>JAENHJ010000103.1:0-500000 GCA_025330945.1 Mucuna pruriens | reverse complement strand
TTCTAGCTAATTTGTAGTAATAAGAAATATAAATGAATATAATTTAAATTTAGCTAGAAAAAATAATATGTTAGTTAATTAATAGCTAATTAGCTAGGATTTATATCATAATTTAAATGGTTGCTAAAGTAGTAAAATTAAAAAAATCTTGTAGTATCATGGGTATAATTAAGCAAATTTTGTGAGTTAAATAATTAAAGTTTTAACTCATTAGTTATAACTCCCTACTAAGCTTTTATTTCCCATCAAAAATGACTTTCCACTTTCTCACTAACCATAAAAATGGTTTAATGAGCTTTAATACAATAAAAATTTTCCTAGGAATTGTGAAATGACATCTAAACTTATTATATGAACATAATATATGAAAATTACATGTAAATGGGTCTTAATTAACTATTCAGCCTAAATTACATGAAAATGACTTAGGGCTTTTCATGTGTTCTTCAGTTTGACCTCCAATTATCATCAACTTGTAATAAAGTAATCTATTTTGGTACAGCCTTTAATTCATTTTGGTGTGAACTTTTCTTAATCTCCAAAATTAGGCCTTGCAAAAATTGTTTCATTATTTTAGTTTTAAACCTTTTCATGAGACATAGAATATCATGCAAATGGTCTTTGGCTATGTTGGTTAGGTTTCTATCACCTGTTATACTTGTTCTTTTTGTCTCTTTCTTAATTTTCCTACTCTCTCTCTTTCCGAGAGATACAAGTATTCAGCTACATATGCTTTGTTTGGTTGAGCTCTTTTTAGCCTCATCCTAAGGTAGAAGGTTTACTTAATTGTAATTGCTGCAGTTCATCAACAACATCACAAACCAAAAAAATCCTATTGTATAGAAGTCTATTTTTATACTTTAGGGATTCCTTAGTAAATGTTGGCCTATACAATATGTTTCCCCAATACTATCAGCAAATTGATAAAAGAAAAAAAAAGATGCATCATATTTGAGACATCTAGTAGCAAGGTGGGGATTGTAAATATGATAAACAAAAACAAAAATAGTGGCTCAACTTAATCCTCTAGTGAAGCATAAAATATATCTACCGCGATAGCAGCATAACAAGCTATTTGGCTACGAAAAATCCAAATGAATTGGGACAGAATTGTAATGAAACTATTTCATTGTGGGGAGTATCAACTTGTAATATCTTTGCTCAAATAATTATCGCACCCCTTTTTGTATGCTAAACTTCAAATTTTCAACTTCAGGTGGCTGAGGAATATCAACTTGTACATGAAACATTGCATTGACAATGAACTACATTGATTGGTATCTTTCAGGGAATACTATGAATAGGCAAAGGTTACAATTACTTGGTGTTTCCTGCATGACTATTTCCTTGTAAGGAAGCATAATTTCCCTCTTATGTTTTTCGATAAATGGGATTTCTATTTTATTTCTTACCCTCAAGGCTTTAACATTAACATATAGTACATTTTAGCTTTGGTTCTTATTGACAGTAAATATGAGGAAATTTGTGTACCTTGGTCAGAAGAACTTTTTTTTATAACTGATAATACATACCTAAAAGAAATGGTTTGCATTAAATTCTTTGGCTAAATTTTGCAGTTTTAATTTCCTAGCTCCTATGAAGTGAGCAAATCTTAGCAAGATCATTTTAAGGCTGGTTTTGCAAATGGAATCTACTGTCTTGCATTATCTTAAGTTTGAAATGACAGACCCAACAGTAAAATATTTCTTAAGTTAAGGTAATAAATAGGTAGTTACCAATGACTGTAATTGATAAATATGATTTGGAAAACTTTTGAAGTTGCATTGTTTTAATATTCATTTTTTTTTTTTTGTGATATAATTTCAGACACTTTGTTCGTGTAGCTTCTCAAGATGTTCAAGAGGTTTCTTTCTCGCTCTAACTGCTCATTTATTTATGTATTCTCAATCATAGAAAATGTTTATTTAACGTAGGCCTAGCATTTCTAATGGTTACTTTTGTCTGTTGCATAATGTTATTGCATTGTTATTGTTATTGCATAGGAAACACATTTATTTTACATTGTTATTGCATTAGTACAATACTATTGTTCAAATGTTATTGTCATAGATTCCATTTATAAATAGAAATGTCAACCTCATACTTTTTTAACATACGTTTTACTCTTAGTTGAAATTTTCAGAAACTACAAATTTGTGTGGATCTCATTCTATACATAATGAATCCTACTTATGATTTGGTTATTTTTAATAAATTTTAATTATGTTAGAGAGTGTCTTGCTATCACTCTTTCTAATGTATTGGTCGGTTTTGATTGATGGTTTTATCTGTCCATTTCTCAACACCCTTCACTTTAACTAAAGTGCTTAACCAACTATATTGTCAAATTATCTCTCTTGGAGTACAAGATGCTCGGTTATCCTCCATCATTGATAGCTGCTTCTGCAATTTTCCTTGCTAGATTTATTCTTTTCCCTTGAAATAAATTATGGGTATACTGCTAGCCACAATTTCTATATCACATGTACCTACATTGAGGAAATGTTTTTTTCATGATTCATGGCTTACCATTTCCTGCAATAAAATTCCATGTTGCAGCATTACACGCTTTACTAGCCTTCTAATCTGTGTGCATGTGTAAAAGATCTCCATCATCTTTGTTGCAGCAACCATAATAATTCTAATTTACCTACAATCCGAGAGAAATACAATCAACATAAGGTTGTTTTTCTAAGCACAAACATAATTGCTAAGATTTTCTTTTCTCTTTTAATTAGTTTTCTTACCTCCTCGTACTTTATCTGTGTAACACTACAAATATGTGGCCAACAAGTACAATTGGGACAAATTTATTTTTACACAAGCTAATTATGTCACCTTTTGATATATATATATATATATAAAAATTATTGATTATGCTAACATGATACAATTTGTATTTTATAAGATGAAGGGAGTGGATAAGATGTGCCAACATCACGAGGAGGATCTTTATTAGATAGTAATCTTCATAGAGTTTGACATATATGTTGTGTAGTTTGTGTACTTAGTAAAATTTTATTTGATATACATTGTTGTTTAGTTTGACTTTTGTGAACTTAGTAAAACTCTTGAGTACTTGAGTTTAATATACTATGTTGTTTAGTTCAACTACTGAGGTATTTAGTTGAATTTTTATATACGAGTTTAATATACTATGTTGGTTAGTTTAATGTTGTGTTCTTTGTTAAGTTTTTATATACTTGTATATTTATTTAAACTTTTATATTCTTTTAACTTGATATATTATATATTTTAACTAGATTTTTTTAAAAATATGTTGGAATTCAATAGGCAATCTAATGAACCATAATAAAGAATATATAATTTTGTTGAAATAAATTAATGATAATTATTCACAATTTCAAACAATAATTTGATAATATAAATGAAATGTAAAAATATTATCGCCAATTTGTGGTAGTTAATAGTTGCTAGTAAATGTTAAATATAAAAAATATAAGGATGCAAATTTTGACCACTTTTAACCGTCACTAAATATTGAATGAAAGAAAAATAAAAATACATTTTGTGATAGTTTTTAACTGTCAAACTGTTAAGAGTAAAAAGAATCGAAATGTATTTATCGACACCCCCAATAAACATTATTTATTTTCTAGTGAAAAACCAGCATTTAGATAAAAATTGCAAAAATCGTTTTTTGGCGATATAACACCAGCTATTATTTTAAATCCCCAGAAATATCATTTGTGGTAGTTTTTAACTCCCAGAAATTTTAATTTTAACCTCCACAAATGACATGTTTTTTGTAGTGTCACCATCACTACCACACTGTTGCCACCACATTACCACACTACTACTGCCACCACCATCATTGTCGTTACCATCATCTACCAACATACAAACACACCCTTAAACTAACTTTAACAAGATAAAGAAATTCTAAAGTGGCTTTAATTTGAAACTAAAATTTAATTTTTGGAACCAAAAAAACTAATACCAAAAACTGGATTTTGGTTTTTTAAATTTTAAAACTTACAACTAAAACCACTTCAAACAGGACCTCAACCTTTTGTTTTCATTTGATCTCTCACCTACATGTTTTGTAAATTAATCCATTCCAAAAATAGATACTCCTTCCATTTCAAAATATTGATGTTTATGGGTGCTACCTGACCTTGTCAAGGTTATCCTAATAATAGTGAGATGTATTCTCGCTCCTCTTGTACTATCTCATGTTATTTTGTTTATGTTAAACACTACTTGTAGGTGGGGACGAATAGGTACAAGACAAGGTCTGATGCTTCTATGGTACTATCTTTTTGTTTTTACATTTCTTGTTTTGGGTTGTCTACTCTGATAGGACTTTGACATAGGGTGACATGTAGTTTGAGTTTAATAATGTTTTATGTTTTAAACTTGAGTAGTTTGAATTGACTTTAGGAGTACTATTAGGTTTTATGTTGTTGAACCTTTATATTGAGATTTCAATTACGAGGTTTTAATATGACTACTTTGTGTTTTAAACTTGGAATTTATTATGAGTTATCTTTATTATATCTTGAGTTGTAAGATATTTTGATATTCCATTTTTATTCCCTTTAACTAATCAATTTAATATGAGGAAATAGATCACAGGGTAAAGGGTGTCATAGGTCGAATCTATGATATATGCTTGAGGCAATTTTTTTTTTTCATTTCATGTAACTCTTCTACATTTATATAATGGCAAATCCTTTGGTTAAAAAAACTTTTACATAAACTATAATTATAGGGGCATTCCTCTTTATCCTTTATATTAAATGGTTAATGATGTCTTTAGGTATTATTAATTACACTTATCCTTATATCCTTATATATTAGGAATTTTATATGGACAAGAATAATATAATTCAAGTGGGAGCCTGAGGCACATAATAGGCTAAGGCTTAGCAAGCACAACACAATTCAAGAGGGAAGAAAGAAAGAGAAAAGAAAAGAGAAAGAAGAAAGAATGAGGAAAAGAGGGATGGAGTAGAGATCAGAGACTTAACCCAAAGCTGTACTTCGAGTGTTCCTCCAAGGGAAATTCTTCCTTGTTGTCTTCCTCTACCCATTTGGTTTTTATTTCTCATTATTTTCCTTTTGTTTTTGCTTAAGTTAGGGTTTTGTATGACTTTTAGAGATTGAAGAGTTTTTAGAGTATATTAAGGGTTTAGAAATGTAATGTAAGTGTTAAGGGATTGATTGCACCATTTTAAAGTGTTTGGAGGCCATGAATGACCCCAAGATGTTCAAATTTGTGAGGAACACAATTTGCATATCGCACACTCTTTCTAAGAAAATCATAGTGTTTGGTTTCTACCTAATTATCCTTCCTAAGAAAGGTGCACACTTTTTGAGCAAGGCATGAGTTTCTAGACTTATGCAATGATTCATACTAATTAAGGAACTTCTTGGAATAGAGAGTGCTTTGTGGGTTGGGATGTTGAATGGAGACACTCATTGAGCACCAAAACCCTTGTGACTTAAGTTTGAGACTCAAGTCCTCTCACTAAGCTTGGAGGCTCCCACGCTAAGTGAGAAGATGCATAGATGGTTAAAGTTTTCACCTTGTGGTGTCTTGCTAAGAGAGGATATTCCCTCATTATGAAAAGCTTTCCAAAAAGTATGGAACTACTAGGAAATTCTTTAGTCACACTAAGCAAATTGACCACTAGAGAGGAAGTTATTAAGCAAGGTGTTGAGGTGTTAAGTGACACATTAGTGACTCATTGATTTAGTTGGATTGCACATATTACAAGTTTTAATGTTAATCAATGTTTGGTACATACCAAATAATGATAAGATACAAATTATGTTCAAATAACAAAATTATTATTTTGGTAAAATTAAATAGATTTTCCTAAAAGATAACTTTTAATTTAATTGTTTAATTTTTTAAATTATAAAAACTAATATAATTTTAACTAAATTATATAAAAATATTATTTTATTTATACATTAAATTTTTTATAACTATAAAAAAATATATAGGATTTTCAAAATTATTATTTACATTTTAATATTATAATTAATTTTATACTTTAAATTTACATATTAAAGTTATTATAAATATATAAGATAATATTCTCAACATACACACAAATTATATTATTATATATAATATATAATTATATATTAAATATATAATATATATTAAAATAAAATTAATATATATATAAATATACTTGTGATTTTTATATAAATTATATTATTATATGCATTATGTAAATTACTAAATTAATATATATAGTATATGTTATTGTTACATATATTTTATAATACACACACATATTATATTATTATATATAATATATGATATATAATTATATTTTAAAAATAAATTTATATGTATAACTATATTTGTTATTTTGTATATAATTATATTATTATATATAATATATATTAAAATTAAATTAATATATATAAATATATTTGTTATTTTGTATATAAATTATATTATTATATGCATTATATAAATTACTAATTAATATATATAATATATGTAATTGTTATTGTTGGGAAATCAAAAAAGTATATGATGATATCACTTTTATATTTTAGAATATTTTACAGTAACCTAGATGATTTTTTAGGATTTATTATTCTTTTATACTTTATGATTAGTTTCATTATTTAATTAGACATATCATATTGTGTAAATAGGAATATTATCTCCTATATTTATTTGTATTTATTGTATTAAGTCTATATAAAATAAATTCTATTGTATAGTTGATACATACAGATTTCAATATCTCTTTCATATTTTTTTTTCAACATGGTATTAAAGGATGCAAGAGTGTATAGTACTCAAACATTTGATGAGGTGGCATCATCAATAGTTGGTGACTTGAGTAGTATGGACATTGAAAGGGGCACTATATATTGTCAAAAAAATTTGGTAAGCTCACAAGACTTCGTGAAACACATATTTTCTTTATCTCTCTACAATGTCTTTTGATGTTTCCACATGGAGAAAATATATATCAAGAGGATATTTCCACATAAGAAAGTCTCATAATAATTCTCAAGGTAATAAAAGACTTCATATTTCTTTCTTTGAGAGAGTTCACTACATGTAGAACTCAACAAAGATGTTGAATTTGGTAACAATCAATTCAAAAAATTGTTTCAACGATTTTTATTTGACTATTATAGTATGATTGAGGCGCAAAAATTATCTTTTATTAGAGCAAATAAAAACTTGATTTCGTGTGGTTTTGTTAATGGGTAACAAGAAGTTGTTAGTAGACAAAAACAAGCAATCCTTTAGAATTCATAAACATGTTATTATCCTAGCATCATTTACAAGTGAAATGAGATACATGTTTAATAATTATTAAGATGCTAAGATTATTTGTAAGAGATTTGGATATTCTGATTTGTTCAAACTATTACATGTGACACTAATTGGTGTGAAATACATGAATTTGTTTTTGAAAAAGGTAACACCTCTAGACAAATGGATACTGTATAGAGTTTTTAAACTGAAACCAGATGAAATTATCACATACTTCAAGAAAAAATATTTTCTTTTTGGAAGAGTTAATGCAAGTAAATTCCTATTTAGAGTCTTATTTAAAAATATAACAATTTACATGTTATATATTTTTTTAATTTTATCTTAATTTATGAACTTAAAATATACATTACCGAGTTTAAAAAAGAGAGCTTTCCCATGCTCATATATTATTATGGTTGGATAGTGAAAATAAATTACAAAATGGAAGGGATGTTGACAAAGTGATATCTACTAAACTGCCTCATCCATTTTCTATCGATGATTAACTAATGTTATTGCAACATACATGATTCACAATCCTTGTTGAGTTACTAACTTCAAATCACCTTACATGAAAGAAAAATGTTATTCTAAATATTATCCAAAAAAATTTTAAGTTTCAACTACGATAGGTATTGATCCCTGTTACCAACGTTTCAAGGTAATGGTACATTTGGCCAAAAAGTGGAGTTAAAATGGATAATAGGAGCGTTGTTTCTTTTGATGAGGTATCAAGCATATGTGAATACAAAGTATTATAATAAATCCAATTTAATCAAGTATTTGTTTAAATATATCAACCAGGATCTTGACGGAGCTACTAATGTTATTATGATGACAGGTATTTATCATCATCTAAGATAGTTTCGAAAATTTTTTGTTTAGACATTCATCATAAATGGTCAGCTATTCAAAAATTAATATCTCATCTTTTAAATGAGTAGTCAATTTTTTTAAATAAGATTATCAAATTGATACTATTATGAGAAATAATAAACATCTCTTGACAATGTTTTTAGCTTTGTCTGAGAGAATAAAACTTTTGAGGAAGGAAGAGATCTCACTTGTGCTAAGTTTCCAAGCCAATTTGTTTATGTCAGTAAAAAAAAAATGAAAGATATTATATTACTAAAATATAATAATATAAATTAGTAATTTTGGACAAATTTGGTAGAAAGATTATTGTTTAGAGTAGGGATTTTGGGCAAATTTTGCCAATTGTTAGGAATGTTTCAAGATATTATATTATTAAAATATCTATTAATTTTTCTAATTACATCCTTAAAGTTGTAGATGGTGATATGGACTTGAATGAAAATGGTGAAAGTGAGATTAACATACCAAAAGATTTTTTTATTTGAAATAGTGAAACACTTATCCTCTTATTGATTAATTTGAAATTTCTAATATTGGATAAAGATAGAAGGTTATGCACATCAACCAAAAATGTTGTGTACAAAGAAAATATTTGAAAACTTATAACAACAAAGAATAATTAGGTTAGATAATTTATTTTGAATAATTTTTTTTATTGAATAATGATTTTATATAAGTCTTTTATTGGTAGATGTGTATGATTTGCTAAGATGAGCTTGTTGTCATCATAATATCTTATTGTAATAATCACTTTTGTCATTCTCATTTTGATAGCAATAATACATCTTTGGCCAAATATTTATCTCAAATCATATGATTTTGTAGTTGAAAAATCAAAATTTATCAACTTAATTCAATTTTGATGAATAATAATTTGTAAGCAAGTACAATTGCACTAATTTCAATTTTATGAATGCATCTCATATTGTCATTGGTTACCCATTTTTTATATCATTGTCTCGTGAAAATATGATGTCATTAGTTTTGAAACTGACTTTTTAATGAGAGTAACACAAATTTCATGAAGCATGCATAGACAAAATGATAAACTAATTATAGTTGAGTGGAACCATCTTGACCAATCAAACAATGAACTACACATCCACATGAGAATCTCGCAACGGAATGCATGAAAAATGTCTCTCTGTGGGGCTAATAAGTTGACGCTACTCTACTATTGTTGTTGTTGATGTATATGTTATTCTCAAATTTTGACCACATGACAATATCGTGTAGTGTTGAAGTTGAAAATAATTATTAGTAATAATCATAATAAATAAATTAGAATAACTATGATAAAGAGGACTACAATTACATTTGTTTAGCTAGGACTCGTTTAGGGATCGCAAGTTTTTCATTTTTAAATGTAATATTCAAATCAAAACGTGTTTGACAAAAATGGGTAAAAATGGTTTTTAACTCAATTTTTAAAGAGTTTTACATTAATTTTCAAAGAGTTTTACATTAATTTTCAAAATAGAAATTTTTTTTTGTGAATTTAGTTTTTATTTTTAAAAATTACTCTTTCACTACATTTAATACTACTTATCATTCTAGTTGTTACAGTTATTATTATCATTGTTAATGTTACCGCTACCACTAACATCTTCCAATACAGACACACCTTTAAACTAATTGGATCAAGATAGAGAATTTTCAAAATAAATTTATTTTGAAACTAAAAATTAATTTTTGAAAAAAAAACTAAAAATAAAAACTAAAAATTTAAAATTTATTTTGATTTTTAAACAATATTTAAAATTTACAACTAAAATACTAGACAATTTTAAATAATGTAGATGTTATTATAATATTATAACTTTCATCGATAGCTAGAAAAAAAAAAGTCACGATTTATTGATTTTAATATTAATTGTAAAGATCTGACGTAGTTATGTAATCTTCATTTAAATAAATTTAATATTAGTTATAAATATGGAGAGAGAAAATGATTCTTATTTAAACCATTGATACAAATAAATCGAGATTATTTGTAAATATAGATTCATATATTTTTTTCTGAAATAAACTTATATAACTTATTTATAATAAATAAAAAATTAACGGAAATAAGTAGAGAATTATTGAATATATCTAAATAAAAATTATTGTTGTCTATAAAATAAAAAGGCACTTCAAAATTTAATTGAAGTATTTGTTGTCTTTATTATGGATTTAAGTGTTCTTAGCGTGAAACAATTCAGTGTATACTTAAAAGCAGGTTTAGACATTAAATTGTGTAATTGAATTGTCAAATATCATTAAAAAATTATCTAAATAAATGCAACCTCTTGCTATAAATTTTTTCAAAAAGCATTATTTTAAAATCAATTTTTTTAAAGAATCCAGTTATTTCTTGTTAATATATAAATTAGTAATTTATTTTGAACATCAAAGTAAATATTTATTTTTATATAAATAAAATTTATAATAAATAAAAATATTTTTTAATATATAAATTATATTATAAATAATTTTATTATTTTTAATTATATTATAATTAAAATTCATATATTATTTAATTATTATCAATTTATCTCCACTTATATAGAGAACTTAATATTGTATTATAATAGTTAAAAATAATATTATATAACCGTATAAATTGGTTATGATAAATCTAAACTATAACATATAAGTTAAAACTATTTATTTACTAATAGTTATGTTTTTTTTCTAATAATATTCTTCAACTAATAGTTGAGGATTAATTCTCTTTAAGTCTTAGAAATCATCAAAATGAGTTTCATATCTCTCAGCAAAGTTTTGTCTATACATAGTTATGAATATAATTCAACATATGACAATATATTTTAAAAACTCTGCTATCTATAATGTTGTTGGATTTGGTTCGTATTTATTTACTAGTATTTTAAATTATAAAATAAATATAATAAATATTTATTTTATATAATTTAAATTTATAATAAATAAATATTTTAAAATATATATAAATTATATTATAATTAAAATCCATAATAACAAAGGTAACTATATTCTCTTGCTCTTTTATTGTTAATGAGCTATGCGACAACGCTTAATTATGTAAATTGCAAATCAAACATATAATTAAATTTGTAATTAATAACAAGATGAGACTCATGAAAGGAATATTACAGTAAAGAAAAATTATTTTAAGACACTGAAATATATAATATAAACTAATTATATCATATGTGTAGAAGAAGAGACAATGCTTCCATTATAGTAGCACCACAAGCACGTAGTGTGTTTGAGTATGAAATGAAGTGAACCATGAATTCAGTTCTATGTTCACAGAATTCCTGAATTTTCATATTAGTTAAACAATAATCATACACCTTCTCTATGGCAAAGACCAAAAGATCATCATTCAAAACAGCAAAGCCTTTAACAATAGGATCCTTTTCTACCACTTTCATTGATTTTACTCTTACTTTCAAAACCCTCCTCCACAAACAAAATTCATACTTTGTCAAAACTCATATGGTTCAAACACACTCTCTTAAACTTACAAAACAAATAGAATGATTATTTTCAAAAGTTTCTTTGCTCCATTTAAAAACTATCATGTCAGTAGTGTATGTTGGGTTATTTTTAGGCTCTCAACTAGGTGGACAAAAGCTCAATACTCTTAAGCCCGCTAGGTCTCTCTTTATAAGGGGAGACGGGGTCAGATTGAGGAGACGTAGACACAGAGAGACACGTAGAAACAGAGATTGAGAGAGAGTGGATTTTCACAAGGCAAAAGAGAGAAGAGAGAAAAAGGAAAGAGAGAAGAGAGAAAAAGGAAAGAGAAAAGAGTAGAGGTGTGAGAAATCGTGCTCGCACAGTAGCTCAATTTTGTGGGTTCTTTTCTTTCATCTTGTTTTTCATCTGCAAGTTTTGCTTGCTTGCTTGTGTTAGTTGGTTGTATGAACAAATATTATTCTTGACCTGAACACTCTTGTATCCTTATTTCATTATAGTGGATTGATTTCTTTGATCTGAACGACCCGTGGTTTTTACTTTTCACATTAAGGGGGTTTTTCCACGTTAAAAATATTGGTCTCTCTTGTGTGATTCTTCTTACTGTTACTATCATTCCTATTTGTGGTTACTCCTTAGAGATTCTTGCAAGTTAGGTGAATTTTTTATTTGTTGCATTGTGTCACCACATTGGTGGTGCCTTATTGGTTTTTCCAGTATCTTATTACCTTCCCATCATGAGAGTGACTTTTTCCCATCAAAGTGGTATCAAAGCTCTCTGGTTTGAAGGGTATTTTACTTGTCAGAATAATGAAGGGTAATACAAATAGAATGGTAATTCTGAATGATATTAATTATCACTTGTCGAAAGGGAAGATGAAAGATTTATTAATTGTAGAGAAAATGCATCTTCCTGTTTTTACTGCTCAGAAGCCAGAATCTATGTCTGATGAAGAAGGGGACTTTGAGCATAAATAGGTATGTGATTTTATCCGACTTTTTGTAGATGATAATGTTTATAATCACATTGCAAGTGAGATACATGCCAAGATTTTATGGGAGAAGATTGAATCTCTGTATGCCTCAAAGTGTGGGAACAACAAATTATTTTTGTTGAATTCTATTGTAAGTTTAAAGTTCAAGGAAGGCACTTCCTTGTCAGATCACTTGAATGAATTTCAAGGGATTATTGATCAGATGTCAGGAATGGGCATCAAATTTGAAGATGAGATTTTGGGATTACTACTCTTGAATTCTCTACCTGAGTCTTGGGAGACTTTTAAGGTCTCTATCACAAATTCAGTCCCTAATGGTGTTGTCTCTTTACAAATGATAAAGGGTAGCATCCTCAACAAGGAGATGAGAAGGAAGGCACAAGGTTCTTCATCTCAATCTGAGGTACTTGTCACTAAAAATAGGGGGAAAAGTCAAAAAAAAGAAAGAGAAAAGAGTAGAAGTAAATCCAAATCCATATACAAGAAGGTGGAGTATCACCACTGTCACAAAACAGGCATATACAAAAGCATTATTTCTTATGGAAAAAGGAGAACAAAGGCAAAAATGATAAGTCAAAAGAGAAGGATGATAATCGTGTCACTACTGCTACAGGTGATGGTCTTGTCATTCTTCGAGACTTTGAGTCGGTTAATTTTGTATACGATGAGAGCATGTGGATTATTGATAACGGTGCTACACTGCACATTACATCAAGGAAGGAGTTCTTTACATCTTATACCTCAGTTGATTTTGGAGTGTTGAAGATGGGTAATGATGGTGTGACCAAGGTGATCAATGTTGGTGATGTTTGCTTGCAAACCAACACAAGAATGTAATTGTGGCTTAGAGGAGTCAAACATGCTTCAGATGTTCGCTTTAACTTGATATCTGTGCATATGCTTGATGATGGTGGTTATGATAATCACTTTGGTCATGGAAAATGGAAACTCACCAAAGGTAACTTGGTTGTGGCTAGGGGGGAGAAATTTCTAAATTGTATTGGACAAAAGCTTTGGTTGCTAAAGACAATGTGAATGCCATGGATATGGAGGCATCTTTGTGGCACCAAAGGCTTAATCATATCAGTGAAAAAGGGTTGACTTGTTTAGCCAAAAATGACATGCTTCCAAGATTGAAGAATGCAGAGTTGGAGAAGTGTTCTCATTGCATTGCTGGTAAGCAGACTAGAGTATCCTTTAAGAAGCATCCTCCCTCAAGGAAGTCAGAGTTGCTAGAATTGGTGTATTCTGATGTTTGTGGCCCATTGAAGGTAAAGTCATTTAGTGGTGTACTTTATTTTGTTACCTTTATTGATGATTGTTCTAGGAAGCTCTAGGTCTATGTTTTGAAGACAACGGACCAAGTGTTGGAGAAGTTCAAACAATTCTAGGCTTTGGTTGAGAGACAATCAAGAAAAAAGGTTAAATATATTCATTCTGATAATAGTGGTGAATATTGTGGACCATTTGATGTATATTGCAAGCAGCAAGGTATCAAACATGAAAAGAATCATCCTAAAACTCCTTAGTTGAATGGCTTAGCAGAGAGGATGAACAGGACATTGATTGAGAGGGTTAGGTGCATGCTTTTTAAAGCAAGGTTACCTAAGCATTTTTGGGGTGAGGCACTTTACACAACAATGCATGTTATTAATCTCAGTCCTGCAATTGCCTTGAATACTGAGGTGCCAGACAAGATTTGGTTTGGTAAAGATGTCAAGTATGATCATTTTCAAGTCTTCAGTTGTAAGGCCTTTGTGCATGTTCTAAAGGATGAATGATCCAAGTTGGATATGAAGACTAGGCAGTGTATCTTTATTGGGTATGGTCATGATGAGTATGGTTATAGGATGTATGATCCTGTTGAGAAGAAACTTGTCAAAAGTCGTGATGTGCAATTCATGGAAGATCAAACCATTGAAGACATTGATAAGGTAAAGAAGTCTACACCTAAGAAAGACAATAGTTTGTCTGAAATTAATTCAGTTCGGATGCTTATACATGATCTGGATATAGCTAATAATGATGTTCAGAATGGTGATCAATATAATTATGTTGGTGATCAGCAGCTTGGAAATGGTTATGATATTCCTCTTGATGATGATGCTGAAGAGGAGCAAGAGATGTCACAAGATGAGAATCTAGGTGATGTTCCTGAACCACATCTAGTCCAACTCAGGAGGTATAATAGGTAGAGACAATCATCTACAAAGCATACTTCTGATGAGTATGTGACCTTGACAAATGGAGAAGAACCTGAGTGTTACCAGGAGTCCATGGAGAGTGAAGAAAGACAAAAGGCTTGGCAATCTAAATTGTAGAAGTGTGTTGCTTTGTCCACTACCAAGGAAAAGCTTGATTTTGTTCAGGATGAACATTGGTTATTCTGTGATAGTCGAAGCGTTAACATGATGACCAAGGTAGTCCTAAGAGGGAAGTTTGGAGCTTGTTGTGATATCGCCGGACTGGCGATTACCTCCACATAATTGTGATGGGGAGATATGTTGGGTTATTTTTAGGCTCCCAACTATGTGGACAAAAGCCCAATACTCTCAAGCTCGCTAGGTCTCTCTTTATAAGGAGAGAAAGGGTCAAATTAAGGAGACGCAGACACAGAGAGACACATAGAAACAAAGATTGAGAGAGAGTGGATTTTCACAAGGCAAAATAGAGAAGAGAGAAAAAGGAAAGTGAAAAGAGTAAAGGTGTGAGAAATCGTGCTCGCACAATAGCTCAATTTTGTGGGTTCTTTTCTTTCATCTTGTTCTTCATCTGCAAGTTTCGCTTGCTTGTGCTAGTTGGTTGTATGAACAAATATTGTTCTTGACCTGAACACTCTTGTATCCTTATTTCATTATAGTTGATTGATTTCTTTGGTCTGAACGACCCATGGTTTTTACTTCTCACGTTGAGGGGGTTTTCCATGTTAAAAATATTTGTCTCTCTTGTGTGATTCTTCTCACTATTACTATCATTCCTATTTGTGGTTACTCCTTAGAGATTCTTGCAAGTTAGGGGAATTTTTTATCCGCTGCCTTGTGTCACCACATTTGTGGTGCCTTATTGGTTTTTTCAGTATCTTATTACCTTCCCATCATTAGAGTGGCTTTTTCCCCATCACTGTAGTCATGGGAACCCTTCCTTGCTTCCTTGGGCACGCTCAACATTCTTGATTTTCCTTCCACACACCTTCCTTGGAGATGTAAACTTTGCAATTCAAATATGAAGACCAATAAATTGAATTAGCATAAAAATGATACACCATGTAATTACCATCCGAATTACATTCCAAACCAACTTCGAGATTAGCTTCAACAATCTCGTGCAAATTCTCAAGGCTAGGAATAGGTAAACAAACCTATGTTGTTGGGTTGCAAATAAAAATTTTTACTTGTTCTTGATTTGTGGCATGACAAAGAATCAAGTCATTGCATGAACTCAAAATTTTGGTTGAGTAAGAAAAGAGTCTTAGAACATCATTGGACACCCTAGATGAAAGTTCCTCCTTATGTAAAGGGTGTAATTTAATTTGACCATTGTGCCATATAGTGGTATCTAGTTGAATACAGAAACATGTATCATCCCTTAACAATGCATTTTGCACCTTCTATGATGCAGAATATGTTTCCTCTAAAAACTTTCTGAATAACTTGCTATTCGGCCTGAACTTGTAAATAGTTTTTGTCGACAACCAAGAGAATATCACAAAATTTTATCATTAGGCAATGTCATTGTTGTGAGAATTGTTTGGAAGCCAAAAGAACTATAAATGATATGATAAAGGAAAAAAAGATAAAGAAATGGATGAGAAATCCTCTTTTTATATAACAATTAACAAATTTTTATTGATAAAGTTTGATTAAGTCCTTAATCTCTTATAGATCTTCTTATAATAAATTTTTATTATAAAAAATTACCTCTGTATGAATTTGATTCTAAATAATCTCAATTGTGTCTATTTCAATATATAATGGAATTGTGAAAAAATTTATTTGATATATTTTTATTATATCTAATATCTAACATATATATAGAATTTATCACATTTAATTCAGGAATCCCAAGAGACAATAACTTTATAGTTCTTATCAATTTAATATACAATATAATTATCCTTGATTCTGTTAATGTCTCGATCATATGCTCTAAACTATTGGGGTCTTTTTCTTGTAGTGAGGATAATGTATGATAAAGACAGCGGCAGGTCTAGAAGCTTTGGATTTGTCATTTTTTCAAATGAAGATGATGCCAAATGTGCAAAGAATGCAATGGATGGAAAGGTCCAACATAAAGAATACCATATTATACCATTGCTTGTAGAAGTTCTTTCTGAAGGTGATGTTTTCTTTGCAGGCATTGTTAGGTAGACCATTGAGGATAAATTTTGCTCTTGAGAAGGCCCGTGGTGTACCTGTTCTAGTTCCTCCACTTTCAGATATTCCACATTTGAACTGGCGCTGAATTTAATTTCCCTTACAAAATTCATATAGGTAACATCTTGCTATTTGTTAGCTGATGGTTACAAAATTTTATTGATTGTCTTGATACGCAGTCAGTCAGCAAATAATGCAATTTACAAGAAACTAAAAATCAATTCCTTAAATATGGATAAAAGTAATGTATCTTTAATTTGACTTATTGGAGAAACAATTGCATATTTTTGTTAGTTTCATTAGAGAACTTTTGTAAAATAAAACGATTTATCCAAAATTAATCCCAACCAAATAAATACATAGTCATGCAGATAGGTCATTGTAAGCAATGTGACAGATTATGCTTGATGCTTTGATGTTCAGTTTGTACTATCAAGGTTGATTTTCTCAGTCTAAGTTCTTAGCACAATGAATAATATAATAGGTACATGAATTTGGTATATCCTTCATTTGCCCAAAATGACAAGTTTTTTTTTTTTTTTTGTCAAAATGTCCGAAGTTTTTTTTTTTTTTTTTTTTTTTTGCTGAATTTTTACTCATTGAAGATTAAGTAAATTAAGGAAATAGTTAAACAAACAGGACCTAAATCATCAAAATAATTTCTTATTGTTCATGTATGTAGAAAGACTATTGACGTGATTCTTAACTCTTTTTAAGCGGATCTATTGTGGCTAAGTGTGACTTCGTCCATTGACGTATTACCTTCCTTTTCTTTTTATAGTCTTCCTTTTTATCTTGTTTTTCAAGGATCGCACTATCTGCCTCAACTGATGTCTATCCTTATTACTATGCCGCTTGACTATTGTGACGTGTCGATTATGTCTTTTGATTCCTGTAACATACACACAACACTGCTTGACTATTGCTATGCATACGTTCTTTATACTGATAATCTGAGTTTCTACGATGATACTGTCAAGTGTCTTTGTCAAGTTAAAGTTGACCATCTTGCTTGACCATTCAATAGTTAGCCAGCTAATCAGTCCACCTATAATTTTGGGAGGAGGTGAAATGATTAGAGGGGTAGAAACTTATAAAAGGGAGGAGGTGAGATAATTTGTGTCATAGATTCAGTGTTATAAGAACCAGACTTATGTTAGATAGTGTGGTTTGAGCCAAAGTGATCCATGTTATCGATTTAGTTCAATTGAAGGCTAAGTTGCTAATGTCATTGTGGGTTAAATGCATATTTAATTCGAGAAGATGTTTGGACCGACTATAGGTCCAATTTTTGGTTAAATCAGTCGAATCGGTTGATTTGGTCTAGGTTTAAGAACCAGACTTATGTTGGATAGTGTGGTTTGAGCCAAAGTGATCCATGTTATAGGTTCAATTCAATTGAAAGCCAAGTTGCTAACATAGCTATGGGTTAAATGTATATTTAATTTGAGAAGATGTTTGCACTAACTATAGGTCCAATGTTTGGTTAAATCAGTCAAATCGACTGATTTGATCTAGGTTTAATAACACTATTAAATCTTAATAAAGAAATGACATTGACATAGTTAATTAGAAGAACGATATGATTTGAAAAAAAAAATTAAACATAGATTGATAGGATAGAGATTTGTTCTTCACATGAGTTACAAGTTATGATCTCTCATATATATATATATATATATATATATATATATATATATATATATATATATATATATATATATATATATATATATATATATATATATATATATATATATATATATATATATATATATATATATATATATATATATATGTATGTATGTATGTATATATATATACATATACATATGTGTGTATATACATATATATATATATATATATATATATACATATATATATATATGAGTTTTTAAAAACATGGCTAAATTATATTTTTTGCTCTCTCATGTTATAAGAATTTATTTTAATATTTATCTTTTAAAAAAATTATTTTGATTTTTTAACTATGAAATTTGAGTTAATATTGTCCTTCTAAAATAATTCTTTTATTATTTTGGACACAATATTGAACATTTTTTTACTAATACAAGATATCATATTTTATTCATTAGATTTATCAACATGAAAGCTATGAAATCCAATGTGTGTACATGTATGTATGTGTGCGTGTGCGTGTGTAAGTTTATTATAATAAAAATTATAAGAATTTATTTTAATATTTATCTTTTAAAAAATTATTTTAATTTTTTAACTATAAAATTTAAGTTAATATTGTCCTTCTAAAATAATTCCTTTATTATTTTGGGCACAATATTGAACATTTTTTTTTGCTAATTCAATATATCATATTTTATTCATTAGATTTATCAACATGAAAGTTATGAAATTCAATTCAAATCAAAAGGATCATAAACAAAAAGTAAAAATCATGTTAAAAGTAAATTTCACAAACAACTGAAAAAATTGAAGAATATAATATTAGATTATTTTTCAATAGCTGGTGAGATTTATTTTTCATATAATTTTTATCATGTTTATTACTTTTTTTTTACTCAAATATTAGTTAAATTTCATGGTTTCATGTTTTGAATAAGTTTTAAAAAATTCTAAATTCTATTATAAAATAAATAACCATCATCATTTTGGGAGGATAACATTAATTCAAATTTAAGAATTATAAAATCATAATTATTCTTTTAAAAATAAAAAATCACAACAAAATTTTACAATAAAAATAAATAACACAGATATTACAATCTAAAAACATCTTAATATCATATTACACTGTGTCGGGTGGCTACAGTATATATTCTTGTAACATACTATTTAATTAGATAACAAAGGAAAAAACATGAAAGAGTCGTAACCAAAGTAGTACAACTTAAATGAAAAGAAAAGACATGAAAGAGTCTAACGATGTTTCTTCAAATGAAAATGAAAATCATGGATTTTTAACCAAAGTTCACGTAATGGCTAAGGGAAGTCACCCGGTGCAGTTTACACGATTCAAGTGGCCACCATTTATCGTCCCTCATCTAGTAGTGGTTTTGAAACTGGGGCTTGAATACTATCAACATCAGTAATTGTGCTGCAATCACCACTACCATCTCTGTCATATGCATTTTTGGGGAACCTTATTACATTGAAGGAGGACTCAATTTCTTCTGAGGACAAATTGATTGTTGCTGATGAATGTTTTACCAAGACCCTTATTCTCAACAATTCCATTGCAACTTCTTTCATGGTTGGTCTTTCTTCTCCCTTAAGCATTAGGCACCTTTTGGCTAGATTAGCCACTTCTATTATCTGCTCAACATTTGCATCATTGACTATGTTTTTGTCTAGAATGTGAGGTAAGTGACCCTCTTTCATAGAAGAAACAAAATACATAGATAGATTTCTTTGTTTCTCAGGCCTAATGAATGAAACTGCATTCATGCTTGTGAGTAGCTCTGCCAAAACAACCCCAAAACTGTAGACATCACTTTTCTCTGTTAGCTGACTTGATTGAAAGTATTCTGGATCAAGATAACCCATTGTACCCTGCACCAAAGTTGTTAAATGTGTTTGATCAATTGCAACAAGCTTTGAAGCTCCAAAGTCAGAAACCTTGGCTGTGAGATTATCATCAAGTAGTATATTTGCAGTTTTAACATCTCTGTGTATGATTGGAGGATAAGCAGCAGAGTGCAAGTATGCCAAGGCTTCGGCAGTCTCTGTTGTGATTCTCAAACGGATTGGCCATGAAAGTTGAGATACTTGAATATGGTCTAAAAGGGTTCCATTGGTGATAAATTCATAAACAAGTGTGGGAACCTCTGTCTCCAAACAACAACCCAAGAGTTTGACAACATTCCTATGGTTGATTTGGGAAAGAACTGTCATCTCGTTTATGAATTGCTCAATCTCAATTTGACCTGAAATTTTGGACTTCTTAACGGCAACAACTCTGCCATCTAATAATATACCTTTATATACAGTTCCATGGCCACCTTTACCTATGATCCTAACCTCATCATAGTTGTTGGTAGCTTTCTTCAGTTCTTGAGCAGTGAAGATAGTAGCTCTTTCGCCCGACCCATCATGTTTAGCTATTTGTTTCTGTAATAGTAAACCACCATTTTGTCGGAAATACCTTTCCCTCACTTTAATCAGCTTTCTTTTTTGGAATTGAGAATACAAGTATAAGCCTCCAACAAGTAGTGCCAACATACTTAAGCTCACACCTACAAATAACAAAATACTTTTATCTATTTATTCCATGCATAAGAAAAAAAATATATATATATATATACAAAAAAAATAGTGATAGAAAAAGAGAATGTGTTTGGTGTGGAAAATTCAAGTAGTCTTTTCCTTATATAATATTTACGTTTTTTATAATTGGCAATGGTTAATAAATAAATTTTAATTATGAAATTAATTATAATTAAATCAATATAAAAGAAAGACTAATAATTGCAAATGCAATCATTATAATTTTAAAACAATAATAATGAATTATAAAATAAAAAC
This sequence comes from Mucuna pruriens, assembly GCA_025330945.1. Lineage (NCBI taxonomy): Eukaryota > Viridiplantae > Streptophyta > Magnoliopsida > Fabales > Fabaceae > Mucuna > Mucuna pruriens. Next base: position 478,542 of record JAENHJ010000103.1, on the reverse strand, counting down.
TATTAAAAATAAAAATAAATGATACTCAAATATATTTTTTCTAAGAAGAAAAAATATGATATGTTTACGATAAAGACTATAATAAAATATTTGTTTTTAAAAAAATAAAGTTATTATCTTTATAATAAAATTAGAAAATTAGTTATTATTTTATTAAAAATAATACTTAAATATCAATATTTCTATGACTAAGCCCTAAATAAAAATGTTTTCTTAATATTTTAAAATGTCAGACATATTAAAAAATTAAAATTAGAAAATTCCCCCTCACCCGTACATAAACCATTGTTTCTATGATGATTTTGTATACAGATACTTCCTCGAAGATATATTTATTTGTAAAATGTGACATTTATTTATTTATAAAAAGAGAAAATCAAAATAGAAAGCATTTATATTTCTACAACAAATAAAATAACTTGGTACTTACTGAGTGCAATTGTAAGAATGAGATTGTCAATGTATTTGCCATTTCTATGGCAACCGGTGCCATTTATCATCCCATCTCCTTCAAAATTCTTTGGACATGAACACTTAAAACTTCCAGGAGAGTTTTGGCATATCTTGCTACAGGGGCTGGGTTCCATATTACATTCATTGACATCTGAAGGAAATTACACCCAAGACATTAGTTCAATTTAACTCTATGTCCGGAAACCTAGGCTAAATTATATTTTTAGTTATTTATTTTATAATAAAAAATTATTTTAATTTTTTATTTTTTAAAAGATTCATTTTAGTCTTTTAATTTTTATAATAACAACGTAAACTTAAATTTAAAAGTTAAAAAATTAAAATAAATATTTTAAAAGATAAAAAATTAAAACAAAAATTTCATATAAAATAATTAAGCAAAATTATAATTTAAGCGTAAATATATAACAATGAAGAAGGCAAGGTTCGGGTACTAAAGCCATACGTTAGTTTGTTAATATTCTAAAATCTTGGAAGAGGGAATATGTGCTTTAGAAAATTATAAAAACTGCGCTTAATGTAAGATTTGAACTGTTTTATCATGTAATTATTTTCAAGTTTTCACTGAGTTACAGTTTAATTTCTATTTTTATATTTTAATAAAAAAATTCTTAAACAAAATATTTTCTATTTTGAAAAGTATTTTTTGAAACAAAAATATATTCATTTTTAAAAAAAAAACTGTTTAGAATAAAAATATATATTTCGAAAAATATTTTTTAAAATATATATTTTTATTTCGGAATAAGTATCAACCTAAATTGATAATTTTCTTCTATGGATTGATCTTAATTGTTTTTTAAGGGTCATTGTTCTTTTACCATAAACATTATATTCTAAAGTATAATTTAATTTCTATATTTTTTTTGTTTATGTTGAAAAATATTTTTCGAAACATATGAAATATATATTATATATATATATATATATATATATATATATATATATATATATATATATATATATATATATATATATATATATATATATATATATATATATATATATTTCTTAAAAAATATTTTTTGAAAAAATACATATTTTAGAAAATGCTTTTCAGAACTATATATTTTTAGTTAAAATATAATTTCAAAAAGACTCTTTTTGAAAAGAATATTTTAGAAAATATTATTTTGAAAAAATAAAATATTTTTTTTTTTTAATGATGAGAGGGGATATACATTTGTCCAACTATAAAATTTAGCATGGGCCGATGGACAGATTCAAAGGAGGGAGGGTGCGCCCAGCTCCTCTTAACTTTTAAATATAATTTATATATAATTTTTAATCTTTGCATATAAAAAATATGCAACTTTGCAATCAATTAAACTGATAAAGATATTTCACATTAATTTTGAGCACTCGTTTTTTAAAATGAGATTTTCTATCAATATATCTCTTAATTCTGTTATGTGACTTTTCTTACCATATATTTCATATTTTGTCATTTTTAAAATTTTCAAATATCATTTCTTAAATTTAGTTGATCTCAATTTATATAATTATTAATACTAAAAAATTATTCTATTTCTATAATTGATATTGGTAATGAAACATTAATCTATAATCGATAATCAACAATTTATAGCTTGTTTGACAAATACTTAGAAGTAATTTCTCTCTTACATGTCTTTTATATTTTGAATGAAAGCATTTTTTAGAGTCTTATTTTTCAATAAGAGTATTTTTGGAAGCTTTTATTTAACCAAAACGTTTTTAAGAAATTTTCTTAATTTTTTATTTCTTTCAATTTTTCATTTTCATCTTTATTTTTAAATTAAATTTTAATATTTTTTTAAAATTAATTATCAATAGTTAAAAATAACATTGTATCACAATATAAATTTTTATCATAAATCTAAAATATAATATATATATATATATATATATATATATATATATATATATATATATATATATATATATATATATAATATTCAAAAATATTTATTTATTATGAATTTTAATTATAATCTAGTTTATATATCCAAAATTATTTAGTTATTATAAATTTTAGTTATACAAAATAAATAATTATCATGTATATTGAAATGTCTAAAATATTAGTTTATATATAAAATCTATGACTTAAATTAATTTAAATATATATCTTAATTATATTTAATTTAATTAATTTGACAAAAATTAATTATATTAAATTAAAAAAAAACAAATCTTCCACTTATTAATGGAATATAATTTAAGATAGTGTTTGAACTTTTTTTTTTGTAGATTTTCTCTTCTCCGTAAAAGGAGAAATTGCATTAAACACATGTTCTAAAACTATCTCAAAAAAATTAAACATTTTAAATTTTATAAAAAAAATAAAATAGTTTTAAAAATTAGGCAAAAATATTTTAAAAAAAAACAAGCTTTTTATTATCTGGTTCTTTTTTTATTATCTAATAAATTATTAAATGGTGTTAGGACACGTAATCCCTATTAATATATTCAAATAATATGTAATTAAGTGCTATTGTTTTTTAATTAGTAAATTGAAAAATTAAAATATGTTATATAAAGATGGATTGAAACATAAATATTATTATTCTTAAACTACCTAATAATTTCTTCTTCTCTCGACTTTGTCTATCTTGCTTCCTCCTTTCTTATTTCAACTTTCTTTTTCTCTCTTCTCATGAATTATCATTTTAAATTAAAAACAAAAGAGTAAATCACTTATTTAGTTTTAAATGTATAAGACGATATCACTTGATTTGTAAAACTAAAGAAATTAAAAAAAAAAAAGTACCTAGAACTACAAATCGTACATTACATTATATCAACTATTATATTAATATATATTCATAAACCAAGATAACATTACGTAGTTAAAGATATATTTAAAATTTGAATAGTTTCATAATAATATTCAGACAGTGTTTAAAACTTTGATGGACTAAATAAGATGATTCACCTGAACAACTTTTATTTTTCTTTCAAAATTGTTATTTAAAATTTCAACATTTGAAAAAGAATCGGTTAGGTAATTAGTTATACACACCTTTGCAGCCGTTGTAGAGGTAGGCGTTTCCTTGAAAACCTGAATGGCATTTGCAGCGATAGCCGAGTCCGTTGGTGGAATTGTAGCACTCACTGTTGTTTGCCTTACACGCGTAGCCCGTCACATTACGTTTGGCTTCCTCGCATGTTTGATTACTCACTGACCAATCGAGAACCACGCCTGTGGTCCAGTTGGTGAAGTTCTTAAGATCCGCGGTGGAAATTTTGTAAGTTTCATGAGAAACAAATGCGTAGCCACAAGGATTAAAGGCATATACGGTGGAGTGGTTGTTCCTGCTCTCTGTTTCAATTTCAAAACCGGACATTCCATTGGGTATAAGACTCTGGCAACAGCCAATGCCAGAGCAAGATCCATCATTAGTCTTGATGTCATTCACACTGCTACAGATGGATCTGCATCCAACTGCGGTAGTGGCGTTTGCCTCGTGTGGAACATAGCCCCCTAAGTATCCAATTGTATCACAACCAATTGCCGTAAATTTGTTCTTGGTCGAGATGTAAAAATGAGTCAAATTGAGCCTCCAATACTCAGTAAAGTTGTTATTACTGAGAGCACTGCCATTCGAGCTGTAACAGTCACGTACTACGGGAAATGAAATCTCAAGTTCCCCATCAAGGGAAATGTTGAGCACAGTTATGTTGCCTCGTCCTAAGAATGGGATAATGGGAGAATTGGGAGCGGTGGAGTTACGGGTGCAATTGATGAAGAAAGAGTCATCCAAATAGCATCCCTCACGCGTCCCAAAAGGGTAAGGAATACTAAGAGTGCCACAGTTTTGTGGGCACCCTGGCTTGGGATCAGATGATGCTTTTGCTAATATTAGGAAAACTAGAATTAGTTCAAGGATGCATTGCTTTGTGACAAGAGCCATGCTTTGCCGTTTTGGTTGTTGGCGCTTACGAGTCCTTGGTCTTGTATATATAATAACTATCAGTGACGCACATCTATTCTACATTTCTACTTAGTCATTTATTTGTTTGTGTTTTTTTCTCAGTGACTTATCCTATCCGGCATCTTGTTGCCCAAACTATTTTGAATTTGCTTCTCTTTGAGATAAGGACTAGTCTACTATTCCAATTACGATGCAGCAAGGGTAAATTATGTCTGGTTACTGCAAAAGAAACTCTTACACCTGCTTCACCCTTGATATCGAATATGATAGAAGTTGAACCAATCAAGATTGGATTTATTTCTCACATAGATAAGGAAAAGTCTGCCAATCTAATCAAGAGATCGAAGGTGGGATTACCTCGTGAACGGGTAATTTTTTCTAGAGTTTTTCTTAATTTGTTTTGCTTTTATTGACTTGATCTTTTGCATTAAAAATAAAAATAAAATAAATAAATTTAAATATATTTGTTATCCTTTAAATTTACATAAAAAATTATATAGCAAACAAATTTTATGGATGTTACCCCTTTAAGTTGACAGCAATAGCAATAATGGCAATGGATCTAACACGGTTACTAGAGAACTCAACAAGGAAGCTAAGAGGTGCTGGCCAAAACAATTCCTTTATGATAGAAATTTGATGTATTTTTAGAATGTGCTTAAGGCAAGCATATTGAAATAATATGCATATATTATACTCAAGAGACTAATGGGTGCAAGTAACAAATTTTAGAAGTTTTTATGTAATTTAGGCAATCAAGTTTTAAGTTTTGAAAATGAATTATGCAAATAAATTGCGAAGAAGATAGAGACAAATAAAGCAAGTAAATTAAAATTTGAATTAAGGGTTATATTTCCATTTATCTTATTTTCTCTTAATTTTAATTACATGCAAATTACTTAACTTATTTCCCTATTTGTTGGTGATTTTACCTCTTAATTATACTAGAAATTCTTAATCCATATTTCAATATTCTTTATCTTGGATTGGTTTTAGACTTGTATATGAATGCAAATTCAAAACAAGCATTAAACACATAAAGGTGGATTAATTCTGCAACTAATGAAATAGACCCTTAGAACAAGGGTTTTATTATACAATTTCTCTAAACTCAATTGTTTTATAAATCTACTAACTAATTACGTACGATCGCAAAAAATTAATTAATTTAAACATTTAAATAATAAAGGGAAGGAAAAGAAACAAATTTTCACATTTAAATTGGATGGACATTTCAAACACGAACTAAACCATAACCCTTAAAAGAGGTTTAACCCTTAATACATATAATGATAATAGAGAAATAAAAGAAAACATGGAAGAGTAAAGAAAAGAAAATTGTAATGGTTGAATAGGAGCATGATCGTGTTTGTTCGCACCCGAGCACACACATGTTGAAAGGGAGCACGACTGTGCTAGACTGGCTTGTCTTGAGCATGAGTGTACTAAATTGGAGCATAGTCGTATTTTATCTTCTTTTCTTTTAGGCTTCCTCTTTTGAGTCCAAAAGCTTTTTCTTTTTTTTTCTTTTGGCCTTATAGTCCCGTGTTGTGTCATATTTAAAGAAAAATGGTAAATTTTGGGTGATAATAATTTAAAAAGAATACAATTGAACCAAAAAATTACTTGCATTAATATACAAAATTTTAATTTACCAACCTCCTAACACTTGAACATTACTTGTCTCGAAGTAAATATATTTTTTCATACATCCTAAAATATTTCAACAAGAGAAACTCTTAATGTTATAGGGTAATTTTTTTATTTTTGTGAAACAGAATAAACAAGCCAACATTCCTTTTCATTCAAGACACTGCTAGTTGATTTCCCAATTAGAGGCTTAGGTCTTGAAACCTACCTCTTGCTGAATTTTGAGATTTTTTTTTGTTAGAGTTCCTCTTACTTTAAAATCCAAACTTTATTGGTGAGACTTTTTGTTTGTTATCTTTTTTTTTACTAGTCAAAGAAGATGAGGAGTGTCTTCAAACAAGTAAGAGATTAAGAATTGTTACCATACCTTATATCCATCATATGAAACTTTTTTAGGATGTCCTAATTAAGTGTGGGTTTCCACCACAAAAAGATTGTTTGTTTAACTATCCCTAAAATTGATTGCTATTTTTTTTAAATTGGTTGCTAAATATGTTAGCGACCGATTATAAGTAGTCATAAAAATCTTATGCGACTGAATAATTATCGGTCACTAATTTTCGATTGAATATGAAACTATTTGGTCATTTAGGATTTTGGTTGCGCTTGAATGTGCGACCAACTAAGCCACCAAATATTTTGGTCGCTAAAGAGTAAAAATAAAAAATCAAACATATAATTTAATTTTTTTTGTTGTTAAATCGGTCACTAAAAATGTAATAAAATAATAATAACTATATTTTTTCGATTGCTAAATCGGTCGCAGTAGAAATAATATTTGACAAAAACAAATCGTTTTTGCTTACTATATTGGTCACTACGTAGTGATCAATTGAATGGATACTTGTCTTTTCAGTCGCTAAATTTACCTGATTTTTTTTTTTAAATGTTATTTTGTATTTTAGCGATCGAAATTTTTAGTTGCTAATTTCATAACTTCTTATAATACATATTTGTAATTGGTAATTTATAATTTTAACTTACCAAATAATTATAAATAATCAAAAACTTAATCAAACTATAAATAAAAGAAAGATAAATAAATTCAAAAAATAGTATATCAATAACTATAATGAACAATTATATATAAAACTATAACCAATTAAAAGTACCAACAAAAAATATAATATTACAATTAGGAATTGTTGATTCTAAGGTTGAGATGTGAATGGTGGGAGAGTTGATGGTGGGTGTTGCGACCTAAATTGCGATAGAAAAATCGTAGATTTTAAATTGAAATATCGAGGTTGAATCCTTCCCTGGGGAGGAACCGGCCATATAGAGCCAAAACCGACTTGGCCAATCTGGGAGGATAATCAAGACCGATTCGACTCTGATAGGAGTCGCCACCGGCATTTTAAGGGAAACACCAGAACCAAGAATGGATAAGGCAGGTCGCGAATTAGAGTCTAGGTAAGGAGTCGGTTACGCACAGGGATAACGTGATACCCCCTACGTCTATCATTTGATAGTTACCCAGATTGGTTGCATGGGACAAAGGGACCTTCACATTATGATTAATGTTCTTTTGACGAATGTTTTAAGCTTACAATGGAAACTGTATGCACATGTTTTGGTTTTTTGGGTGAATAACTTGACAAGAGTATGTCTCTTGCTCCTACGTATCTCTTTTTTTGAGAAGTCAAAGTTCACGTAGTTCTGGACAAGTTACTGGGGTGAAAGGAAATGGACTATCCTTTAGGTGTCTAAGGATTGGATGACACAAAAGAGAGATGGACTTTCCATTAGGCGTCCAGGGGGGAAGGCTGAACTATCTGTTGGGCGTTCAGAGCCTAGATGACTTTAAAAGAAAAGGACTATCCCTTAGCCGTCCTTGGACTGGAAGAACATGAGTGAGGTGGACTATCCATTAGGCGTCCATGAGAGGAGGCTGAACTATCCATTGGGTGTTTAGGGCCTAAACAAAGTTAAAAAAGAAATGGACTATCCTTTAGACGTCCTTGAGGGGAGGTTGAACTATTCATTGGGCGTTCAAGACCTAGACGACGTAAAAATGAAATGGACTATACCTTAGGCATCCTTTAGGGGAGGTTGAACTATCCATTGGGCTTTCAGGACCTAGAATGACTTTAGAGAAATATGGACTTTCCATTAGGTGTCCAAACTGCAACCGGAAAGGCTTCTATATAGATGATGGGATATTTTAGTAACAAAAGCAAAAGGGACCGAGACCGACTCGATACCGGATGTGTTTAGATACTAAGACCGATTCGACTAACCAAACTAGTGATGACGTGGTCTTTGGCTATTTAGAGCCGGGACCAGTTTGGATTCTTTCAAATAAAGGGAAGTGTATTTCTAAGGTTCTATACAAAGAGAGGGGACCAAGACCGACTTAGTCCATGCAAGTGCTGACTACATGTTAGCTAATAGTGTCCTTAACTGTATTGGGAATGACAGTAGTGTAGAGACGCAGATGACAATCATGTGGCATGGGTTATCTACCTTAACTTATGAAGGTGTGTTCCAATAGGATTTAGAGGACTAACCTGGCATCTAGAGGTTTAGACATCGCTCCTACTCTTTGCTCAAGTTGCTTCCTTCCATTGGGGACTGGTAGAAGTACTACCTAGGGGAACCTCCTTTCTCTTAGCTTTCAGGTTCTAACTCAAGCTTATTGGTTCTCTCTTCTGCTCAGCTTCCCAGTACCCTTTCTTTCACCCTCTCTTCTCTCGATCTCAAAGTCTAGACTCTAAATTTTCCCCTTACTTTTTAATTTAAGATTTTTTGACCCTTTACTCTTCATTTTGAGGCCTTTTATAGGCTACGCCTGAGGTCATTGGTGCATTTGATCTGGCTATGTGGATTGACCTTAGCGCTTTGATCCTTTTTGTTCTTCCTCTTGCTAATATCATGCATCCCTAAGTCATGTGCTTTGAACCTTGTCTCTGGTCGTGGCACGTCTTCTCTAGATCGTGCACGTTCCCGACAGCCACTTCAGTGACAATTGATTTGTGTATATTCTTGCCTCCTAGTATTGATATGGCTAGATCAGAGGATCCCACATCCTTAGGATGCGTGGGATTCTTGCCCCCTTTTGCTTAGCTAGACATGAATATTTGTCTCCTTTTGCTGACCTGACTCGATCCAAGGGTCCTTTGTTGATTTGACTAGATTCAATGGCCCCAAGTATCTTGGGTCGTGTGGGATTTTTGTTTACCTCTGCTGAAGTGTGCAAGTTTTGGTCTCTTTCTTGCTTATTGGACCAAACTTGGGCCCCTTTTGCTTAGGTGGACAAATTTGGGGTCCCATAGTGGGCAAAGCTCTCTAACCAACACTACGATCTTGATAATGTTGTCGAAACATTATCAAAATCACTAGATTTTCCTTTAATTTCTGTAGTGTAAGGACTAACTTAGGTCGATTCTCACAATGACACAATCATATTATGCCTAATCTTCTTGATCAGAAACTAAAATGAATGTTAAAAATGGGGGTTTGGGTGAAACCAAGTAATTATGTAGAACAAAATTTATACAAAATAGAATTGATCTAAACTGAATTATGTAACATCGATTCAAAGATTCAATCTTGCAATCTGTTATCATGGTTCTAATAAGGATGCAATTTCATATCAACCTATGTTTATTTAGATAATCATCTAACATTCGTCCATGCATATTAGGATCACAATCACAGTCCCTAATTAGCACGGATTTAGGAACATAATTGGTTGATTTTAGGTTGTCAATCGATTACCTAATAGAACACAATCCAAAACTCAAGTGAGATTGATAGAACATTTTTTAGTCACTTAATAGTGATTTATACTGGACATATTTGACTTCATTTTCTGGTTATTATTTACACATTGGTTGAGTATTGTGTTATTAGACTTAATTTTAATTAATAATCTTTGCTTATTGTCGGATTTAATTTTTATTATGAGGTTGTTATCTTGTGTAGGCCATATCTGGAGCTACAGACCTTCAAATTGGATAATCTTGATAGACTTGGAAAGCTAAGACAAATATCTACAACTTCTCTCTTTAGAGCTCAACCAATTTTGATCATTTTTAGTGTCAAATGTGGACATAAAGTTACTGCCTCTGCACCCACTCTGATTGGGCTTTTCCTTATATATTTTGGCCTAAATTATGGGGCCTTGGTTGGTGGACTTTTTGGGCTGCTAATTCTTTTGTCCAAGCTCATCTTCCTTGTCATTTTTGAGCATCTAATTGTTATTAAGTTAGTTGGTAGTTAGGACAGTTAAGGAGAATTAGTTAGAAACGTTTTAGGAGAGTTTTTAGATTTGGAGAGTTTAGAGGGTTTCTTGCATTGGAAGTTTTCCTTCTTCTCATTTGTTTTTTTTTTTATGTTCTATTAGGTAATAGATTGATAACCTAAAATCAACCAGTTATGATCTTAAAGTCATACCAATTAGGGACTGTGATTATGATCTCAATATGCATGGACGAAAGTTAGATGATCATCTAAAGAAACCTAAGTTGATATGAAATTGCATCCCTATTAGAACCATGATAACAAATTGCAAGATTGAATCCTTGAATTGATGTTACATAATTCAGTTTAGATCAATTCTGTTTTGTATAAATTATGTTCTACATAATTACTTGATCTGCATAATTCTGTTTCACCCAAACCTCATTTTTGGCATTCATTTTGGTTTCTAATCAAGAAGATTAGGCATAGTATGGTTGTGTCCTTGTGAGAATCAACCTAGGTTAGTCCTTACACTACAAAAATTAAAGAAAATCTAGTGATTTTGATAGTGTTTCGACAACATTATCAAGATCACAATCATGAAAATGGATTAAGAATTGGAAAGGAAAATAGTAGAAATTGCATAAGGAAGATAAAAATTCAAGAACTCAAACAAACTTTCAATTCTGAACCTAGATTTGGCAATGAAGGTTATCTTTCCATGGCTATTGTCATAGAAAACTCAGAAAAATACAAAGAAGAAAATGCAGTAGAAAACAATTGAAAAGAGAGGAAAACTTCCAATGTAAGAAACCCTCTGAACTCTCCAAATCTGAAAAGTCTCCAAAACTTTTTCTAACTAACTAACTCCTTAACTACCCTAACTATCGACTAAATTACTAACTATTACATGTTCGAAAGTGCCAAGGGAGATGGGTTTGCATAGAAGAATTAGCAGGCCAAAAAGCCCACCAACCAAGGCCCCATAATCTGGGCCAGAATATACAAGAAAAAGCCCAATTAGAGTGGTTACAGAGGCAGTAAATTCACGTGGATGTTTGACATTGCAAATGGTCGACTAGATTGAGCCCTAAGGAGCAAAGTTTTATACCTTTGTCTTAGCTTTCCAAGGCTACCAAGATTATCTAATTTGGAGGTTTGTAGCTCCAGATATGGACTGTACAAGATAGCAACATCGTAATGAAAATTAAGTCTGAAAATAAGCAAAGATTAGCAACTAACCCCAATTAAGTCTAATAACCTAAAATTCAACCAATGTGTTAATATTAACCATAAAATAGTGTCAAATATGTCCAGCATAAGTCACTGCGGTTGAGATATGAATGGTAGAAGTGGGAGAGTAGATGATGGGCAGAGTTCTCCCACCAACACTACGACCTTTGTCAGAATACAATTGAGAAGAGAACGTAGTAGAATACAATTGAGAAGAGAGAGTAGTAGAATACAATTAAGAAGAAAGGAAAAACTTCTTTCGAATCCGAGAGAAACTCTCCAAACTCCAAAGTGTCAAAAATGTCTCTAAATGAAAAAACTCTCATAACTTTTCTAACATCTCTAACTATATACGAATTTTACTAACTACTAACCAATTAACCAACTAACTACTAACCAATTAACAAACTAACTACTAACCAATTAACAAACTAACTACTAACCAATTAACTAACTTCATAACTAAACTACCCAACTAACTCCTTAATTGAACTACCTAACTAACTTCCTAAATGATAACATGGTCGAAAATGCTAAGGAGAATGGACTTGGATAGAAGCTTTACCAACTCAATAAGCCCACCAATTTACAAGGAAAAGTCCAATCCATAGTGGTTCAGAGGTAGTAACTTTACGTCCATATTTGACACTTCAAATGGTCGAACTAGGTTAAACTGTAAGAGAGAAGTTGTAGATCTTTGTATTAGCTTTCTAGGGCTACCAAGATAGTCCAATTTGGAGGTTTGCAACTCCAGATATGGCCTGCACAAGAAAGCAACCTCATAATGAAAATTAAGTCCAAAAATAAGTAAAGATTAGCAATTAATCTCAATTAAGCTCAATGGCCTAAGATTGAACTAGTGTGTCAATATTAACCAGAAAATAATGTCAAATATATCCAGCATAAGTCACTATTAGGTACCTAAAAAATGCTCTATCAAGGTGGTCGACCAATGACCCTGCTAGGCAAAAATCAAAAGATCTGTGAGAAGTAGTCAACCAATGACCCCTAGGCAAAAATCAAAAGACTTGCCAATAACCTCATAGAAAAAATAAAAAGACCTGTGAGAGGTAGTCGACCAATGACCCCCTAGGTAAAAATCAAAAGAGTTTTTGGAGGTGATCAACCAATGACCCCACCAAGCAAAAAGCTAATGTACATTACAATGCCACCTATAACATAGCACAAGTTATAATAAAAAAAGGCTTTAGAGAGGTGGTCAACTAGTGACCCCCACAAGCATAAATTAATAAGCATACTTAGGTATCCTATAACTAAGTGTATTCCATAAATTAAAGTAGGCAGACCGACAACAAAGCTAACATATATTACAATGCCACTTATCACACAGCACAAGTGATGCAAAAGCAAAAGCGCAAAAAAAAGGGAGACAAGAGACAAAAGATCATAGTTTATTCATTAAGAGAACAGTTACAAGGTTAAGGAGAATTGAGGGGAGTATCAGCCTCGACCAACTGGTCATCCACTACTTCCTTACAAATGTCAACCTTAGAAATATCTACATTAGGGTGCAGGAAAGACACTTGCTCTAGAGCATGGTCAAAACCAGCTTCAAATTGATCTAAAAGAGACAAGTCATTTTCAGCAAGCAACTCATCCTTCAATGCAAGCAACTCATCCTTCTATTTAAGTTAGGCCTCAAGAGAGGTCGTTCTCTCTTCAAAGAAGGTAATCTGACCTCCCAAAGCAGACACCTTTGTTAGTAGGGTGTGCTCCTTATCTTCTAAATGCTCTTTGACGGCCAAGTACTTAGTGGCATCATCAATGGTCGATTGAAGCTACACCTTCAAATCTTAAGTCACTTGACGATTTTCTTGCAGGCTCTCTTTGACAGTATTAAGGCTCCCTTCAACTGTCGAATTTTAGCCTTAGCTTTCTTTGAGTGCTCAGCCATCTATTTCCTTTGAGCTTTGAGGTTGCCATACTTTCGCTCAACAATCTGAGACAAAACTAGGGTATAACTTAAGTATGCCTCGAGAGCCTCGAAAACTCCAACCAGCCTAAGAGTGTCCACTTTGTCGCTGTTGGAGGCAGCCACCAAATGCTGATCAACCACCTCGGCCAAGGGAAATTTCTAATTCTAGACCGAGGTAGTGTTCAACCTCTAAAAGGAATTGACTTCTAATCTGGGTCGGTAAGCAAGGTCGCTTTTGGAGAAGGAAGGGGAAAAGTCACCTTGACAATGTCATGAAGGCGTTTCCTACCTGGCTCCTCTAAATTGGCGGTAGGCGTCCGTTCGGAGCTCATGGACGACGAGATGGCCTCTACCGTTTAATCAGCTACGACACAAGTAGGAGGCCATACCTTCTTCTTATGAAGCGCCTTAAGTTCAAGCAATGCAAAGAAACTAGAGTTGTTAGTAACTCACCACAACAACGAAGTAATGTAAAGCAATTAGATTGGATCATCACCCCTCTTGAGGATCTCGATGCAGAAAAAACCTATCGACTCTAGAGGTCAATAATAAATTTATCTTCCCACTCCTCCAAATAGACCTTCTTTACCCTAATAATGACCAACAGACACTTGGTCTAGACAAGAGGAAAAATGGCTCTCTCGCCCGATTAAGGAAAAAAATTTTGATTGTCTCCCACGCATTGGACATGAAAGAATCGGTCCTTGAAAATTTTATAGCTCTTGCGGAAGGGTAAAAGCAAGACGTGACCCGGTTGGTTACTAAGCCAAGACCAACCAACCTTCTCGGTCCTTCAGATAGCAAAAAACCAAAAAGAATACTTCAGAGTGGGCGACTGTCCCAATTCTTTACATAAAATTTTAAAGGCACAAATGAAGGCCCAGTTGTTAGGATGGAGCTAAGTAGGGGCAACATTTAGAGTCTTGAGGACTAAGCATTCAAAGTTAGAAAATGGTACCGGGCTCCCAATTTTAGTGCTAGGGTGTCGTAAGGTAAGTGTAGTAGGCTCCCTCATCAGTTGGCCCCTTGTGGGACCCTAAATCTCTCCTAGCATAATGGAATCCCAAATAAAGAGTGGGAGATAACCACCTGCAAGATATACAGATATAACCACCTGCGAGATATAAATATAACCGCCGGCAAGATATACACCATGAACCGGTACGATTATGCCACCCACAATGAGGAAATCATGGGACAATGGATCATAAAATCAAGGAGAAAATCATGGGATAGTGAATCACAATATTAGAGAAAAAAATCATAGGATAATGGATCACAATATTAGGGAGGAAATCATGGGATAGTGGATGCGACAAAACCAGGCCCATAACAACCTCGGTCGAGGCCTATAAAAAGCCTCAAAACGAAGAGAAATGGAAAAAAAAGGGCCGAACACAGGGAGGGAAAGACTATTTCACTCAAGAAGTGCTACCAGAGAAAAAGGAGAAGGAAGAGCCCAACGCCAAACGTTTTGGATTCTAGGTTAGCTGGTAGAATCTCATATGCATGTCCATAGGATAGTGTAATACCCTCTCATTTACATGTTTATAGGATAGTGTAATACTATTTCATTTACATGTCTATAGGATAGTGTAATACCATCTCTTTTACATGTCTATTGGATAGTTTAATACCCCCTAAGATTGCATTTAGCCAGACCAGCCATATAGTCCACTCTATCCCAACCTCCTTTGGAAGCCAATGGGCAGTCCACTCCCCTTCAATTCACACTTTTTATTACCTTTCAAGCCTCACCCCAGAACTATGTGAACTTTGATTCTCCAATTAAAAGGAGATATGTAGGATCAAGAGGCACACTCTTGTCAAGTTAACCATCCAAAAAAGCCAAAAATATTCTACATTCATTTTGTAAATATATTTTATTCTTATAAAGGAATTAATTACAATGTAAAAATCACTTCCTTTTCATACAGCCAGCTAGGATAACTATTGCGTGATAGACGTGTTGGGATACCCAATAATCCCTACGCATAACCAACTTTCGAGCCCGTTTCTCTGATTCAAAGACTAGCCTTATCTACTCAAAAGGTTTCTCAACATTCTCCATAAAAATGCTAGTGGCGACTCCATCCTTCCTGTTCCTTCCTCGGAATGAACTCAAAATCCAAACCTTCTATTTTCGCCCAACCCGGGTCGCAATTTACCTCGCGACATCCCTCACAAACACTCTCACCAAACAATAGGGTGACACTTTTATTTACCAGGGCCCAACGTGGTGTATCGCACCAACAACCCCCTCCAAAAGTAGAGGGCTAGTGAAAATTGAGAACACCTTGAGGACACTCTCATCCACCCAATTGTATGTTGACGACTGGCTACTTGTTTTCTCATCAGCCCCTCTCTCGAGCTCTCCCCCTCTCCACCTTCATGATACTACACCCGTAGGGGGTGGCTCCCTTCTTTTGCAATACTAGAGGAAGTGGTCTCCTCCTTAGAAGGGCTAGAGACAACCTCAAGGATTACAAAAGGGGCATCGCGCAATCCTTCACTGGTGGCTTTCCCTACAACAAAAATGGGGAGGGTTAAAGCTTAAACTCATACCGCTATCGCCACCCAAAGAGGAGTCACCAGAAAACTCTCCCTAGAGAAAAACTAGACAAGTAAGAAAGAGAAATAAGAGTGAGGCCAAGACACCCATACATTTTTTCATATTGGCAGGAAAGAGTAAACGAAAGCAAAAGAAGCAACGGGAAGATCGATGACAGTGCAAGAAGCATTTAGTCACAACAATGCTAAAGTAGGCGGCAGAGGGCAGCAACGTTGGAGACTTACAAGGGTAACTAACAAATAATGGGGAAATATAGCACCTCGAGCCCACTCCTTGTCCAACATTTAAAATAAAGGGGGAAGTAGGGGGAATGCCAACCATCAAATCCAATGAACAATTGTGACACACGTTTGGCATCCAACGATGGAGAGCAAAAATGACAACCACCACAATCAATAGCCCACAACACGTTACTCCCAACCAACATGTCATTACAATAGGGGGATCATAGGTGTCAGATGTTCATAGGGAGCTCTCTCATCCCTACCCCACGAAAGGAGTAAAGCGTAGCCCAGCACTCGGACAAAGCATTTTCGGTGCTTGTGGGGCTGTGAACGGGTCAATCGTTTCCTAAGCCACGATAAGGCTTATAGGGCCATGGACAGGTCTATCAACACATGGACCAACAAATGCCAAGGTACCGAGACAATCCCTAACAACTACTCAACACTTTAAAAGAACCTTCATCGCACTCGACACTTGTGAGGCTATGAACCGGTTGGCCAGTTCACACAATAGAGCTCAGCCAACCCCTAATTCCAACTGTACAAATCACATTTAATGCATTTAGAAGACGCTGTCTAGCACAAAAGCAGAGGTTTGATAACGCGACTTTAGGACAAGCAATGCCTCCTAAATATGCAGAAATCAACAAGTTCAATCGGCTTTCAAAATAAGTTAAACGCAACGTTAATGACAAATGACATAACCTTAAGAATGATAATCGAGAAGAACTACTATAAAGACCGACTAAAGAGAAAGAGAAAAAAACAAATTATGTCCACTCTATAATCTCCCTAAAAATAAAATAAAGTGCCGAAAAGTAAAGTATCATAGATGAATTTAAGAACTAGAAAAGTAAAATGCTGAGAGTACATGGGAAGCGAATAAACTACAAGAAATTAAAATGACTGGCAACGTAAATGAAAGGTAAATAAATCAAAATGCAAAGGCAACAAGACAAGAGTGTAAAGAATTTACGTCAAAAGTGGGTGAGAACTACAAAGCACTGGTAGAACCGATAGTTATTATGAAAAGCCTAATTGGTGTTATAGAAATATAGGTAAGACAACTGAAAAGTTAACTCGGGTTATGGAAATATATTGTATATAAATATTCGATAAAATTATATATTGAAGTATATAGTAAGATTATATCTTATTTAAAAATAAAATCAATTATTTAAAAATAAAATATTACTTTATTTAAAAAGAATAAAAATAAAATTTAATATATATTTTAAAGACAAAAAATATAAAATAAAAATTATAGAAATTAGTGTTTTAAAAAATTGTACTTAAAGTAGCGTCCAAAAAAATGTTACAAGATGTTTTTATTCAAATTTCAAATTTCTTTTATTCAAATTAAAAGGTATGTTTAATTATTTTTTGCCATTTTTATTTGGTGTAAATAAAAGAAATGAAATTATAATATCATTTCATAATGATAAAGTAGTACTAACATATTGTTTAGACTTGGTCAACAGTATAAGCACCATCGACAGAGACAAAGTTGATTATTAAGACGGAATGGATGGAAGGAAAACCAATATATAAGGATGTTTTGTCCAAATCTAGAAATTAGTCACTGAAATTATGGAAGAGGAATCTTTCAGTAAAATATTTATAAGTTCTGTTAGTTTAACGTCAAATAAAATATTAAAGGTATATTTGGTTTAAATTTTTCTTACTTAAAAGTTATTTTTTAAATTAGTTAAAAATAAAACTTAAAAAAGGTAAAAAAAAAAATTGTTAGATTTTATTTTCTTAACATAAAATTTATTTTAAGCTAAATTCTGTTCGATAAAAAAATTTACAAATTTTATTTTATTTATAATTAGTCATTTTTGTATAAAAATGTATTTATAAAAATAAAAATATTGTATAAAATTAGTTAATTTACATAAATTATTTAAATAACAATAAAAATAAATAAAATATTAAAATACAAGTATTTAAAATAATAATTTTAAGAAAATGTCAAAAATTATTTTAGTTAATAAAATTTTATTTTGACGATAACTTATTAAACATATATAGAAAGAATATTTTAAATAAAAAAATTACAATAACTTAAATTATAAATTATAACTTATTTCAAATGAAAATAAAATAAAATTATAACTTAAATTAAAATTCAATTAAATATAGATTATCATTATTATAACTCTAGACCGCAATAGTAGCGACAACTTCGTCGCATATTGTTTAGACATAGTTAAGAGTAGAAGAGTAGAAGCACCATGCATCGATAGAGACGAAGTTGATGATTAAGACGGAATGGATGGAGGGAAACTAATATAAAGATGTTTAGTCCAAATCTAGAAATTACTCACTCAAAGAGAAATCTTTCAATAAAATATATATTAGTTCAACGTCAAATACTAAATATCGTGGATAATATTACACGCTTAATTTTTAGTTTTTGATAAATATACGTATCTCAAATATCATAAACCTCATTTTCTAATCAACAATGTTCCATGCACGAAGTAACATGTGGTTTCAGAGTCGAGAATTGTAAGCATCATTGACTGACGGAGGCAATGGAAATGGAACAAACAGATAAATAAGTTGAAAGATGGAAAGTGAACTTCATCATCCATCAATCTTTGCTATTTCCATATGAGACAATATGCACCTTCACTCTTTGCTAACGGAGCAAATAACGATAATTGAGTCTTGAATTGGCTTAATCTCTTACAACACAGTAAATTAAATTAAGGTTTAAATAATTATTAAAAGTTTTCTCATTTAGTATTAAAACGTATCTCTTACAACTTAGTAAATTAATGTTTAATTTTTTGTTAAAAGAAGTATTCACGTTTATTATCAAACTGTGCCTCAAACTTAATTATCTCTACAAATAAAAATTGCATGAAAAACCAAAAAGTTGACTGAAGAAGGCGATTTGCCTAGGAAAAATGTTCATCTCAATATCTTTGAATGTTCACTGCAAAACAAATGATATCTTGGACCCTTGAGTAGTCTATTTTGGGTAGAAAGTAAAAAAAAAAAATTATTATCAATGTGATATGAAAGTTCCTAAAAATTTTTGTAAGGACAATATGATAAGATAATGTTAAATTGGATTTGGTTAGTTTTGAAAATATTTTTATAAATCAAAATACTTTTCACACATTTTGACACTAAATTTTTATAATTTTGTAAATTTTATTCTTTATTTTTAATTTTATGTGTATTTTTCCCTTAAAGTATAATTAGTCCTTTAAAAATTAATAGTGTTAGAGTTATAAGATTTGAATAATTATCCCCTTCCTTACCAGCAATCAACAAAATCATCAAATCATTTAATTTATATATTAAAATATTATATATATATATATATATATATATATATATATATATATTTTGTTATAGTATCTATTAAATTCACTTTTGATTCTCCAAGTACATGTTTATATTTATTATATGAAAAATTATTAAAAATTAAGATGATAAATTTATTTATTAAATATTTTTATTTCTAAATATCTACCCTGTAAATAAAAGAGTGGAAGATGTAGAAATAATAAGTAATAAATAATTTTATATAATTGAATAATCAAATTTTTATAATTAAAATAAAAATAAAAATATATAATGAATAAATTTAAATATACACTTAGGAGAACAAAAATATAATAAAAAAATACAATAATGATATATAATATTTAGATTTTACTTGACTGTCTACGGCTCCATTACATGTGCTTGGAATATAACTTATTTTTATATAAAAACTAAATAAGTTAAATGATTTTGTGCTTTTGATGATTGCTCAAAGTGAAGGGGACCAAGGTTCAAACCCAAACTCGAGTGCATTTATCATTTTCTAAAATTAGACTTAGTTACAGTTTAGAGTCAAAATAAGAAAAAGAAAATTAGGGATAAAGTCACAAAAATTTTAAAATTCTGAGAAAAAAAGTGTAATAAATATTTTTAATTATACAGACCAATTAGACCGATCATTAAAATTTCAAAAACTAAATTAAATTGATTCTTATGAAAAAAAGACTAAGAAAATGTTTTTAAGTCTTTTTTACATAAGGACCAAATAGAATAATTTATTATGCTAGATGTGAGTGAATCATGAAAAATAAGAAACATAATTTGTAAAAAAAAAAGATTGGTTATAGAAACCAATAGTGAAATTAAAAGATATAGTAGAAATCATTCAAAAAAAAATATTATTTCTTTCTTAAATTCTCCACTCTATTAACTTTTCATCTTTTCAAACCATGCCTCTTTCTTAATCTGACAACCTTATATCAGTTGGTTGTAGGAAACCATTAGCACCCTAACTAATGCCTTCCCTGATGAATTTAAACTTTCATACGATCATCGCCATGAATCATACATCTCATTCTAATTCCTCCAAGTCCAAGTCCATTAGTCAGGTTCACCTCCTTCTTGGCTTCTCCACCCATGCATCACGACCTTAAACCCTCTATGTTATGAATGACAATAAATAAAGTCTAATGGATATTTGGAAAATTATTTATAACCAAGAGAAAATTATTCAAAAATTATTCATTTAATTGTTGTGGAGTCATTTACGAGTAGTATCTACAAAATTTAATGGATATGTGTACGGGCATGTGTATCTTAGTACTAAATCCTAACCACTCGAATGAATTGTACATATCATTCCAATTCCTCCAAGCCTAGGTCTAGTAGTCAAACCCACCCCCTCCTTGGCTCTTCCACCCATGCATCAAGACCTTAAACCCTCTATGTTACGAATGACAATGAATAAAAGATCTAATGAATATTTGGAAAATTATTTATGACTAATAGAAAATTATTTATTTAATTGGTATGGAGTTGAATAAGAGTAATATCTACAAAATTTAATAGATATGACCCTACCCACACAAATGATGATGATGATGATGATTTTGAGTTTCATGTCTACTTTTGATTCTATATTATCGATGCAAAATAATTCTCTCAAGTTATACAAAACATCATTACATCATTATATATTTTTCTATTCATTTAAGATTTTATTTTTCATCTAAGATTAATACACATATATATATATATATATACACACACATATATTAATAGTTGCCTATTAAACACATCATTGAATTTAACATGAATGGATACTTCAATACAAAAATTCTAGAGTTAAAAATTCAATATGCTTTTGAGTATTCGAATATTCAAGGAATATTCTTTTATCCACTTCATAATCAAAATTTCCAAGTTAAACTTTTATATTAAGGATGAAACATTCACATCTAAAATGATAAAAGTATGAAAGGTTGCATCTTCTTCCTCTCCATAATTCATAAAGAAGGAGTCTTATTTAATATTAATATGATTAATATTCAATTTTAAACATAACATGTTGCATTTACAACTTTTGCTTAAAAATGTTTTTGGAAGAAGGTTTTACAAAGCATGGTCCTAGCCATTTCTTGAAATTTTCTATTTTTCCTTTCAACTACTATTTTGTTGAGGTGTCCTTGGTGAAAAGAACTTGTGAAAATTACAATTTTTTTCATAGAATGATCACTTCTTATGGCAAATATAAAAACCTTTTTTTCATTTTGGATTCTCTTACAGAATATTTCAAATACATTAAATGACTCATGTTTGTGGCTGAATAAGTTTATCCGTGTATATCTAGAATAGTCATCAACAATAACCAAACTATATTTCTTACCACCAAGGCTTAATATCCTTATGGGTCTAAATAGATCTATATGTAACAATTCTAGAGGCCTAGAAGTGGAACAATGTTCTTAACTTAAAGGACGTTTTAACTTGTTTTCCTTTCTCGCAAGTTTCACAAAGAAGATATGTTTTCCAAAACATCTCAAACATCTTTTTTACTAAACTCTTTTTATAAAGCTTTGATATATGGTTTAAATTGACATGCCCAATTTTCTTGTTATATTTTCTCTATTTAGATCCTCAAGATAATCTTATAAAGATTATTATTTGTCTTGGCAACGAAAAATGTGGTATTGTCACTACGTTTGACTATGTATAAATCTTTGTCAAAGGACATAGTAAACTCACTATCACAAAATTGACTTATGTTAAGTAGGTAAAGGGTCCTTACCAACTTTACCTATACCATTGATTTTTCCTTTACTGCATATGAACTATTGGCGTTTTGAGTTTTGAATCTACCTCAAATGCGATTTTGTCTGCATCTGTCATAAGACATAAGTTGTCATTTTCATCTCTTTAAGCTATTGTCAAGGTCTTCCCATATAGTTAGAAGACTCTTTTTCTTTTTATGGTTCCATCTCTTCTTAAGCTTAGAACATTCTGCTTTGATGTGTTCAAGTTTCATGCATTCAAATCATATGATTTCTCTATCTTCAACTTTGGAGTATTTCTTATATTTGTCCTTCTTGGGATGGTTCTTGTACTTTTCATTTTTCTTCAGTATCTTATTGAACTTTTTGGACATAAGAGATACTTCATTGTCTATTGATCCACTAGAGCCTTTGTTGAGCTTTCAAAGTCTAACTAGGCTTTTAGGGCTTTTTCTTTATCTTGCTTTTGATTTCTCAACATGGTTGTGCTTTCAATCTCCTACCTTTAAATCTACATAATCGTTGTCCTTTATCTTGTCTCTCTTGAACATATGCACTTCATCTAGGATTTACATCCTCATGTGTCGGGCTTCTTTAATAGTTGTGCTCTTGGGTTCCCAAACTTTTGGGAAACTATCCAAAATCTTGTGGTTGTTTTGAGCTCTTGAAAACTCATGCCCCAAAAATTGGAGACCATTTAGAATTGTTTAGCATCCAAACATTTTGTCAATGGTTTCACCTTCCTTTATCATAAACATTTCATAATGTCTCTAAAGGGTGATAATTTTTCTCAACCGAACATTTTCAATTCTCTTATATGTGATCCCAAGAGCATCTCACATCTCCTTTGTTATTTTGTAGCTGCAAAAGTTATTATTTTATTGTTTATTTTTATATAAATAATTATATATAAAAATCATTTTTTAATATGCATAAAAACAAATGCAACTCGTGGGAAAAAAATCGTTATAATTATCTAATGGTTCCTTATATGGACCCAAAGCTTCAACAACAATCTTTTAACTAGTAGGGCCTATGCGCGTTTGGGCCTAGCAGAAATTCCCATGTCCATTTGCTCCTTATGAACCTTGCTCTGGGTCGGTCCATTAACAGAAGGCAAATGTGTTTTTTTTTTAATAAAGAAACTACTTTCCAATTCTAGTTCTTATACCGAATTGAATTTTTCACCACCTATTTTCTAGATTTTCAGTAATCTAAGCGATTTCTGATCCAAGTGACCTATATGTTCCGATATTAATAATTATGCTTTATTTATATATATATATATAGATAAATTTCTCTATAAATATTTATAAAAAAATAATTTTTTCTGATAAATTAAAATTATTTTATATATTTTCCTTAAGTTTAGCCTACTGAATGTTGTCATTGTATAACAGTACATCATTCGAATTTGGATAAATAATTAACCTTTAATTTGGACTGTAGTATCAACAATTTTTCTAAAGATTTGTTTATAAAGAAAATGCATTTGCGGTCAGAACACCTCAGTTAGCCAAAATATCACTCGTCTAATATGAAAAAAAATATAAAAATAAAATTTCCTTCTGGCAAAAATATACTATTGTACTTTGATTATAGTATTAAAAGGAAGCAACCAATATTGAATCAGAGTCATGAACCAACCTAGTGTTGTGTGTTTGCAAGAGTTTTGCAAAAACACCAACTAATGGGGCAGTGTTATATGTGCAGGCCTCAGTCTGCATATAGTTGTTCCTTTGATCCTCAAAATTGTCTTGTAAATCAGGTCCTCCAACCAAAGCTCCAACCAGAATGTTAGGGTTTGGTTCCTGGGTGTTGTACCAATTATCATACCCTTGTGTGCACCCTATGAACCCTTTATTATCTCTATATGACTCAATGGATGCCCCTCTATGATGCACCCTTGTGGGGTACCTAGACCCATAGCCCACCAAATAGCTCATGTTAAGTGGGTTTAGGCCCAAAATGTAATCAACTTGTGACGTGGCAAAATTGAGAATCTCTTCATGGCCCACAATCCCTCCATGGCATGTGAGCTTTTGGTTTTTGTTTTGGAGGAAGTTGGAATACACTGTGAGCAGAAATGATGCTGTTGAAACATATTGCATGTTGTTCCATTGTCTGACATAGAGTAATCCAGACGGTGTTCGCTCCACATTGCTTACATTGTTTTTGTTGAGACATGAACATATGTAGTACTCTGCTTTTGTTCTGTATTTTTCTAGTATATCACCATGCTTCTTGTGTTTCTCTTCCACCAGAAGCTACAAAACATGTAACTCTATTAAGCTCACAGATACTAATATAAATTATGAGGATTGTAACTTTGTGTACTTTTTCTAATTTTTTTCCTATTAATTCAAGTAACTTAATCAAACTTTCTTTCCTCTTCAGATATTCTCACATAACTTCTGCACAGTTCTGCAAATAGTGAGTAACTCAAGTTTATTAATTTTCATTGATAAAATTTTTATGCTTAAATATGTTTTTAGTCCCTGTAAAATAAGTGATTTTTTATTTTAATTCTTATAAAAAAATTTATTAATTTTAATCTCTTTAAAATTTAAATTTTTGTTTTTGATCCTTATTATTATATAACACTTGTTAGTCACATATACCTTCAAAGGAAGATCAAGTAACTATCATAGGTTATACACACTAGTGGATGTGATATCATGTTAGCATATGACATTTTCAAAAAAAAATCATTAAAATAAATGTTATTTATTTATCTTAAAATGAAAATTATAGACTAAAAATAAATATTTCAAAATTTAGAGGATTGAAAAGAAATAAAAATATTTTATACCGAACCAAAACCAAAATTTGTTCATTTTATATAGACACTAAAATCAGTTATTACAAATTTTAAAAAAATGAAAATCCATTAAAAAATTTACAAAAATTAAAAATTAAAAATCACTTATTTTACATCAACTAAAAATATATTTAAGTTACTTAATAATAAACTTTTATTGTTTGAATGTAGGTAATGTTTAGCTCAATTTCTTTTTTCGGAGAGTCTGAACTAAATATATTAACAAAAACTCTTACAAAATTCAAAATTTTAATTTTTATAAAAGAAAATAGGAGAGAAAGTAGCTTTAAAAACAAAACTAATTGAAGTCTTTTAAAAATAAGCTGGGTCTCTTACCTTTCCTCTCTTTCATGCTAGCTTAATGGAGGTAAGACAATAAAATGAAGATATTAGAATATAAAAAAAAATTAAGTTAAAATTGTCAAACTGCTTCTACTTTATTTTTAAAACTCTTATTTTGCTTTAACTTTAAATTAATTTTTAACCAAAAAGATCAAGCCAATAAATCTTTTCTTTTATCGGAAGATATATTTAAGAAAAACTTTTATAATAATGTAAGATTTTCGTAAAAAGAAAAACTCAAAAAATTATTTGTATTTTTCTAAAGAATTAATAGTAGCTTGTGAGAAAAAATAACAGTATTACAAATTATTTCTTTATTTAAACAATGAGACACAATCAAATTTCTTTTTTGTTTTTTCAATAGTTCTCAATTTTCATCATTTTCATCAATATTGTGATCACTTTGCAAGTCCAGCAACATCATCATGGCCGAAACAAGAACAATAGCTGGATTCTAAAATGATTTTCTTAACGGTCTAAAATAATGGTCCATCCCATAATATTAAAATACTTCTAAAATCATTTTCTTATTTTTTTTAGGATTTAGAATTAAAATACTTCGAAAATCATTTTCTTAAAGTCCAAAATATTGGCCCGTCCCATATAAAAATATTTTAACCAATGAACTGTCCTTTAACTTCTCCATAAACCAGTAAATTAGACTCACTAACCAACCACACAGATATTGTGTGACACTACACTCTTTCTCTAACATTAAATGTTCTAAAGGTATGTAAATCAGACAAAAAATAAAGAGTGGGTCAAGGTAAGGCATGTGAACCATGTGTATTGGTGAATGTCTCAATCATTATGCATTACTATTTACTACTAGCAACGTTATGTATGAATCCTGGAACTTCCTACTTTAACACACATACTCATTTGAGTGTAAGAGATAAGCTGTTGAGAAAATTTTAGTTATATAATTTTTTTAGTTCTTATAATTGCACATAAGTATCTCAGTTGATTATTGAAACTTTTTACTCTTTTCTGAAATATATATTGACATTCATAAATAGTTCTGAATGTCTTAATTTATAGTTATCAATCATTATGCATTACTATTTAGCAGCAACGTAATGTATAAATCCTGCCACTTTCTACTTCTTAACACAAATATTTTGAGTATAAAAGAAAAGTTGTTGAGTCATTTTTTTAAAACATTGTAGAAGAGGATCTCAATCGCTTAAAATAATTTTTAATCTCCTCTAAAATATTTATTGACGGTCAGAAGTTGATTGTCTCTTTTAATAAAATTTTCTCTATATATACTAGTTAGAATTTAAATCCCTAACTACAAAATTAAAGTATACAAGTCCAATATCACTTCACTATTTACTGATAAAGAAATTTCAGTTATATAATTAAATATAAATAATTAAAATTATTTTAATTTATTTTAAGTTTAATGATAATTTCAATTATATGATTTAGATTCACTATTTTTATACTTAGATCACTTATTGTATAATAGAATTAAATATATTTTTAGTTCTTAAAAAATAAATGAGTTTTGATTTTAGTTTTTGTAAAATATTATAATCAATTTTTATCATTCAAAAATTTGTAATTATTAATTTTGGTTCCTGATAAAATGAATAAATTTTTATTTTGATTCTTATAAAATATTTTTATTTTATTTTTATCTCTCTAAAACTTGAAATATCTATTTTTATTCCTTAATTTTTATTTTAAGATAGATAAATAATATTTATTTTAAATATTTAAATTTTTTTTAAGATGTCATGTACTAAAAAATGATGTCACGTACATCAATATATATAATTTATGATGATCACTTAACTTTCTTTAAGTGACTAACAAGTGTCATGTAATAAGGATCAGAAATAAAAATTTAAATTTTAAAAAAATAAAAATTAATAAAAAAAAATAAAAATTTAAATAAGAAATCACTTATTTTATATGTTTAAACATTTAATATATATATATCCTTTTTGAAAATAAGTAAAGTAAATCCGGTGCACAGTCCAACACTGCATACTATTCTCCAAAACGTGCTTGTGCAGTTTTGCCTGTCCAACTGATTTATTGGAAGCCAGAAGAAAACAAAAGAAGTATGCCCTCCCTGGGCAGGGCTATAAAAGTAGGGAACACAATTGCAATAGCATCCCACAAGAATTGAAGGGTTGAGACAATATCAATCAGATATGCAATAAGTGCAGACCCCATTATTACCTCTTTTGACACCCTATTGCACACATATATAGGTGAAATGAAATGTATTGTATTACTATACTATTATACTATTGCTATTACCTACCCTCATTTTCCAACCAACAATTTCGATTCCTATGGGATGCAAGGTGTATTTCAATATTTCAAGAAGAAAATGTATAATAAATTAAGAAATTAAAATTTGGAGTGTGCCCTGTTGTCACCTCTGAAACTTCAACACTTGGCACAACCACGAGCCTAACCACTTTAATTGAAGTGTGATAGACTACAACAGGTGCACATGGCATGCACTTTTATAAATTTTTCAACACCCACACCTTAAAATATTGTTTACTCGATGGGTGACTTTTAAAAGTAAAGTGAAAGCAACAAGAATTAATTCTCAGTCCATCATTTGAGTTTTGAATTCGGGTAAAGGCAAAATGCAGAAAATGTTAAAGAGAGAAAAAAAGCCATCCAAAGAGAAATAATAAAAACAAAAACAAATAAAAGGAAAAGGCAACATGTACCATCTTGTTTGACCTCTTTCAAGGCCTAGAGGAACGAGAAACTAGACAAGAAAAGAGTGATGGAAGGAAACTTTTGAACAAAAATATGATTTTAATTCAAAAAATTTCTAAAAAATATATTAAATTTACATATTTTAGAAATTTAAAGATTAAAATATTTGATCACCTTTATTTGAAAGTATAAAAGAAAAAAAAAATGTTTTTGTAAAGTTGATTTACCTTTGAGGCTAAGAGTTGGAGGCCAGCATATTTAACATCCCAGCTGAACTCTGTTATGGCCCAAGCAATGCCACCAAAGGTACGAGCATTGGAAATAACGTACTCCAAATACTCTTCCTTGTCGGTGGCCTTATACAGCCACATGGCTGCCCACAATAACTCATCCATGTATCCACTCACCGACGCATAGTAGTTCTTCGCTACTTTAACACTAACATCATATTTTCCTCTGTACTTGTCCCCAAACTCAAATAACTGCATAGTACACACCAAATATTGCTTTCCTTCAATAATTAAGATTGAAAACTCTTAAATATCAAAACAAAATGAAAATTCTAGACCAGCATAATTGATTCTAGTACACCAACATCATTAATTTTTACATAAATGTGTAGCATTAGATACTACTTTCCATCTCCATATTATTCATGCTCCAAATCTAATAAAACATGAAGATAAGTATATTAAAAAAAATTAATTTCATATTATTAACTTACAACTGATTATATATATGTATATATGAATGATTGAATGAAAATTGCATTTTAAAATTTATCTTTCAATTATGATAATTTTGTTTGTTAAATTTTATTTTATCTATCAAAATTGAATACACTATATGAGAAGATATGGTAGAATTGAATTTGTCTGTGAATAGGAAAAATAAAACAGAGGAGAAGTTACCTGGTGAGAATGATGGAGAAGCAGGTGAGAGTAATGGGGGTTTGTATTTCGAAACACAATGGAGGCAGCTGCCATAGCTGCAGCAGTCTCTCCTGCGAGATCTGAACCTGGATTTTGCTCATCTATCTTAAATGCTTGCCTTGAAGTTGTCATGTCCTCAGGGCGTTGCCAGCAGTAATGGTCTGTGTCTCCATCACCCACCTGATTCACAAAAATTAACCAAATGGACATCACTGCTACTATTAACTAATTATAGTATACTGTTACTACCTCTGCCCAAAGCACATGGGAGCTAGTGTGAGCTTTGATGAAGTAATCAGTTCCCCATTTTATTGCCTCCATTGTGTGCTCAAGTTCACCACCATCTGCTATTTCTTTCCCAAACTCTATGGCACCCCATGACAGCATTGTCACAGTAAATGCCATTGGTAAACCAAACTTCACATGATCACCTGCATCATAGTACCCTCCCACCAAGTCCACCTGTTTCAAAAAAAATTAGTCACGAGATTATTCAACAAGCATATAAATTGCACCACAAAAATTAAAGCAGAGAATATGAAACTTTTCAACATCCTCCTTCCACCTAAGACTGTCAGAACTGAACATGATTAAGATGTTTACTAAAATAGGTAATTATCTAAAATGTGTTATAGACTCAGTTAGATTTTAGCTTAAAATCAGTTTAGTATAATATTTACAACATCAAAGATGAGGACAAACAACTATTTAAAACCTTGGGTGTGAGAAATTGGACTCACTCCTTGTTCTAGGCCGTCTGCGATGCCGGAATGGTGACGCCAAGTGACACGCTGGTTGTACGGAAGCCTTCCAGAGCGTTGTGCCTCAAAGTAGAGGAGGCTCTTCGAAAGTGCATCAGCGTAATCAAAAGCTTGAGACTGATAAGTTGCAGTGAAAAGGGTGAAAAAGATTAAGAGAAAAAGGTAAGAATGCTGCACAAATCTTGGAGATTTAGAAGCTACAACGCGGTATTTGTGTTTCTCCTTCTCCATTAATTGTCCCTTCCCTTCCCTTCCCTCCCACTCGAGTGAAGGGAATTGGAAAAAGTGAGGCAACGCCGCAAAACAGAACAGAAAACACCCTTTTGCTTTTTGCTTTGGGAGAGTCTCGTTTGAGAATGTGAAACGCCACTCCACTTTATGTTTCTTCCACACCAACTTGAATTTTCAAATACTTGTCAGTTATGATATTGATGCATCACTATTTGAGAAATAAGGAAAACATGTCCTGTTACTGGAACAATTACTCCACTGGGATTTCAAACATGCCATTCCCTCTATTTATTACAAGGAACGACGGGTGTTTGAAATGTCAGCCACTATTGCAACTTTGTAGGATACCTACTCTTACTTACGGATGAGAAATTATAACAGCTTATGATATTATTATTGATGGTCTAAAACGAGTATTAATTCATAAATTTTAATAGTGATTAGTATTGATATAGCTACTATAGTATTTCCCTATCTCATACTAAAACTTATTATATGGGAACTAATAAATTAATATTTGATTATTAAATTATTATATCTAACAATGATTGAATTTTTAATATTATTTTATTATCACTTATGTTTGAATGAGTTAAATTTGTATTTACATGATTTAAAATTTTTTAACTTAGCTGTACCAAAATTTTTAATCAATATTTTTTATTAATTTATTAACTTTGTACATACATAAAGTATGGATAGTAAGTACAAATACAAGTATATATAGGTATCTATCAAATATAAAAATTAAAATTAAAATTTCTATTGACATGAATAAAGGAGTAGGTGTAAATATTTTTTTTCCGAGAAATATAAAGATGAGTATTATAATACTTTACTCGTACCTTAATATTTTAATCCTTACTCTTATTATATATTATATAGCTTTGCAAATATTTCTCATGTACTATCAAATACTTATCACTTACGCTACATACTATTTAAAAAAAATGTTTAGTGTTTGTAAATAAAATTTTATTTATTTTTAATCTCTCAAAAATAAATTCTCTTTTTTTTTTCTTTCAAAGTTTCATCTGTAATATTATCTTTCACAAAAAAAATTTATTTTTTAGTCTTATTTATAAAAATAAGAATTCCATATAACATATTTCTAAAGAATTAAAAGCAATATTATTATATTAATATAGGTTAAAGATATATTTAAACTAAAAATAATTATCATTGTAACAAGAAAGTTTAATAAATTCTTGAACTTTTTGAGAATTTTTAATTAAGGACATAAACTGAAAAAATTGTGATTAGATCATTGATCTTTTATAATTTCGGTAATTAAGTTCCTAAAATTGGCTTATTGAAATAGTTAGAAAAATAATAATTTTTAACTATTTTACTAACTCCAACATCTTAAATACAAGAATTGTCAAAGAACAAGGACTCAATTACAATTTTTTTAATATATGGATCTAATTAAAAAATTTCAAATAATTCATGAACATAGTAATGTATTAAACCTAATGATAAACACTATCAAGTAGTAAGACATACTTTGTGTTCCAATTTGCAGTCGACACACTTTCGGAATGCAGAATAAAGTTAAGGGACATCACCTTTTTCATCTGGATATGTTAAAATCCTTTAACACCACTTTTTTGTTTGGTGGACAATCATTTTCAAAAAGATCTTCTTACGCCTATGAATTAATTAGGTAGTTGCGATTGAGTGAAAAACTTGCAATTTGAACTTGTACAATAATATTGTAGGTGAATCTCTGAGAGCCTCTATATCACTGGTGTCCTATGCTCAATAGTATGAAATAAAAAATAAAAACAAAGCTTAGGTGATAGTTTGCCAATATTTTTTTGGGTGAAGGATTCATTTGACATGTATTTCGTTGTTTAGCCTATAATGCCATACACCCAAAACCAAAGGATCTCCATTCACTGATTTATTTAACCTATACTCCATAGTGTTCCATGTGCCCAAATCAAATGATCTCCAACACATTTACACCCCACATTGCGGATTTCAAAATATTTAGCAATTAAAAAGACCCACACTTTAAGATTACTTCATGAATCAATTCAGATGTGATGATTCAACTGCATCTAAGTAGAACCCTATAACGTTGTTCGGTACAGACACTTATACCTATATTGTTACTACCCTAATTTACATCGACTCAGGAGTTGGAGCAACTCTTGTACCACTACGTAGATTAATAAGTAAAAATACAAATATTAAAAAAGCTTTCTTTTATTATTTTATGAGATGATATATACAAATGTTAGAAATGATGTATTCTTTTGTAGTTGCCAGTATCGCATCCAATTCCATATTTGAATCCTTATACGTGCATCATAAACTAGCCTGTGTAGCTAATATAGTATACATACCCCCCAAATGCCTATGTTATAAGAGATTAATTTGATTTAGAAGATTAAGTTTTCTAAGGATGTAGTTACCAAAATAAAATGAATAGGATTGTGGGGTCTAATATGAAAAATGGTATGTGATGCATGGCTGAATTATGTACAACTTAAAAGAAACATCGTCATCTACTAGGACTCTTAGGTTGGCTCCATAATGCTGCACAAGGGGGTGATCTGTTGCTTGTCTTGGTAGATAAGTTAATCATTGTGAACAAGTTAAATGATTCTTTTATGGGTAAAGTTTGGTCACTATTTTGCATCAAAAGCGATGCATATGATCTTAAGAGATTACGTTTTGAGCATGCCTCGGTACAAGCGAAAACTATAGTTGAAAATTATTTGATTAGAAGGAAGAAGAGTATGGTATGCGTGGCAGCACATGATGCAAGTTCATTGCCCAATAATTAATATACTCGTTACCTCATTTTAATTCTGAGAACTTCTTTAACTATACTTTGAGCTCTTCTTTCAGTTGAACTTTCTATTCTTATGTCAGTCTTCAATTTTTCCTTGTTTCCTTGTGAAACTTCAAGATCTCCTCTTTGTGTGAGGCGAAGAGAGGAGTACATGTAGAAACATTCTAATCTCTAAATCAGTTATTTTTTTCCTAGAGGTCTTTGTCATGAGATTCAGAATATACCTGGTGTTGACCTTTTGTTTTCTTTTTATAGTGTTTGTGGACTTGGACATATTATTCATAATGACTAATTTTTCGAAGCACGATTTATACCTATTATCCATTGATTACCCAAAATTTTGATGCATATCTCAGCACATTCTTCGTCGAAGGCAAGAGGATGAGTTCTTATTCGGCTGTTTGGGGTACCTTCTGCCTGCCTGGGTACAATATAGTAAGAAAATAATGATTCATCAACTAGATTTTTTAGACAATTATTTATCAATATCTTTCCTAATAATATGATGATGATAACATCTTGTACCGGTCGACCTGGACGATCAGGTGTAGGCACGTGCATGTTCGTACTCCAATATTTATTACCTACATGGGACCTTTTGGCATGGATGGAAAGTAACTGGTGTACCAGGGACAGAGTCTGAAACACATTGTTTTGTCCTTGGCTTGTCCCTGGTCCATTTTTTCCTTTTGTCTAATCCATTAAGAAGTTAGGGAATAGAGCCGGATAGGAGAGAGACCTATGTATATATATGTTTGGAAGGACACGTAGAGTGACACGTTGCTGATTCTATAACCCTATTGCAGACCAGAACATTGGCGCCCATCGCGACTAAGAACGACATTAAACAATGGAGAGAAGGAGAAGACCACAAGCAGCTATTCTGATAACAAGAAACCAAGTAGTTACCAATTTCGGAAGTGAGGAGGGAGCATTGCAGCGTTTGATGTGGGCGGTAGCAAGCATGTAGGAAAGAAGTGAGGAGTAGGCGTGCATGATAGAGGAGACAAAGAAGAGGCTGAAAGGCGCCATAAGGAGGAGCTAAAGCGAGCTGCCGAGCAGGAGACTAGGTTGAGGGAGCAACTAAAGTCAATCTAGGGAGCGGACGGACATTCTAATCCACCCCTACCCCGAGTGACGTGGAGCTTGCCATTTAGTGAACAAATTGACAATACCCCTATCCCGTCACAGTTCATGGACCTGGTGATCGATCTGTTTGACGGTTCGTAGGACCCGTGCGTGTACTTACAAGCTTTCCAAACCCAGGTCTACATCAATGATGGAAACGATCTTCTAAGTTGCAAGTTATTCCTAGGTATGTTAAGAGGGTGGCAATAAGATGGTTCTCAGACCTTCCACCACGCTCTATAACATCATTTGCGGACTTGGCAACCGCCTTTGAATCCTAATTCATGACCAATAAGACAAAACGCTTAGAGGTAGCAGATTTTTTTGACATAAAACAAACAAAGATGGAGACTTTGAAGCAGTATTTGGCACTATGGTCCAAATTAATGACCCAAATCAAAAGTTCTTTGTCAAGACATTTCAAAAAGGACTTCGGGTTGGTCCTTTTAGCGACTCTTTGGCCTTGTCTCGACTGGCCAGCATGACCGAGATTAGAGCTCGAACGGAGAAGTATGTGGAGGCCGAGGAGGACCGTTTGCATGTGGAGAAGGCAATGTCGGTCGTCAGAAAAAAGAGTGCCCACGGATTCCAAACCAATCACCAGTACATCCTAAGGGGAGTCAATTAACATGAACCACGAGTGGAAAATATACTCCACTCAAGACATCAAGAGCACACATTTTGAAAGAAGTTTATCATCTCCAACTACTTGACATTCCACCTCCCACGCAGCATCAACTTGGTCCCTCCCAAGACGAATGGTGCGAGTTTCATAGGGCTCGCAGCCATTTGACAGAGGAGTGCAGACTATTAAAAAGTCAGATTGAGAAGTTGATACAAGATGGTTACTTGGCTACAGATGATCACAGCTAGAGGGCGGAGTCAAACGCTTCAAGATCATGATCAAGCGTAAGACCGATCCAAGAATCACAGGGGGAGCCAATGGAGAACCACAAGATGGACTCCCCCTCATCGGGGAATGATTGCTACAATAGTCGGAGGGGGTCCCATGGCAAAAATGTCGTCAGCAACGCGAAAGAGGTACTCCCAGTCGATGTTGGCCATTCAAGAAAGACCAACCCAAAGGTAGGACCCGCAAATCACGTTTTTCAATGAGAACTATAAGGGTACAATACCGCATTCAAACGACCCCATGGTCATCTAGGTAGTGATAGCTGATTATAAGGTGGAGCGGGTTTTAGTTGATCAGGGTAGCTCGACCAACGTCCTTTTCTGGTCGGCTTTCCAGAAAATGGGCTTTTCGGAGTCGAATTTGGAGGCGTGTCAAGGAACGCTGATCAGATTCGCAGGTGAGCAAGTCAAGATCCAAGGGGTAATTAACTTGGAAACGATGATGGGGACGGGCTCTACAGCGAAGGTGGTAAAAATAAGATTCACAGTGGTCAACGCACCGATGTCTTATAATGTCATAGTGGGTAGACCTACTTTGAGCTAACTTTGGGCAATCGTGTCAACGACACACTTATGTATAAAATACCCAATCGGTCAGTTAGTGGGAGTGATACGGGTAGACCAACGTGTGGCCTGGAAATGCTATGATGAGAGTACGCGGGTAACAGACGGCTGGCACGGAGCATGTACTAGGCTAGAAGCAAGGGTGCACATCTTAGAGATGGACCCTCGGTTTGACCAGGAGGATACATGCCCACGTCCCGATGAGGATTTGAAGGAGGTCCAGGTAGGCCCGAGACCGCATTAGAAGACGAAAATCAGAGCATCTCTAGATTCACAAATAGAGGGGGCCCTTGTCCGGGTACTTTGTGAGAATTCGGACACGTTCGCATGGTCCCCCGCGGATATGCTAGGTATAGATCTGGATTTCTTGTGCCATTGTTTGTCCATATTCCTAGGAGTTCGTCCCGTCAATCAAAAGAAAAGGAGGTTGGGAAAGGAGAAGAAGAAAGTGATCAAGGCCGAAACAACCAAGCTGTTGCAAGCAAGATTCATCTGAGAAGTCAAGTACCCCAGTTGGCTTTCCAATGTGGTGATGGTCAAGAAGCCTAGCGGTAAGTGGAGAATGTGCACAGATTATACGGATCTGAATAAAGCATGCCTGAAGGACCTCTACCCCTTACCTAACATCGATGCCTTGGTGGATGGGGTGTTAGGTTGTGGCCTTCTCAACTTCATGGATGCATACTAGGGCTACAATCATATATGGATGCACCCCTGTGACAAATCCAAGACCGTGTTCATGACGGATAAAGGTAACTTTCGTTATAAAGTTATGCCTTTCGGTCTAAAAAATGTAGGGGCCACCTATCAAAGGTTGATGAACCGCATCTTCAAGGAGCATATTGGTAACCAATTGGAGGTATATGTGGACGATATGGTGGTGAAGTCTAAGATGGAGGTGGGACATGCCGACAGTTCGTCGTCTATCTTTGGAGTGTTGAGAAAACACCAATTGAAGTTGAATCTTGAGAAGTGCTCATTCGGGGTTAAAGCTGGCAAGTTTTTGGGCTTCATGCTTACCCGAAGAGGCATAGAGGCAAATCCAGAAAAGTGTAACACAGTCATTATCATGAGGAGCCCCAGAAGTGTGAAGGAGGTACAACAGCTGGCCGGGAGAATTATGACCATATTGCGTTTTTTGTCTCGATTAGTAGAGAAATCAGCTCCTATCTTCCAATACCTGAGAAAAGAAAAGTGTTTCAAGTGGATGAATGACTATGAAGCATCTTTCCAAGAGTTAAAGGTTATGTTAGCGACTCCTCCTATTCTAACCCGGTCGGTTATAGATAAACCAATTTATGTGTACATATATGTTTTTGACAATGTAGTGAGCTTTGTAATCTTCAGGAGGGAGAGGATGAGCAAAGGCCCATTTATTACATCAACAAAGCCCTAAAAGGAGCAAAGTAGTTGTATCAGAAGATTGAGAAGACTGTTCTGACTATCATCACTACCACAAGAAAGTTGAGACTGTATTTTCAAAGTCACCTAGTAGTGTGTAGAACAGACTTGTCGATCCGGCAAATCTTGCGAAAGCCAAACTTGGCAGGCAGAATGACAAGATGGGTTGTCAAATTATCTAAATTTGATATAACTTATGAAAGAGGGGGAAATGTGAATGCTTAGGTGTTGGTCGACTTCATCAATGAACTTACTCCTAATCTCAACGATGAAGAGCCTTCCAGGAATAATAGGGAGTGAACGTTGTCCATAGATGGTTCCTCCAACAAAAAAGGCAGTGGAGTAGGAATTATCCTAGAGGGATTAGGCGGGGTGTTAATAGAGCAATCCATACGTTTCGGCTTTAAGGCGAGCAACAACCAAGCAGAGTATGAAACCCTCCTGGTAGGGATTAGATTGGTGAAGGAGTTAGGGACGGAAGGTTGACGATAAAAAAGCGACTCCTAGTTGGTCACAAGGCAAGTCAATGGCGAGTATCAAACAAGGGACCTCCAACTGATTCAATATCTAGATGTGGTCCAAGAGAAGGTCGAGACTTTGGAAAAATTCACCCTACTACATTTCCCTCGAGAGAAAAACAAAAAGGCGGACTTGCTGGCAAAACTGGAAAGCACACAAAAGGGAGGGCCTAACAGGACTGTCATTCAAGAGGTGCTATGACAACCCACTACACAAGAGCCAGTGGAATTAAGCAGTGACTGGTAATCGTCCTGATGCGACCCAATAATTAATTATCTTCGCACAAACACAATGCCAAATGATCCACAAGAGGTTAGGAGAATCAAAAGGGAGGCGCTAAATACGTCTTAGTCGCGAGCCAGCTCTACAAGCGAGGTTTTTCTTTTCCTCTATTGCGGTGTTTAGGGGAGGCAAAGGCAAAACGAGCCATTAAAGAGGCCCATGAGGGGGCGTGTGGAAGTCATATTGGGGGAAAAGCCCTAGCCAGAAAAATTGCATACGTGGAATTCTACTGGCCAACCCTTAAGAAGGATAGCTTGGCTTTGTCAAAAAATGTGACAAGTGTCAATGTTATGTCGACCGATACTAGGCACCACCGAAGCAACTCCATTCAACGACGTCCCCATGGCCTTTCTACATGTGGGGGGTTGATATTTTAGGTTTGTTCCCTTTAACGCCCAGGCAAGACAAGTTCCTTCTAGTGGCAGTGAATTACTTCATCAAATGGATAGAGGTAGAGCCAATAGCCTCGATCTCGGTGAAGAGGGTGAAGTATTTTTATTGGAAAAAGATTATATGTCGATTCGGATTATTGGCTGTCATAGTGATTTATAACTACACACAATTTGCAGTGTGGGCCGTAACCAAATTCTATGCACAATATGGGATTAAGAAATCCTTCACATCAATCGAGCATCCTCAAAGCAACGGACAAGTAGGGCCACGAAACATAGTTATACTTAGAGGATTGCGTAAGTAGCTCGAGGAGGCGAAAGGTCGTTGGGTAGAGGAGTTGCCACAAGTGCTTTGGTCATATCACAGCACACCACACTCGGCCACCCGGGAAACCCCTTTCCACCTTACGTTTGGAACATATGCAATGATCCCGATGGAAGTAGAAGAATCATCGCCACGAGTCAGTCTATGCCAGAGTGATAATAATGAGGAGGAATTAAGGGCAAACCTTGACTTGTTGCAGGAGGAGAGAGAGATGGCACACTTCGCAAGTGCACAGCAAAGGCCAAAGTGGCTAGGAGATATAATGCGACTATGTTCCCACGCCCTATCTAGAAGGACGACCTAGTCTTAAGAAGGACCCTTATGGGGGCGACCACGAACAAGTTAACGCCTAACTAGGAAGGCCCATTCAGAGTTCGAGAGGAAGTACGATAGGGAGCATTTAAGTTGGAACATCTCAACGGAAAGGTGGTGCCTCAAACGTGGAATTCGGCAACCTTGAGGAAATATTATAATTAGACATATGAAGAAATGTATTTCTTTGAATTTAAATGATATATAATATTCTCTTTTTGCATATAATAATTCAGATGTCAGTTAAATAATATCTAAAACCCATAATAGGTGGCTAGTGCCTAGGGAAAAATCTAAGACCCATAAGAGGTAGCCAGTGCCCAAGGCAAAATCTAAGACCTATAAGAGACAGCTAATGCCTAGAGCAAAATCTAAGACTCATAAGAGGCAGCCAATGCCTAGGGCAAAATCTAAAACTCATAAGATGTGCCTAGTGCCCAGGGAAAAACCTAAGACCTATAAAGGGCAACTAGCACCTAGGGCAAAATCTAAGACCCATAAGAGGCAACTAGTGCGCAGGGCAAAATCTAAGACTCGTAAGAGGCAACCAGTGCCTAGGGCAAAATTTAAGACCCATAAAAGGAAACCAATACCCAAGGAAAATCTAAGACCCATAAGAGGTGGCCAGTGCCTAGGACAAAATCTAAGACCTATAAAAGGCAGTCAGTCGATGACTACCCTAGGCACAAGACCCATAAAAGGCAGTCAGTCAATGACTGCCCTAGGTACCAAGACCCATAAAAGCCAGTCGGTCGATGACTGCCCTAGGCACAAGACCTATAAAAGGCAGTCAATCGATGACTACCCTGGGCACCAAGACCCATAAAAGGCAGTCGGTCGATGACTACCCTGGGCACCAAGACCTATAAATGGAAATCGATTGATGACTGCCCTTTGAGCACCAAGATCCTAAAGAAATAGTCAAACTATATTTTATCGGGCTATTAAAGCTAAAGGGAAGCAACTACCCAAGGGGAAATTAAAGTGAGTAAAACAATCATTTAGATAAGTGCCTAAGTTATGAAAGCGAACAGTTGTCGACTTAGACAGTTAATAAACAAAAAGTACATTTTAGAAACACTGAAGTTGAAGGCCATGATTAAAGTACATATCAAAAATGGAAAACAACTTATCAAATGCGTTGGAGTCAAAACAAATAGCAAAGTACATAAACAATTTGTCAATTGAGGAAAACATGTCCCAAGTACATTGTGGATAAGTACAAGAAAAGGGAAAATACATAAAATGAATATATAACAGATAAAGCAGCTAAGGCGTGGGCGAGCTTGGTGGGGTGCCAACTTCCATCAGACGATCATTAACCACCTCTATCAGACGATCATTAACCACCTCTTTGAAGGGGTTAGCCTCAGAAACATCTATCGAGGGATGGAGAAAAGCAACTTGTTCCAAGACACGAGCAAAGCCAACTTCAAATTGATCAACTATTGCAAGACTTTACTCAGCCAAAGAATCATCTTTTTCCTGGATAAGCTTATCCTTTTCTTAAACTCTCCCCTCAAGCCGCAACACATCAGCCTCCCCCTTCTGCAATTGTTCTTTGATCTTCAGCTTGTTCGCTTGGAGTTGCTGCTTGTCAGCTTTCAAAGCCACCTTTTGTTGTTTCAGTTGCTCAAATTCACCGTTTAGAAGGTTGCGAACACGCTCTGACTCCTATTAGGCCAACAAAAGATCTTTAGTTTGACA
Source organism: Mucuna pruriens (assembly GCA_025330945.1). Taxonomy (NCBI): domain Eukaryota; kingdom Viridiplantae; phylum Streptophyta; class Magnoliopsida; order Fabales; family Fabaceae; genus Mucuna; species Mucuna pruriens. The sequence continues at coordinate 438,163 of JAENHJ010000103.1, read as the reverse complement.
CACCATTGCCTTAAGTTCCTCTAGGCCTTCAGTGGCCTCCTGATAGCCATTCAGTTTGTCCTCAACTTTGTGAAGTGAGGTCGCCAACTTGACATGAGACTCATGAGACATTTGACTTTTTCGGCCAATACCTTATTATGAGACACCAAACTCTCAAACTTCCTCTTGGCCGCTCGAGATAACACCGAGGAATACATAGCGTAGTGCTGAAGCACTTTGAAGACACCGAATATTCCAAGGGCACTTACCTTTTGAAGATCAGAGCTAAACGACAGGTGCTAGTCCACAACATCTGCCAAAGGATGAATGAGAGCCTAAACTAAGGGGCTCGAGGGCTGGCTGGCCATGACCACTTCCTAGTTTTCATCAGTATTTGAGGTAGATGCATTGGCAATAGCCATTGCCTTCAACAACATCTTTCATCTCACTGGTCGTTCTTGATTATTGGCTACCTACTATGGGCATTTTTTGGTAACGCCACCTGAGCTAGTAGCAGCTTCAACTTGCGAGTTGGTAGGAGAGTCAAGAACAAGAATCAACGGACGAGTTGAAGTACCCTTAGTAGAAACTAGTGGTTCAGGCTAAGCCATGGTGATCAGTTGAGCGAATACGACCGATACAGGGGAAGAGGTGTTAACCGGTTTAGCCATCGCCTTGGTAGGTGTAGGAGAGCGAGAGGCTACCTTCTTCTTCAAAGTCTTCAATTCTAGAGCGGTATAGCCTGCAAGAAAAATCACAAAGTTAAGAAAACAAATCAAGGCTAGAATTGCAAAGGGAGAGGGGAAGGCCAATCACCCTTCTTTATCAGCTCAACGTAGGAGAGGGTAGGCAAGCACTGGAGTTCCTCCACGAACTCCAACTCCCATTCCTCCAAATCTTCCTTCTTGATCATAACCAACACAGCCAGTTGGCAAGTCCAGTGAAGAGGGAAGAAGGGGTCGCCGAAGGAGTCCACCAAAAGGTTGGGGCCAATCTCGCTTGGACTGATATGGAAGAATCGATTTTTAAAAAACTTGTAGCTTTTGCGAAAGGGTTTCAGTAACTTTCATCTCGGCTGGCTGCTCAAGGATGACCACCCGACCTTCTCCACCTGGCAGAGCGAGAAAAACCAAAAGAAAACACTTAAGGAGGGCACCCTCCGCATGTCTTCACTTAGAAGTTTGAAGGCTCGAACAAACGGCCAAAGTGGGGCAATGTTGAGGGTGCGGAGGACTGCCTGTACGAATTACGTAAAGGGTAATCAAATCCCCAACTTAAGGGGTAGGGTGTCATATAAATAAAAGAAGGGACCATCATCTTTAGCAGGCCCATCACAAACGGGCTCGTTCAGTCGACATGGAGACACTTGCAAGGACCAGGGCCCCCATCAGCAGATAGCATTAGCCATACCCACCAGGGAATCAGGTTGGGTATAGACTGAGAAAACCCTAGTGACACCTACATCAACCCCCTTGAAGGACCATTCAGAATGACCTTCCTTCTCTAACTCCTTACTTGAGAAATTGTTTTCTTCAAAAGCTTGGTACATGATACTAAAAAGAAATCCTTCTCCTTTTGAGGAAATGGAGGAGGCCAGAGGAAGTGTCCCCTGCGTAGAGGGGCTGTTGGCTGCCTCGTCTTCAGGAATGGGAGAAGTGGATGGCTCTTTAGAGGTACCTCTTGCGACAAAAACCACGCAAGGGTTAGATAGTGGACCCAAAATGGGGGTTCCCTAGAAGAAAGAACCTTAGGAAAAATTCCCACACAAAAGAACAGGAGTAAATGGCTTACCTTGTTTTGCCATTTGATGATACAGAGGGATGTTGGAGACTAGAGATGGAGGTGTGCAAGAAGTGAGAGCGCTGAGAAAGTCGACGAGGACAGAAGTGCAGGAAAGCAAATAGATACTCGTAGAGAAGGGAGAGTGGGAAGATGAAAGGGATTATTACCAAAACCCCTAAAAACTGTCACATCAATCAAAAGGGAAGGGCGCAATGAGTTACCAGATGTCACATCCAATGGATAGTAGGCGAAACGACAAGTAGTATTGAATGACAGCCAAGGGAGGAGATAGGAAACGATGCTCACGTGCCATTATGATACAAGCACGGGCAACGAAGAGTCTACCATTAGGAGGCAACTAAGCTATTGCTCCACAGACGAGTAGAACGAGCGACAACATTAAGCTTAGTAGACCGTAGCGAATGCGATATATCTCAGTCGGCATTAGAGGCCATTCCACCTGGAAGCTAGAGTCGATCGAAAAATCTCACGGTTTCACGGAATATCTTCCTGGTAGCTACACATCAAAAGATAGGATAAAGCGTACTCCCCTTAGTCAACACTTGAGGGGCTATGTACCGATAGACCTTTAGCCCTATCCAATGTTGCCTATCGTATCATCGAGCATTAAAATAATTGATCCCTGAGGCAACTGTAAAAAGTGACACACCTGTTGTCCAATTGTTTATCCCGTTCTCTCAACCCTGTACAGCTAGTCCCATGAAGTCAACTAGCGCTAGAAGGAAGGTCTCTCATTAGCTGGAGACGGTCAACTCTGACTTATAGGGAGTTAAAGCTTACTCCCAACGGTTGGTACCACATGCATTTTGAGTAGTAAATAAGATGCATATTGTCATAGCATGTGTATAATATTCATTGTGGATGTTTGTGATGTACTGTGTTTGTTGTTATGTGGTTATGTGTGTGCTACCTAGCCTTACCAAGATTCTCTTGATAGTAGTGAGATGTATTCTCACTCCTCTTATTTTGTCTTGTGTTATTGTTCATACTAAATGCCATTTGTAGGTGAAGACAAACATGTACAAGGTGACGAGTGACGCTTTTGTGTTGCCTTCTTTTATATTGCTTTTGTTGGGTTTTGTTAGCTCTAATAGGATTGCGATGTTGGGGTTGGACATGTTTTGATTTAATTACATTTGTGTTTTTAATACTTGAGTAGTTGGATTGACCTTTTGGGGTTCCAGTAGGATGTTTATGTTGAGCCGTTTATGTTAAGATTTCAGTGGATGTTAAGTTTATAGATGTGTGAATCTTTTGCCTTTACTTTCTTAATGAACTGCATAATGTTTCAAAAAGTCATATTTATTTCTTTTTTTAATTGTTTAACATTATTAATTAGATTGTGGGGGTAAAGAGTGTCTTACATATTATTTTTTTGAATTTTGGACTAATGTGATAAATGGATATATTGTATTTTCAAGGATTTATTTGGAATTTTCTTAGTTTCAAGGACTAGTGTGATTGTGCTATACATTTTCAGGGACTACAATAATAGTTTACTCTAATAATGTTTACCCTTGGATGTAATAATAATAAAAGTTTAATTTCTAGGCTAAAATATAAAATTGGTCCTTTATAAGAATATGCTTTAGTTTTGTCTCCTAAATTTGAGTAATTTCACTTTAGTCCCACCTTTCGAATAGGTCTTTCATCACTTTACTACACTAATTTAGTCAACTTAGTGATACATGACAATATGTAAGAGATGCTACATCAGTTAAGATTAACACTATTAGTGCAAAAAAACTAATAAAATGACTATTTTATTATAACATAGACACTTTAAAGGACCAATGTAGAACTTTTTTTAACTTAAGAGATCAAACTAAAACAAAAAATTCATATGAGAGACAAAGATTATATTTTAACTTAATTTCTATTATCAATGTAAACAAAATCACATTATTAATTAATTAGAAATCACAATTAGTATGTTTTTTTAAATAATTATAATAAAAATTAAAAAATTTATCAAATACATGATAATTTATGATGGAATAATAGTGTAAAAATCATTTTTACTAATAATATTGTAATAATGAGAGTAATAGCTACCCATTACTCTAATAATAATGATGATGAGAGTTGCTATGCCAAATAAATCTAAGATATTGTTTATTTTGATATATAATTTTACATTTTTAAGAATGACATTCTCATTTCTAAGAAAAATTATAACTAAGAATATTGTTCTTGAGTAATGCTTTAATATTTCTCATAATATTTTTAAAAATTCAAAATAATTGAAATAAAAAATAAGTAAAAATAAAAGTTATAAATGGGTTAGAAAATACTTTTCACATTCTCATGAAAATATCACTTTTCACCCCTCATCATGAAAAAAAAAATAAAACATGAAATTTGGAACAAATATAAGAATATTACCTTCCCTGTATTATTTGCTTAAGAATGAATATTTAATCTGTGAAACAAACACACTTTAGAAATTTTGATACAATTATTTTTTAACTCAATAATCAAATGAGTTTAAACAACAAAAATGAGAGAAGTAAGACTTTGAAAACCCATTCAATTATGATAAATTTAACCACACATTTTTTTATTAAGGTTTTGTCACGTGAATCAAGGAATCTAATTAATATTTTAGATTTTATAAAAAGTATTAGATAAAATTTTAATATATTTATTATTTTTATATTAATTAAATTTTCTCTCTTTATAATATTATTTTTATGTTTTTATTCTACAATGATAAAAGATATAATAAAAAATATTAATACTTCATTCATATTATGAAATGACAATCAAAATAGATTTTTTTTTTAAAACGTGAAAGAAAATGAAACCCTAGAAGTATATAATTTTACGAGTCCTGTTTTATTTTTAATAAACTTCGTAAATAATTTTATAATTTTTAATAAATTTTAACTAATTAAAAAATATATTCATACACTCCTCTTCAATTATTACTCAATAAAAGCATTGACTCATATAGCATAGAATTTCTAATAATAATAATAATAATAATAATAATAATAATAATAATAATATTATTATTATTATTATTATTATTATTATTATTATTATTTAAATATATTTTAGTATTTCTAAAATAAACGATTTTTTATTTTAGTTCTTACAAAATTTTTTTTGTCAATTTGCATCATTTAAAAATTTAATCATTGAATTTGATCTCAATAAGATAAGTAAAATTTGATTTTGATAATTATAAAATAATTTTATTTGATTTTCGTCCCTCTAAAATTTGAAATATCTATTTTTAATTTTTAATTTTTATTTTAAGTTAAATAAATAATATTTATTTTAGTAATTTAAAATTTTTTAAATATCATATAATATACATATAATTTATGATAATCATTTGATTTTCTTTTAAAGGTAAAGTAAAGATCAAAATAAAAAAATACTAATTTTACATGAATGGAAAATATATTTAAGTTTAATAATAATAATAATAATAATAATATATTCTTCCAAAATAAATAATAATAATAATAATAAACACACACAAGAAGAAGCTGTCCAAAGGTGATCTTTACATTATCCAATATAAAAGGGTGTCTCACGAAAAAAAAAAAATAAAGAAAGAAAGGAATATAAGGGTGTTTGTTGTTTTCTCTTACCTCATTACTTAAAGTTTTGAAGGATGAATTCCCTGAATTTAGTTTCAGCGGCGATCGTGTCTGCTCAATGGGAGCCCAGTTGGAAGCTAGTTTCCTTCTCCAAAGCCAAAACCAAACCTTACAATCTCATATGCTACTCTCGCCACCTTTCTAATAAGCTCATAGTTTCCGCCCTCAAAAACGACCCTCCCGATGAAGGAACAAAGAAGCTCTCATTGCGTCAAAACGGTTCAGTTTTTGATTTGGAATGGTTGCCTGCTTTTCCCCACGTTCTTGTTGCTTCAATGTCAAATTTTATATTTGGGTATCACATTGGGTCAGTTTCTCTTCTATTTCTCCCTCTTTCCTTTCAAAGAAATGTTTTCAATGTATCGTCTTAGTACAACGTGGAGCCCTTTTATTGGGGTTTAAATAGGCCTTAATGAATTTGTGACAGGATTTATTTTAGATACTGAGAATTCTATGTAATAGGATATAGAGTCAAGTTTTTCACTTATTTATTTTAAAAAAATAAAATTTAAAATCGTCAGTGTTACCTCTTACAAGATGTATAATTCATTATTATTATAATTGATTATAATCAGAATTGTTTTTTGTTTGGATAAATTTTCTGAATATTAATTTTAAGATAATTAATTTCGTTTGGATGTAAAAAAGTAACAACTTTTACATAGTAAATTACAAAAAAGGTATGAACGAGGCTAAAAGAAAAAAAAAGTTGTTAGGAAAATGGGATACCGTATGCATGAAAATAACTTATTTTAAAAGAAAAAACTTCTTACAAATTTCAGCTATTATCCGTAACAAATAGTATGTGCTGGGGTTTGATCTCTATAGGAGTGTTTGTGAATTGGTCTAGTTTAGGTTTAGAGTAAAATCAAATCCAAACCCATCATATTTAATTGGTTTGGGTTTTCAAATATTTTTCAGCCAATTTAAACCAAACTAAACATTGGGTTAGTTTGGTTCTAGTCATTGATTATGATAAAAAAAAACCAAATTATTATATTTTAAAGTTTTTATTTACACTTATTGTATATTTTATATAATTTTTAATTTTATATTAATCTAAGATAAAAATATTTCTTTTTCTGTAATGTCCAATTATTTATATTATTTAATATTTAGTTTTTCCTATAGTTATCACTTTATATATCTCATTAATTTTTTATCTAAAATATGATAAAGAAATTACACCACAAATATGATCAAATTAAGATACTTGAAAACATTAAATAAGATTATAGGAAGATCAAAATGAATGAAAAAGAAATAAAAGACAAAAATAGAAATTTAAAATGTATGAAAATAAAAGTTAAAAAATTGTTGATTAGGTTATTGGATTGGTTCTGTTTGAAAAAAAATGTAAATCTAAGAGCCGAAGTAATTATAATTGGTTTGGTTTGGATTTGAAGTGAAAGAAACCAATTAACCAAACTAAATTAATTGGTTTGTTTGGATTGTAGAGTTCATCAGGTCAAATCCAATGAACACCCTAGATCCTTATACCAATGTGTGTATGAAAAAACATATGTTGAGAAATGTTGGTTCCTAAATGGATCTTGCAGTACGTCTTGGCTCTTAAGGGATAGATTCACTAAAAAAATTTGTCACTCTAAGTGCATGGTTGAGATTAATTTTAATTTTTAAAGAAACAATTGCTTATTTTTCAACAGCTCTCTTGGAGAGTTGATAAAAATAAAATAAGTTGAATCAAATGCACACTAATACTTTTTTATATAATTCTTTGACAGCGTGTTGCCACATTGCTAAAAGAGATTGTTGGTGATGAATCTCTTATGGTATGTTTGGATGGAAGGAAAGAAAATAGAGACAAAAAGAACATGAATAACCAACGATGCATTTTCTTTTATTTAGTTAGGGAGAAAGCATAAAGAAAAGAAAGAAAAAAGTTGACTCCTAGAGTTTGATAGATGAACAAGGTTTGAGATTATAATTGCGATTGTGGCAACCTGACGCAGCCTGTGTTGTATGGAATCATGGCTAGATTTGATTGTGACAGACTGAGATGTTACGATCACATGTCATGTGGTTTGCAATTTTAAACCATGGTGATGAGGGATCAAACTCTTTTTGTGATGTGGTAAGGCATGAATTGGTGATGCAAAATTTTACGTTGACACAGTGGATCAGAATTAAACAGTTCAATGGTTAATGGTTAAAGATGAATTTCAAAGCTATTTCATTGAGCTTGTGAAAGTAAAAGCCAGGATGGTCCTCCATCTCTTAAAGCAAGAATAGATGATTAATGTTGACAGATTATTGTGTAGCCAAGTACTGCTATTCTTTTATGTGATAAGCTGAGCACAGCATGATGGATTTTTAAAACTATGTGGTGACTTGGTTTTTGATTTTCTTGTGAAGTGTGAACTATTTGAAACTGAATTGCATATTTTGCAGAGTTATGAATGGTCCTATTGTTTCCATTGCTCGGGAGCTCGGTTTTGAGGGAAACTCATTCGTTGAGGGACTTGTGGTCAGTATATTTATTGCTGGTGCATTTATTGGGAGCATAAGCTCCGGTTCATTGGTAGATAGACTTGGTTGCCGGCTCACATTTCAGATTGATAGCATACCCTTAATTCTTGGGGCAATAATAAGGTAGCATACATGGTTAATGAAATTTATCGATAGCATCCTTTCTTCTTATAATATGATTTTCATGTTGGGAAGTCCTTCTTTGCTTGTCTCAATTCTTAGGGTATAGCTTATATACTTGTTGGACAACCTCACTTATTGCCAATTGATTTTAAGTTGAAATCTGATATGGTATCAGAGTCTACAGTCCATCTTAGTTAATCGCATATTCTAGTAGCCATCTTGGCCATTGTCTGTTCTGGCAGGCATATGTGGAGGGAGGGTGTTGGGAAGTCCCACATCACCTGCCTTAATTCTTGAGATGTAGTTTATATACTTGTTAGACAACTTCACCTATTGTTAATTGGTTTTAAGTTGAAATTTAACATAGTATCATAGTTGGATAACCTCACTTATCGTTAATTGGTTGCATGCTTGCTATAGTACCTAACCGCTGTTTTTTTATTAGGATTTAAATTTGTCCTATTTCTCAATGTGTTTTACTAGAAATCAAAAGTCATTCTTTTAGGAAGATAAAATCTGTGACTACTTATCCATTGGCATTTGTGGTCGATAACGTTTCTCTACCATAGCATTATTATTATCTTCTATTTTTAATTTTAACACTTTGTTCTAAAATATGATTTTATTATGCATAAATGATTTATGATACCATGATTGGCTTTTCCAGTTTCTTGATCATCAGTACATATTGCCCACAGATTGCAAGCACTTTGATTTGAGATTATAGTTGCTTTGCTAGAATTCATATTGTTAACATACCTTACCTGTTCTAATATGTGACAGTGCACAAGCCCACTCCTTGAATGAGATAATTGGGGGAAGGTTTCTTGTTGGTCTTGGTATAGGTGTGAATACCGTTCTTGTTCCAATATATATATCTGAGGTACATGCTGATATCAACTTGAGCTTTGTACATAATCCTTTTCTCATTCTTCCAACTGTACTAGGTTGATGTATCTGATCTCTACAGTCTATACTCTACACCATATACCAAATCAATGTAATGGTTTCCACAAGTGATGTTTATTTATTTGTTATATTACAATGAAAATAAAACAGTCCAAGTTCTAATTTTTTGTCATTTCTATTATAATTATACTTCACAGTCCCCCTTCTATGTAGATAGTACATTCATATTTCTATCAAAAATGGTTTGTACTCGCCAATTTTTTCCTTTTCTTTTTCTGTTTTTGATAGAAAAGACATTTTAAAATAGCAATAGCAAGTCCTTCTCACTCATGTCTCTTTGCTATCATGTGGTGTAGGTAGCTCCAACAAAATATAGGGGTGCCCTAGGGTCTTTATGTCAAATTGGCACTTGCCTTGGCATTATTACTTCACTATTCCTTGGAATACCTTCTGATAATGATCCACATTGGTGAGTTTTTGTATTTTTTCCTTATAGATTCATCGACTTGGTATTTAAGTCACAAATTTTCACTTGGATTTGCATGTTAGATTGATTTAAATGTATGGTTTTACTTGGGATGTAAAACATGTTGAATGTTAAACAAGAATGACAGGTGTATTTGGATGAATAAATTTTAGGTTTCCTGAGCTTTGACTTAAATTGTTCATTGATGTGAGAACCTTATCCCCACTGTTATTCTTCCATCAATTAGTTTTTAGTCTTTAAAAACAGAAATTTGTTTTCCAATAATGTGTATTTGGCACCAACAGAAACATATTTCAGGTGGAGGACAATGCTGTATATTGCTAGCATCCCAGGTTTTCTGGTTGCACTTGGTATGCAGTTTGCTGTTGATAGTCCACGCTGGCTTTGCAAGGTAGGAGCTTGTTATTTACTTAATTGATAATTATAAGCTTTTCCACTGTTTATAAAGCCTTAGTATTTCTTCCCAGGCTGGGAGAATAAATGATGCTAAAACAGTAGTACGTGAGCTTTGGGGAGCATCTGAAGTTGATAGTGCAATTGAGGAATTTCAGTCTGTCAGCAAGAATGATGGTAGTGATTTGGACAGCAGATGGTCAGACATCTTGGAGGAGCCCCATTCTAGAGGTTGTGTCAAGGTGGTTTTGGCTGTTACTATTAGACTATAGGCTGCTTTCTGTGCTTGGAAAATTATTCTTTTCCCTATCCTAGTAGCCTAATAGATTGATTACCATGTCATGAGAAATATAAGCATATTAAAGTAATAGTTTCAGTTGGAGAGGGGAATGAATTTAGCTCCATAAAACAGAACTTTCTTCTTTTATAAACAAGTACATATTCATAATTGTTACTTGTGCAAAAATAGAAGGTACTCTTTTATTTGCTGTGGGCTTTTTCGTATGAAACTAAAAGTACAAATTTGCTGTGGGCTTTTTTGTATGATTGCAGTTGCCTTTATTGGAGGTACTCTTTTTGTACTTCAGCAGTTTGCAGGCATAAATGGAGTTCTTTATTTTTCATCATTGACCTTTCAAGAAGTTGGAGTTGAAAGCAGTGCTTTAGCAAGCTTGTTTGTTGGGCTTACTAACTTTGCAGGTTTGGAGTCTGCACTACTATTCATTTCTATAAATTTCTGCCAGGAATCTGATTCTGGTTGCTCTGATCTGTTGTTTTTCTTCAGGTGCACTTTGTGCTTTATACTTAATGGATAGGGAAGGGAGACAGAAACTTCTAATAGGAAGCTACTTAGGAATGGTGAGTGTGTACAAGATGTTCATAATTTCATGCTAGGTAATGTAAACAAAAGACTTCTGTCATCCACATGCAAGGATGCATAGATACAGGCACAGACCCCTATTGCTAATGTATATATGCAGGAAGGGGATGTGAAATAAAGGATCAACATTTGTGAGTAAGTTGGACAGATGGCCCATTACCTATGTGTATAGAAGAAGGAGACCCTGTGGGCCCAATGATAATGATAAAGATCTAGAAGTGTTTGAGAGAAATAAGGGAGGGGAACAATTCAGTTGTGGGGGGAGAGAGAAATAACAGAATGGGGACAGGTGGCAATGAGGGATTGGGGGAAGGCGATGCGAGTAACCATTTGAGAATGATGGAGTTGGTTATGAGAGGGGGGACGAGGAGAGAATGGGGGATAAGGAATATTTGGGAAACAGATTGGGCAGACCTGCTGGTCTGAGGGAGGGGTGTTCCTTTCTTCTGTTTCATCTATTTTCTGCTTCATTGTTCTGTTTTTTCTTTCTTATTTGCATATTCAGATATTAGTCTCAGATTGTAAGCTATTCTCTGATTGTAAGGAACAATTTCTATTTTGAAACACTTAATAGTTCAATATACACTCTGCTCTTATCAACAGAATGGGAAACTAAGGGAATATTTATTGTGAGGAGCATAACTGAAAGTTAATGTGCCAATAGAAGATAAAATGTGATTGGGAAAGGAGACAGCTGTTTCTTTTGTTTTTTCTGTTATTATAAAACAGGACTATATTTACAAGTGTTGGAATTTTCTATTCTTATAAATCCCATACGTCCCTGTCACATTATGTCAGATCATCAAAGCTTTTAAATTTGAATGAATACTTGGATCCATAGATGTTAATCAAAGAACGTAGCAAAATCTTTCAACAGTCACAAATAGTTGGTTTGCAATCTTCCTCAACTAAATCGTCTTAGTTTCTCTAGAAACCTTCGTTTCTTTTTTTGATGGGAAGAACAAAAACCGTATTTTGGTTTGGTGTGTTGGGGACCATAATCGTTTCTAAAATATCAGTCTACATATAATATTCTCATTATCCCCTAATGGACTAACATGAATATTCACTCATTAAACTTATATTACATTCCTTTTAAGAAGTCTATCTGGTTACTCAAATTAGACCACTTAATATTATAATCATTAAATAAATAAATAACTGATATAATTGTATTTAAAATATAATATCCAAATAATTAATAGAAATTATAAATTTCTAATATAATTTGCAGATGGGCACACACTGAATTCATTTAGATCTTTGCTCCTAGTATTGTAGCCTTTTCTCACTAGATTATTTCAGATGACTTTCACTTCTGTATCTTTTTGTAGGCAATTTCAATGTTTATTGTGGCCTCTGGTATTATCTTTCCATTGGACGAGCAACTCAGCAACAACTTATCTATACTAGGAACTATCATGTAAGCATTTACTTGCTGCTGCTAGGAATCTAGTGCCATATGCTTTTTGCGGTATCAACCAAGCTTTTTCATCCCCAATTATAACTTAGGTGACGATCACTTGATGCTTGTTCAGACTAATATGCTTCTCTATTTTTCTCTCTTCAAATACTTGTTTTTCATTTTCATTGATTACCAGAGTTGCAACGAGGGTATAAATAGGCAGAATTGATTAGAGAGATTCTTTAGTCAATCAGATTACAAAATAATTCAAATTAAATTAAAGATAGGAGAAAATCAAGGATCAAATCAGAATCAGATATGATTTTATTCTGTCCAACCTTCTAGAGAACTATTGAAATTTGAAAGAAAGAAATCGAAGTTATATTGACACCCCTCAAGTTGGTGCATATATATTTAACATGCCCAACTTGCTTACAAGAAATTTAAAGTTGGGTCTAAACAGCCCTAAATACGTCTGCCAACTGTTGAGAGGTAGGAACAAAGAGCATGCAAATAACTCTTAGATCAATTTCCCCTTTATTAAGTGTCTATCAATTTTCACATGCATGGTTTGGTTATGCTGGACAGGGTTCTGAGCTATACTTATGACGGTCTTGTTATAACAATATGGTTTCTTTGGGAGTCATAGGAAGTCACAACTCTTGATTGGAGAAGAGAATGATTTTCTTGTTCATTGATTAACAGAGTTTACAATGAGGGTACAAGTAGGCAGAATTAGTTAGAGAAATTCTCTAGACAATCAGGTTACAAAATAATTTAAATTAAATTAAAGATAGGAGAAATCAAGGATCAAATTTGATCAAAATCATATCTGATTTTACTCTACCCAAACTTCAAGAGAACTGTTCAAAATTGAAAGAAAAAAAATATAAACTATATTGACACTTATTTCTGTATAAATAAGTTCATTAGCTTGGCTATCATTTGGTGGAAGAAAATGGGGTTTTAAATTTAACTGGACTTGGTTAAATAACTGTATATGGTTTAAATAATTAACTTACATCTAAATGGTTCTGCGTGATACCTTTGTAGTGCTGTGTAGCATAATTCTATGATTTTCGGCCCCACATGGCATCTATTGTGGTTGAATTTGGGATTATGGTTATTAATCCCAGATAGAAGCACATAAAAGCCAACCCCAAAATGCTATAGCAGTATAGGGAGACGGCTGCTGTACCAAAGACTATAGATGTAAGATAATTAAATAAATAATTTATATTATGCACTTAAATGCTCAAAATTAAAAAATACCCAAAAATTAAATACATGTTCACAGTTAATAAGAAAAGAGAAGTCAGTACAATGAGAAGAGCAATGATGATCAGAACACCAAAAAATAAATTGAACAGTGACTGGTGTGAAGGGCATGAATCATGAGTCAAAACAGAGCAGATCAGCAGAGCTTCGTAAATGGAGTCTAGGATGAGCATGGGCAAGATCGATAGAGGAATCTGGCAAGTTGATTGTGCTAGAAAATGATGGGCTTGGCTGGAATGGAAACCATGCATTGGAGCCGAGCCATTCAGGGGTTGCTTCAGTGCTTTGCATCAAATGAAGACGTGTTTCAAACCCTGTAGGGATTTGAAAAAGAGAAAAAGAAATCACAAAAATACCAAAAACAAAGGTTGGAAACTCAACAGGTGGTAAGTTGGGTTTATGTCACTATGCATCATAGTGGCTGTGATTTTCCATGATATTGGCTATATGATTGTGAGTACAAAGTTAAAACGCAATGTAATTGACTTCCTATAGCAGCCAGCTACCTGCCACAACACAACACTGCTATAGCATCGCATGCTATTGTTTTTGGCAGTTGAATATCTTGATGTTTTTCCTAATTCAATAAAAGTATGCCATAACTTTAAGGATGGCAGCATAACTCCTTTATTATTTATTAAAATGAACGTAGATGATAACTTGAAGATGTTCCGAGATGGTTTCTAGTATTTTATATTTCTGGAAGATTGGCACAAGTATGATGCATTTTCCCTTTACACAATTTCACAGGTATATATTCTCTTTTGCAATTGGAGCTGGCCCTGTAACTGGTATAATTATACCAGAGCTTAGCAGCACCAGGACACGAGGGAAGATCATGGGATTCAGTTTTTCTACCCATTGGGTGGGTATTGAAACCTCTTATGTGCTCTTTCTTCTATTGAAAGCTCTTTCATGTCACTTTTTAGTTGGTACTTATGGAACTTTTTTAGCTACTAATTTTAACTGTTGTCCCTTATATTTAGGTTTGCAATTTTGTGGTGGGATTATTCTTCCTTGAGTTGGTGGAGAAATTTGGAGTTGCACCTGTGTATGCCAGCTTTGGAGCAGTTTCCCTGTTAGCTGCAGCATTTGCCTATTACTTCATAGTAGAAACTAAAGGGCGCTCTCTAGAGGAAATTGAACGATCCTTAAACCTAAAAGCTTGAACCAATGATGAATCTTATGATGTACAAACCCATGTGTATAGGACGGAGGATTTATTTTGGGTTTAAGCATCAATATGAGCTTAACCGATAAGAAAACCAGGATTTCGAGACTGCTTTCATAATGCAATATGCCACTAAAAAGCATGAGTTTGCATCTTTGCAACCTTGGTTGCTTCTGCCTCTAATGAAATTGATATTTTATTTCCATTCTTCAATCGTTTCTCTTCTGCATGTAGTTGTGTTTACTGAATGTCATACTTTTGATGCTTTTATTTATAATTAAATATGGCTAAAATTAAGGATATAAATAATTATAATAATCTCTAATTTTTAACTATGAAATCTTTTTATATTAACATATTTTTAACAGTTTCATGTTGGAGCATATGTATGTCATATGTCAAACACGAGTCTTTCATAGACTTAGTGAGTATGTCTACTAGTTGGTCATTGGAATTGATAAAATTAGTAGTGATTTCTCTTTAAAGGGTTGGAGAGGATTGTTGGAAGATAACGAAGGGAATGCAAAAAGTAGGGGAGTGCAATGGAAGGGTCATTGAAGAAGGTGGGAATGGCAAAAGGGTAGTCGAAGTTAGGGGAGCTTGGTGAAAGAGTTGTCAGAATGTGGGTCATACTGAAAAAGGGTGTACATGTGTTTTTGGTGCATGCACGTGTATTTCATGCACTAGAAAAAGGTGGCACATGAGATGTGTCTAGTGGTAGGCATGTTGTCTGATGGTTGTCGAAGGAAAGTGATTTCTTTCGTTTACATGGTCCGACTAGAGAAAGGGTGGCGATGGTGGCCAAAGGTGGCTGACAATGTGGTGGGTACTATTATGTGAAAAGGAACACCCACTGTGGTGGGAAAGGAACGTAATAAGTGTTAGATCACTAAGAGAGGGTGCACAATAATTGTAGGGACTATTCATGCATTGCTACAGTGAAAAAAAAGATTGAAAAATAAAAATTGTTAAAATTAAGGCTAAATAAGGATAAAATTAAGGAAACAAATAATAATAAAAAGTAATAAATTGAAAATTCAAAAAATGTCAGAGGTAAATAAAATTTTGTACATATATCAATGAACAATATCTAAAATATGTGATTATTTTATAATATATTACACACACATACACACACACACACACACATATATATATATATATATATATATAATTGTAACTTTTATATTACATTGATTGTGTGTATTAAATTTTATTAAAATTGAACAATAATAAGAAGGTGATCAAATGATTTATATTTTAGTGTATTTTGAAATATATGTGCTCTTTAATTTTGATCAATACGAATGAGGTATATAATAATTTTGAATTAAAATAAAACTTTGTATATATGATCCATGTAAAAGAAATTTTTATTTCAACAGTTTAATCGATAAAATTTGCATTCTATATGAAGTTATTGAATGATATAATAGTTTGTATAAGTTCTATTGGTATCATTTGATCTTCCCCTCTTTCTCTATATATATATATATATATAAATGAGCGATTACGTTACTTCAAGAGTAACTTTAAAAGACCTAGATTGCAAGAAAATGAAAGATGAGGATGGAGAATAACTCTCTTAGAGTAACATACACATATAGTTGAACACTTTCATACACACATATAGTCAAATACTTTCCCTTAACATAGTATATTGACTACCAAGTCATTACAACACGACACATGCCAAAAACCATTAAATGACCTTAGACCCTTGTGGAATCCCTCATATACCTATCCCCAAGATTTAATTGTTTCATACATCTTATCTAATACTAGGCCTAGAGGCCCAATCTAGACAGCCAGCCAACTAAACTTACATGTCTACTTGCAACGCAGTATATAACTGCCAACCACATACTCAATATGCCTCATCAAATAATTCATCATGATACATGCATATTGTTCTCAAAAGAAATTATCTCAATTTAATACATATGTGTTATTCATCATTATGACGAGTAACAATTTGTTAAATATTATGAATTGTGGGTCTTTAGAGCTCCACTTGATATTTCCATCTTAGCGTAGTTTCTCTACTATTAACCTTTAATGTTGATTTGGAATGGGCTAATTACTCTAATTCAAAGAAAATGATTTAACTAAGAAAATATCTAAGTTACCACTTTCACCCAACAAGCCATCTGGTTCACCTGGCAAATCACTCACAAAATCTCCTTATAAAGGACCCTCTCGTTCAGCAAGCATGTATTCTCGCCTAACAAGTCCTACCATAAAAGATTTTGAGTTTTTTTAGGTTGACTTATTCACTCAACGACTGTCTCACTCAATGACAAAGGGTTTCCCTTACAAAGAGCCCTTGTTCCATCATTTGCCTAAAAAATTGAGGCACAAAGTTTTGCTCTCAATTTTGATTTTATTCACTTAATGAGATAAAGGCCTCACCCAATGAATCATGCGAGAAAACTATGTACTTCAAAGTGTTTGGTTTTCACCTAGAAAATAAACGACTTACCTAGTGAACTAAGGGGTTTGGGGTTTCTAAGACTTTTTGCTTAATGAACATATGACTCATTGAATGAATATATGAATATTTGGGTTTCAATGAATTCTCGCCCAACGAATATGCAACCCAATCAACAAGTGTTCGTCATTTTCCAAATTTCAAGTTAAAAAGCGTTTAGTGAGTCTGACGGAACAAATTTTCATCATGTTCATAAGATTATGATTCCTTTCTCAAGAAATACAAAGACTTGCTCAGCGAGAGGGATATTTTTCCAGATTTTCACGTGTTGATCATGAGGCACTTAGCAAGACATAATCTTGCTCAATTAGCACTTATAATTTTCTAGAAAAATAGCCTCACGAGGCTAGTAGAGTCATTCGCTCAGTAAGAGTTCATAACAGCTTCTTAACTAAGTATGGATCTTCAAATAAAATGCATAAAAACATGTATAATGCTTCTTTCTTAGCCCAAAACATCATCATATAACATCATAAACATACTCATTCACCAAAAAATAGCATTCCTACAATGAAATGTGAAATCATAGTTCATCATGGACATATGCATGTTTCTAAGAAATTTCTCAGTATATCACATTGCAAGTTATTACTACAAGTTATCACGCATTTAACTTTATTTCTAAACATCATAAACCTATATTAAACATATAAACACAAAGAGGCAAGCTCCGCTTACCTAGAGTGAAGGAGCTTAACACTTGTAACACTAGGGTAGCAAAGGTTGGGGCAAATTTCTTAGACTCAAAGGGTGAAGATAGCTTTTGAAGCTTAGCTGAAGATCACTTATAGGAGGTCTAGTGCAACTTTTAAACCATGGGACAAATGGGGTTTGGCTAACCAATGGTTAAAAAAGGAAGGTGTGGAAGAGTGAACTTAGCCAAAAATAGTAAAAGAGTTGGCTGATTGGATCTTGTCCCAAATGGTAAGTTTTACTTTTTAATTTTATACCACAAGTAATAAGGTAGTTAACTATAAATATTATAATCACCTT
The DNA here is from genome assembly GCA_025330945.1 of Mucuna pruriens. NCBI lineage: Eukaryota > Viridiplantae > Streptophyta > Magnoliopsida > Fabales > Fabaceae > Mucuna > Mucuna pruriens. Next base: position 420,147 of record JAENHJ010000103.1, on the reverse strand, counting down.
TTGTCAAAAATAGAAAGTCAATCGACGATTTACCCCGAAGTATGTGCTAACAACATTGGGAAATAGGTAAGTGATACTGTGCTACTGACTCTTGGTATTTCTAAAATGAGTCATTCACTCATTTAGGAAAGGATATTGCCTTGATATATGTGCATCATACCTCTCTAGTCTTATTCGAGACTTTTCTTAAAAAATATATGAACTATATTTTATCAAAATTTCATACTGAAATTAAATTAAATTATATCTTGAAATGTATTTCAATCACTTAATTAATCACATAAGAAACATGGTGTTATAATTTTTCCGAAGAATGACATAAAAGTAAGCAGCACAACAGTGTCACTCATTGTCCTATACTTGCTCGTCTTCACCTATAAATGACATTCAACCTAACAAGACAACATAAGAAAACAACAAAGAAGTGAGAATACATCTCCCTACTATCAGGAAAACCTCGGTAAGGCTGAGTAGCATGCCCTCACACAACACAACAAAAAACATAATACATCACAAACATCCACACTGAATATTATGCACATGCTATGACAATATGCATCCTATGCATTGCTCCATATGCATGTGGTACCAATTATACTCAAAAAAGCAGGCTAGGGGAGGCACTGTTAAACTACGTCTTTGGTGATAGTCATACTACACTAGCATGATATCCTTTGATAACACATCATGATCTACTCAACTTGCATTGTGTGTCCTGACTTGTGGGATCAAACATTGCCATTGAGGTTTCCGTATCGAGTAGCCTCTGGTAGATTTAATGACCTTACCGCATAGTTCATGTCTACTTTCTCTCACTTCATTTACATTATATGATGAATGTCACACAATTTATATTCCTAGTTTATCTTTAAATTAGGCTGACAAGGACCATACCCTCCACAAGTTAGGTACCTCATCTCACAATCCACATAGCAAGTACCATCCTCGCCTACTAATAAGCCTACTTTGCTCACCTAAGGTTATCCGGGTTCCTTTCATGCCAACTCTTGGCCTCAAAAGCTTGTGTGATAACCACTCATCTTTACTCTTTTCTCATATCTCAACCCTTATGTTCATTCTCATAATGCAATACCATTATATCCAAATCACAAAAGCACAACATACAAAAATCTCTCAGAACACATTTCTCTAAGGCTCACACACAAGGGGACTTACTTACTAAGTTCATCTCTCGCTTAGCAAATAAAGACTCCAGTGGTCCTATACCTATTTTCTCTTAGCGAAGTACAACCTTTACTCATCAAACACTCATGACATACAATACATATAACTCTATTTTTCTTGGTTAGCAAGGTCATTTCTCGCTCTACAAGTCATAACACTATCTGTCCTGTTCTCTCTTGGTGAGCTCCACTATTCGCCTAGTGAGGATCACATATGATACTACTCTCATGTCTTAACATTCTTGCTCAACGAACCTCATTATTTGCTCAATGAGGGGAACCAATGAACAGGCTTGACAGAGAAGAAACACCTTAGTTTTATGCACTCTTACCCAGCGAGAGTCATCTCTCGCTCAACAAAGAATGACAAACAATAGTTTGCAATTTGCAAGTTCTGTAGAAAACCTTACACAAAATTTCACAATAGACCATGGAAACTTCATCCATTATAAGTTCTTTCACACACACGAGTTTAGCACACAAAGGTATTGATAAGGATTTGGGTAGCCCTAAAGGAGATTCTCCATAGGTAAAGGATGTTTAAACACTTAAAGGTCCATTGACAAGTGGAAAACTAATACATGAAGAGCTTCACAAAGTGAACATGACAAAGCTAAGAAGTCTAGAAGAGTCAATTTGACATGCCTTTCCAAATTGGTCATATCTAAAGCTACAAACTTCTAAATTGAACAATATTGATGTCTCTAAAAATTTAAGAGAAAGATCTACAACTTTCCTATTTGAAGCTCAACCCAATTCGCACTCCTTCGGCTCCATAAATGCATATGTAAGTAACGTCACTGCAAGGCTTCAAGATTATGTAGATGAGTAGTTGATTGGTCTGAGGATAGATCTATTCCTAATCTAGCTTAGGATAGCTTAGTCTTCTAGCTTGTTTGGTTACAGGATATGTTATCCCATATCCAGACATCCCCTTAAGTGTGAAGGACCCTATATAAGGACCCTTCCACCCCTTGTATTCATAACTTTTTGGGTAATATAGAGTTCATATGAATTTGATAGAGGATTCTCTTGTTTCTTGTGTTGTACAAGAAGTGTATGTTCTTATCAAGCTTTAAGAGGCTTGTGGCAAATGTCTATAAACTCTTATCTTTGTTCTTAGGAGAAGAGTGATGAGTTATCCATTTCCATTTCCATCCTTTCTCATCCACAAATCCACGACATCCCTTCCTTCATTGTGCTTCTGCTTTGTGCACACAACTAGTGCATTTTCATTGGAGTCATTTAGCCTCAAGTCGATCCCAAAGTCTATTAGGTACACACAAATCATCACTTGATTTCATCCAATTGCATCCAATTCACAAAATCCCAAATCAAACCCCCAAGACCTTCAAACTAAAGGCAACTACAAAATTTCGTCAATTAACCACACAATTTCACATAGAATTTAGATGTGAGATTCTAATCCAGGGGTTTAATCTTCCTTTAGATACCACCAAGAACAAAATAATAACAAATACCAATAAAGGCCTTAAGGACAACCTCATTACCCATCTTAATATAGGGAGCCCAAAAATAGTGAGACAATCACACTCCATGTTACCTCGTATGAAAATCAACATAAAACATGAATTTAGGATTCGTCTCGATGTTCCTCTAAACTTTCCTCTACATGTTCTTCCCCCTTTACTCTTTGGTATGAAAATACTTAAAAATTACTAACCTCAAAAATTGATTATAATGCTTACAAACACGTTAGCCTTTTACTTAATGGGCTAAGATACGCAAGCCCAAAACCATTTTCTCTATTTTATTTAATTAAAAACCCACTTTCAGCTCATACATAAATTCTCAAATAAACTTTATTTAATTAATGATATTATAAAATCATTTAAATCACTTATTAATATATAACAATAACAAAACATCATATATACAAACAATAATAAATAATAAAAATATCGAAGTGTTAGAAGAGATAAGTTAAAAAAGAAAAGGATACATAATAGAGTTGCATAAAAAATGTGATTTTTATTTTGATTTATTTGATTTTGACCGTTAATTATCACACATTGTTGTTTAAAATTACATTGCAAATAATATTAGTGTTTTTAGTTATATAATTAAAAATAAAAATTATATATTTTAATTATATAACTAAAAAAATTAATATTATTTAAGTAAATAGATTAAAAATAACTTTTTCTTAATTACAATTTTTTTTAATTTAAGCGTGAATTTGAACTACAACAATATTTAAGGCTAATAATAATAAGAAAAAGAAGAGCGTGCAACGCACGGACCAGGCCACGGTAACAATACAACACTCTCATTGGACGTCGTCTTTGTCTCTCCCTCTGACTGTTTCATAGTCGCTTTGGAGTTTCAATTTTCTTCTTGGTCCTCTTCTTTGCCAAAACAAACCAGCCTTGGGTTTGGCTTTGAGGTTGTTATATTTGTTTGTGTGAAATCTGAATGTGCCAATGGCAACGGCACCCTCTGAATCCAACGACGCATCAGATCACGTGGTTGAGCTCATCGTCCGCGATGCTGAGCCCGACGCCGATGCCGATGCCGATGACGAAGACCACATTTCCCCTCTTCTCTCCCATCCGGAAAGACCCAAGATCAACATCTTCACCGTTTCTTACCCTCGCACAAAACCCAGAGTACTTTCTTTTCTTTTTTCTCTTTTCACAAAGCTTATCATAATTTTAATTAAATACAAATTCTCATAACGTTTTACAATAAGACCTTTGTAACAGAATTATATAAGTAATCTTTGAGTATTAGAAATAATGCTACATAGTTCTCAAGTATTGAAAAATCATTCAAATTAATCTCTGAACAGTAAATATATTAATTCAGGAGCCAAATGGATGAATATTTAATATTTGAATTTTGAAGGACTACTTCTATGATTTCATTACTTTAAAGACTATTTAGGAGATACGGTAATATTTAAGGGACTAACTTGATGGTTTATTCTATATATCTAGTTTGTAACAAATTATCAAGTTATTAAGATCATTCTCAAGGTGTACATGTGTTTGTATTTGAGCACGATGAATTCTATATGGTAACGTATTACACATTAAGAATATGTTTAAAAATTAAAAATATTGTAGATACCACAAAATTTCAGTCTATGGATGTGTTCCCGTACTTAGAATTGCTTTGAACCAGAAATCTACAATATAATTCAAACTCAATGTAAGCTGCATACCTTAATAATTCACCTTTAGAAGCACAATAAATTGAATAAAACAAGAATAGTATGTAATGCAATGGATGGGGAGTTTTATACTTACCTTGGAGTATACGGCCGATTTGCTTTGAAACAATCTATGTTTATACTAGATTCTGGTGTTGGTCTGTAGTTATAGATTGAAGATAAGGTGGTTTTGTTTTCATGTTAAAAAAAAGAAAAAAGAAAGTAGATAATGGAAGCAAAGGGAAGCTGATGAAGTGGAGTTAATTTCTTTACCTTATATTTTGATGCAGGATGAAGTGACAAGATTACTTGAGTCTGAGACATCTCCTTTCACTCAGTTTATATTGTGGGTGTGGAATGGGTCTAGATATTCTGGTTTACTTTGCATGGCCCTCTCATCTACCATCTATTTTCTCATGGGAGTTCTTACCAATATATTTTCTGGTAATGTTCTGCTGTTCTGTGTGGTATGTCATGTTTTTACTTGACATTATGCATTTGCAGAATAATGGAAACTACCAATGAAAAAATAAATTAGTTGGAAGTAGCTAGCAATTCTGATTGTGAATTTCCTTGGTGTTTAACTTTCAAGTTTTATCATACTTTTTTGGATAGGGAGAGGGAGAAGGTAAACTTGTAAATTTTCCCCTCCGTTCATTCCATTTTCTTCAATATTCATATTAATTTGATCAATTTAAGTATGTCGATATTAGTTTTCACTGCACAGGCCACAGGGGCATAAATTATTTAGACTAAGACCTCCCTCAAACCACTCCAACCTGTCAGCACTGACCCACATCCATGGTTTTAAACTGTGGCTGTGGTCATGGTTGTGTTGCGGCTGTCGTGGATGGATGTGATCAACTATGGACAATGCGGTCTGCAATCATAAGCTGATGCAGTCACAGCCGAGACGTTGCAGCCACATCATGTGATGCAGCCTGCAATTTCAAACCCTGTCAACAACTAATGCATTTGTTTGCCAAATAATTGATTGAAACCATCTAATTTTGTTTTGAGCTAAATCTCTCAATCATACATCAGTCCTTAAATGCTGAATAATTGCTTGATTCAAATACTGAATACTTAATACATGGATATGGATTCTGTGAAGGAGACAGTGGATGAAACACAAGGACTCTCTTGTCTCAGTTCTCAATAATATCGTTTTTGCATCTTATGAATTTTGACAAACTATCTATGTTAGTTTTACCTTCTAATTCTATCAATTTTTATTATATTTTTTATTTGGTTATTCAGTTAAATTTAAGATATTTTTTCAAGATCTACAGTTCTTTTCATTTTTTTTTTAGTTTTTCCCCATTTTAATTTTTGCAATAACAATTTTGATTTGGCAGTTCAGGCAATTCCTTTGTTTGAGACTGCTTTTACAAGATGCACAATTATCTTGATACTGTCATATTTGTGGTTGAGAAGGAGTGAACAACCACTATTTGGAACATCCAATGTTCGAATCATTTTACTTTTAAGGGCCTTTACAGGCTGTATATCAATGTCAAGTTTTGTATATTGGTAAGTGGTCATAGTTTTCCCCCTCAATTTTCATTCTTTTCAGCACTTCATTTGTCATTTTGGGATTTTTTTTTCCCTTTATTGGACTTTTCCCTTCATTATCTATCTTTCTATGTTCATTAAATGTCATAATTTGAGAACATTTTATTGTATTTTTAGGATATTTTTCAATAATATCATTTTCTTCAATGTTGATACTTGCTAGTTATTCATACAGGGTATATTTTATAAAGCTTTTGGGTTTGAACAGTTATTGTACTAGTTGCTAGAATAATATTCAATAATGGTTTTAGCAAAAGGATTTGCATTGCATTTTCAAATCATGTAATGATGTGACTAATAAGTATGTAAAGACATTAATTTAAAATACTTTATTTTCTTTTTTCTCCTACCATATGGAACACCATGTTCACCATAAGAGTTCTTTTGCATACAAAATTCTTCATATTAAGTTTGCATACAATAATTAAGTTCGGTTAAAACCTTGGTTTGTAATTTGACATCATCAATGATTTGCATTAATAAACTGAGTTTAGTGCAACACTCTTCATCCTTTCCAACCTTTTATTTCATACTAGTGCTCTATATTATTTGATTTTTTTTTGCTCCTTGAGGAATTCATGGCTTGCCAACTACGGTGTTAAAAGAATCTGTTCTTTTTCAGCTTTCAGAGGCTGCCTTTCTCTCAGGCCATTGTATTGAATTCAACAATTCCAATTATGGCTTCAATTATGGCAAAGGTCTTTTTGCATGAGAAAATAAATGTTGCTGATATTTCAAGTAAGATTTCATAGTTCTGCTCTTAAATTGCCTTCTATTTTAAGATTATGATGGAATGAGGAGAAACTTTAAACCTTGAATTTTTACTCAGTTATTTTTCAATACCTTTTCTTCATTACTTGTCTATAACCCTATATTATGAATGACTTTCATATTTCTTGCCTAAATTCTTGCAAAGTTATTTCCTGTTTAGAAAGCAGTTTGCAAACTGTTAACTGTAATCCATTAATTGTAACTAGCATATAAGATCTTATATTTGATCTCATCTTTCTGTTTATACAATTCAGATATTTTGGTATGTAGGATGGTGTAGAACAGGATGGCAAACTTGAAACACACAAATTTTTATGGAAAGTTTCAATAACAACTGAGCCTTAGAGGTGTACTAAACCTTATATAGGGCATCCAATTAAACCTCTTTCTACTTGGACAAGAAAGCCAGACTTCAAAATTCAAGCAATGCCAACCTACATTACGATATAGAATCCTAATAAGCCAACTAGTAATAAGATATTTTAAGGCCTACACAAGAAACAACTAAACAAAAAATTCTTAATAATTATATCATAATTCCGAAGTTACAAAATATAAATTTCATATTGCATGTACAAGAAGAAAAAAGTTAATAACTATAAAAGTAAGCATTTATTATCATTGCAAGTACTGATTAATTTATTTAATGCTGCCTATTATTCAGGTCTTTCTTGTAGTTTCCTTGGTGTGCTGTTCTTCTTCCGAGAAATGCTTGCTACACAAGGTATAGTAGTTTTCATTTCTTATTCTTTTAAATGCATTTTCATTTGTATATTTTACTGGTATGTTTGGTCCTTTTAACTATAATAGGCTTACACGTGGTTTAAAATTAAGAATACATTGGGTTCTAAGTTTGAATTTATTGGCCAACTTTTCTTGATTTTCTATTCTGCATGCCCCACTTAAAAAGAAAATGAAAAGAAAAATGATCAACAGGCCTTTGACCTGTTTGTTACCGGAGGTCTGAGGTAATATTTTTGCTCATTTCTAATTGATTGCATGGAATATATCCTGCATCATCTAGGTTCAGGGAGAATAGTAGGTATACTTTAACTACTATTCCTAATTTCAGAATTTGGATTTTCCAGGACAGTTGGTCAAAGCTAAGGAAGCAAGCAATGCACATGCTAAGGCAGGTCATCATGTATTTGTAATCCTATTGGGCCTCTTTTCATCAATAATTGGTGGAACTAGTTACTGTCTTATAAGGGCTGGAGCTAATGCATCCGACCAGCCGCTGTAAGATTGTATTTTTTATTCTTTTGGGTTTTCTCATTGATCAAATCCATAAATATTATGTTCCTGGATGTTTATGCCTCAGTTTTCTTCAGATCTGTTTATTTGGTTTATACTTGATTTCTAGAATACAAGATAGAATATACAAGCCTATCTAGTATTTCCCATCTTTTTTGTTTTAGAATCCATTCTCTTTGCAATCAATTTATCTATAGTATGGTGCTTATATCAAGGTTGGGTGGGCCTATGCAATATGCATTATCCATGCTTTAAGTTCAAGGGCTCTTGTATAAGGAAGCATGAGAGATAAAACCATTCAATATTCATGCTGCTGTCTTTGGTGGGCTGGCTTTTGTTTGTACTGCTGTGTTGTGTGGGTTGGCTTTTGTTTGTGCTGCCTCTGGTTCTGTGCTGCAAAAATGTTTTTAGGAGGTTGGTCTGGGTCTGGTGCTGTGAGTGGGTGTTCCAAAGTGCTGAGACATCCACTTGAGTCATACTTGATTGGCCTTTATTTTATTTGAGGGTTAGGCCTTGGACCTTCTTATGCATCTCAAATAGAGTTGTCGATGACATGTGAGCTCCATCCCATGAACCAATCTAGCTCCTGCTGAACGGGTTATAAAAATGGTGACTCACTTTTGTCTAGGTTATCTTGGCCATCTCACTTAGCCCATGGGTTGAGGCAGGCCAACTTGAGTCGGTCTAGGCCCCCCTATTCCCCCCTCTTTTCTTTTTTAAATTATTTATTTTCCTTTTTTTGGTTATGAATGGCCTTGAGGATTTTTATTTTATTTGCTTATTCTTTTATTTTGCTTAAGTAGTCTTGTGTGAATCAAAAGGTTTTGGACTGAGAGAAGGAGTGGTGGTGGAATGAAAGTGTTCAAGACAAGGTAAAAATCAAAAGAGAGTGCTTTAAGGCTTTACATGGGTGCAATAATGTAGAGAATTGAACAAGGTATTGAAATCCTTGAAATAAGACAAGTAAAGCTATGGGTGAGGTACGATCTAAAGTTTTTGATGAGTTTTACCAAGATCTTGGGACAAAGAATGGAGATTGTAGGATATATAACAAAAAGAAAAAAAAAAAAATCCTATCCCACTAGGTGTTGTTGGCTACATGGATCACACAACATCGTTCGATCCAGTTCAAGATCAAATCTTCAGATATAAAATTTGGTATAAATGATTTATAAGATATATTAGCTTGCCAAAAATAAAGAAAGGAAAACTAGAAATTTGGACCAAGTAAGATGTATTAAGGATGAAGAAAGAAAAGTTTTAGTTACAAATCATGATATCAAAGAGAGATGGGGGAATTATTTATATGAGCTTATGAATGATGGATAAGGGTTGCTTTATAATATGGAAGGACTAGATGTTAGAAGTAATTCAAAGTTTGTTAAACCAATTGAAAAGTTAGTTAGTTTGTTACTAGCTATATAACATAGCTAGTCATACTATTTTTCTTGAATATACACTTTCTATCAAATACAATTCATTTCGTTCATGTTATGAGTGATTGCTAGCATGGTATCAAGAGCCCATTCAAACATAGACTTGTGAGGATTAAGAAAGAGAGTGAATACTATTGACACCTACTAAGAGAAACCTTTTCTTTTAATCTTTTTGTGAAAACTGAAAACCATGAGTGATTTTTTACTATCTTCCACCATTGAATCTGAGTGTGGTGGCTGAGTGGAGTTCTTGGAGAAGCAAGAATAGGCATAGAAGAACTTGTAGCAGGAAAAGAAAGTAAGATTGAGGAAGGAATAAGGTGCAACATGGCTGGCTCAAGTAGTATTGTCCTAGGATCCTTACCTGTTTTCGGTGGGAAGTTGTTTGATAATTGGAGAGTCAAAATGCTGACAGTCTTTGGCTTCTAAGATGTGATAAAAGTGTTGACAGTTGGGTTTGTAGAGCCTGGTAGGTATGCAATTGAGGAGCAGAGACTGATCTTCAAATAGCAGCAAAAACTGGACAACAAGGCATGGTTTCTCATCTACCAGTGTGTAAATTCAAAGATATTCAACAAGATTTCCAATGCATCCACCTCAAAGGAAGCATAGGAGATTCTTGTGAAAACATATGGTGATGGAGAAAAGGACAAGAAAATTAAACTGTAGACATTGAGAAGGCAGTATGAGCTTCTCAGCATGGAGGAGAAAGAATCAGTTGCAGATTATTTTGACAGAATTCAAGAAATAGTCAATGCAATGAGAGCCTACAAGGAGAAGGTTATAGATTAGTAAGTGGTACACAAAATATTGAGGACCTTACCACCAGAATTTGATTATGTAGCTGCTGCAATCGAGGAGTCAAAGGACCTAGATATTATGGAGGTTAAAGAACTGCATCACTGCCTTGAGGCACATAAGATGAGGATCAATAAGAGAAGATCCACTCAAGAACAGGCACTGCATGTAAGATCCAATTACAATGGAAAAGGAGGACCCTAGAAAAAGAACAAGTTGAATACTAACCAAGATCAAGGATTTGGTGAAACTAGTGAGTCCTTCAAAGGAAGAAAAAAGGACCAAGCACAGAAACAGGACAACAATCCCAATAAAGGCAAGGAGTGGAAGTTTGATAAGAGAAAAATGAGATGCTGTCAGAAACTTGGTCATTATGTAAGAGAATGTTGGGAAGGAGAAGGTGCCAAGAACAAACCCAACAATCGTGCACACCTAGTACAAGATGAAGGGATAGTTTCAGACTCTAAAGCTGTGCTGCTTATAGCAATCACAAGCAATGAAGCTTAGCCAAGGATACCGATAGAAGAAGAAGAACTCATAGCTGCACCAGTCTTCAACAAAGCTTTTGTTGTACGAAGACCATTACAGTTAAGGGACCAAGAGCTGTTCCAGGATTCAGCAGTTAACTCAGAAGGAGAATTGATTCACTTTGCACTTATAGTAGAAGTTGAACTTGTTGAGTTTGACAAGGCAGTGACTGAGGAGAAGTGGCTGAAAGCTATGAAGAAGGAGATAAACTTCATATAGAAGAATCAGACTTGGGAATTGGTATATCCTCCTTCAAACAAGAAACAAATAGCACTAAAATGGGTCTATAAGGTGAAGGTTAACCCAAAAGGTGAAGTAGTGAAGCACAAGGCCAGACTTGTGGTAAAAGGGTTTTTGTAGAAAGCAGGAATTGATTATGGTGAAGTCTATGCATCAGTGGCTAGGATTGAAACAGTCAGATTGGTGGTAGCCATTGCAACTAATGCTAATTGGTCTATGCATCAACTGGATGTGAAGTTTGCTTTCCTCAATGGCCCGTTGGAAGAGGAGGTTTATGTGAATCAGCCATAGGGCTTTGTAGTTAAAGGCAAAGAAAACAAGGTGTACAAACTAAAGAAGGCACTGTATGGCCTTAAACAAGCACCAAGAGCCTGGAATAGGAGAATTGATGGCTACCTATCTCAGATTGGCTTTAAAAAATGCACCTCAGAACATGGAGTTTATGTGAAATGTTGGAAAGGCAGCATGAAATAAGAGAAATTGCTTGTATGTTTGTATGTTGATGATATTTTGATTACAAGCAGCAGTGAGGTAGAAATTGCTGGTTTTAAAAAATAGATGATGAATGAGTTTGAGATGAGTGACCTTGGACTCCTCTCTTCTTGGGGATTGAATTTGAAATGACTTGGTATGGTATGGTTATGCATCAATCCAAGTATGCAAAGGATCTATTGAAGAGACTCAATATGTAGCAAAGTAATCTAGTAGGAACATCAGCAGAGGTTGGACTCAAGTTTAAAGAAGGAAATAGATGAAGAACAAGTTGATCCTACTCACTACAAAAGGATAGTTGGGTGCTTGAGGCATTTGTGTAACACAAGGCCTAACTTAAATTTTAGTGTTGGGTTAGTTATTAGGTTCATGCAAAAGGCAAGAAAGTCTCACTTGTTAGCTGCAAAGAGAATATTGAGGTATGTGCAGGGGACGGTTGATTTTGGAATCCTATTTCCAAAGGGAGAAGCTGCTGCAGAACCAGAATTGGTTGGGTATTTTGATTCAGACTAGTGTGGAGACAAGCGGGATAGAAAAAGCCTTATAGGGTACATTTTCTTCTATGAAGGAGCTCCGATTTCTTAGTCCTCTACAAAGGAACTTGTAGTAGCATTGTCATCTTCTGATGCTGAGTATATTGTAGCCTCTGAAACAGCTTGTCAAGTAGTGTGACTAGATGCTTTGTTGAGAGAATTACAGGAGAAGAATTCGAAGAAGGTAAAATTGCTAGTAGACAACAAATCTGCCATTGATCTAGCAAGGTATCCAACATCTCATGGGAGAAGCAAACATATAGAAACAAGGTTTCACTTTCTAAGAGAACAAGTCAGCAGTGAGAAACTGAAAATAGAACACCGCAAAACTAAAATTCAGTTTGCAGACATATTCACTAAAGCCTTGAAGTGGGAAAGGTTTAGGTGTTTGAATGATTTTATTGGAATTGTATGTGTAAATGCAACTTTGAATTAAAGAGGAGTGTTAGAAGTAATTCAAAGTTTGTTAAACCAACTGAAAAGTTAGTTAGTTAGTTACTAGCTATATAACATAGCTAGTCATACTATTTTTCTTGAATATACACTTTCTATCAAATACAATTCATTTCATTCATGTTTTGAGTGATTGCTAACACTAGAAACCTAAGATGTTGAACAAAATCATACTTATTACCATAGAATTTGGGTTGGAGAGGTAGAAAGCCCTTAAGAGGGTGGATGATGGTTAAGTTGTTGGTCTTGATGGTATTCTTATTGAAATTTGAAAATGTGTAGGAGAACAAGGTATTGTTTTGCTCACCAAGATATTTAATGAGATTTTGATATTTAAAAAAATGTTAGATGAGTGGAGGAGCTCTTTGGTTCCTATATTTAAGAATAAAGGAGATATTCAGAATTGTGTAAACTATAAAATGAAACTTATAAGCCATACTATGAAATTATGAGAAAAGATGATTGAGCATAAACTAAGAAAAAAAGCTAAGATTACATAAAATCAATATGGTTTTTTCATGCTAGCAATGTATAAAATAGAAGCTATTTATTTATTATGGGAGTTGACGAAAAGATATTGAAGTTGAAAAAAGAGACTTAAATGTGGCTTTTATTGACATAGAAAAATCATATGATCGAGTGCCAAGAAAATTGTTGTGGAAGGCTTTAGTAAAGAAAGGTGTTAATGTGGTTTATATCCGGGTTATACAATACATGTATGATGAGGTAACTACTAATGTGAGAATTCTTGAAGGTGATACGATTCGGATTCTAAAACTTAGAATTTGGATAGCTCTTGATTAGAATCACTCTCTTGGATTGTCTTACTCTACTTGGATCCTCTACACTTCACAAATGCCATGATTGTAATGCCATGATTGTAACTGAAATTGAAATAAAATTTTAGGATTTTTGAATGATCAGAGTAAGGTAAATCGCAAAAAATAAGATAGGATAAAAGGAATTGAAGTGGAAAAAAGGAAAGAGTTAAGAGATGACTTGCCACTAATTTTCGGGGGAAAATCAGATAAGAGTGATCAAGATTTGCCACAAGCCTCGTGAAGAACTTGATGAGAATGATAGTGTTCTAATCCCAGAACAAAACGAGAGACACTCTCCAAAATGCTTAACTAAGCCACTTTCATTCAAATTTGAGTCTAAAACTGATACAATGAGCCTAAGTGTAGCTATTTATACAAGAAAAGGTGCGCCAAGTATTCAAACTAAGCTAAATGGGCTGCGAGTCGTAAGTCAACTCTTGTGAAATCACCAATTAAGGCCTTCCTAAGGCTGTGCGTCCAAAGGCAAGAAAGGTCCAAGGGAGCGTCCAAAGGTCTCAACGTCCAAACGCATCAACCAAAAGGGATTGTCCAAAGGAGACCCTCGTCCAAAGGCTTCACTAGATTTTACTATAAGGATGGCATTACATCAAAGCTTAGTCGTGGGTCCTTACCAAGGTAGTCAAACTCAAGATTCTACTTTGGATCAGGAAGGGGAAACAAGATTGATTGTAAATCGTGCGATCATAACATGTATTGTAAGATCCTATAAAACTCATAAAATTCATATATATGCATATAAATTGGCTAGTCTTCCATTCGTTGCTTGTGAACATTTCAATTAAAGGTCCCTTGTTCACATATAAGCACCCTTAAGATGTGACAAAACGAGTTAACCCCAATCTCACCAAATCTCTTCCTTTGGTGATGTGTTGTAGTAGAGAAATGAGAGAAGTAGTTGAATAAATATAAGTTGTAATTCTTCTATCATTTGTATTTGTCTCTTGATGAATGAGTATCTTCTTCTTAAAGTCTTCCAACTTCAAGTCAATGTTGTATGTTGCACACGACATCAAATACAACTTCCTTTTTGCCATCAACATCTTACCGACAACTTTGTAATTTGCTACATTCTCCATCACAATTTTGACAAGATTCTCTTCACCAACCTCTTCAACAATGTCATCCATCATCTTATGGAGCTTCTCAATTGTTATGGATTTGGCAAATGCATTAGTAGACTTCAAAAAAAAGATTCTCATTGAACCGTTCACCAAGAAGTTTAATATCGTCGTCATCTTGTCGGTCCACCTATTAGTCATTATGTGCCCCCTATTTTTCTTTCATGTTGCTTTATGTACTTCCAAAGCTTCCTTTGTAGCCTGAAGTTCTTGCTTCAAATACTCCACTCTAAACTCATGGTAGGATGATTTCTTATATCCTAAGCCATGTCTTGAAACTAAATCAAGCATAACACTAAATTCTCCACTCCTTGCCACATTGAATGGTATGACGTAAAAAACCTTGCATAATCTCTACAAACATCTTCTCTCAAGTAGCTCACAAGCCACTATCAATATGTTTAAAAAGAATTTGAGAGAAGATGCTTGTAGTGATACTACAAGTTTTTTTTTTAAAATTTTTTTTACAACAATAACATACATTAAGTGTGGCAAAGAGTTAATATTTTGGTATATCCTTGATTCAGTTGTATGACATGGTTTAGGATTTAAGAAACCATCCCACCATGAGATTAGAGTGAAGTATTTGAAGCAAGGAGTTCAAGTTACAAAGGATGCTTTGGAAGTACATAGAATTGCATGGAAGAAAACAGGATGCACTATAATTATTGATGAGTGGACCAACAAAAGGAGGAAAATATTGAACTTCTTGGTGAACAAAATCCAAAAGGAATTGCCTTTCTGAAGTGCACTGATGCATCTTCCATATCCAAAAAAAATTGAGGATCTCTATAAGATGTTGGATGACATTATTGAAGAGGTTGGTGAAGATAATGCTGTCTAAATTCTGACAGACAATACAACAAACTACAAAGTTGCAAAGAGATGTTGATGGGCGAAAAGGAAGAAGCTATATTGGACGTCGTGGGCAGCACATTGCATTGACTTGATGTTGGAAGGTTTTCAGAAGAATATACCCATTCACAAGAGACAATTCCTATAGGTAGAAGAATTACAACTTATATTCATTTGAGGACTTATCTCATTTATCTACTGTAGCACTTTTCGAAAGAAAGAGATTTGGTGAGATTGGGCTTTACGCGCTTTGCCACGTTTTACTTAACTTTAGGGTGCTTTCATGAGAACAAGGAACCTTTGATTAAAATGTTCAAAGGCAATGAATGAAAGACTAGTTGGTTTGCATATACAAAGGATGAGAGATTGGCTGAGGATGTGGTTTTGGACAAGGACTTTTAGAAGAATTATTGTCGTTAGAGGGGTGTATATCCTTTAATGAAAATGCTTCAAATGGTTGATTCATATGACAAACCTGCTATGAGGTTCATTTATGAGGCAATGAACTGGCTAAGGAGAAGAAACAAAATGTGTTCAATGGTGTCAATAGAAGGTACCTAACTTACTACCTATATATTAGTATCAAATTTCATCTTTAGTTTTTAAATCGAACTCTTACTTTGTGGTCTTGGTTTAAGAAGTGAACACTAAATTCAATTTATTCTATTCTTTAGTTGTGAGCCTCTATGGAAGGTGGGACAACTAGCTTCATAGTCCTTGCATGCTGCAGTCTCTTTTCTTAACCTTGAATTGCACTATAGTCCTAATTTTAAAGTTGATTTGGAAGTTAAAATCAATTGATTAGAATGTATAACAAGGATGGTAGTCAATTCCAATGAACAAACTTTAATTGATGTTTAAAATGATGATTTGAAGAACCAAAACAAGTTATTTGGTAAGAAGACTCCAACATCTTGGTGGGAGTGTTATAGAGATCATCAACATCTAGAGATCTAAAATTTTGACATGCAATTCCTCTGTGTGTGAGTGTAATTGGAGTGCATTCGAGATGGTAAGATTTAAAAAGTATGAAATTTGAATTGTAAAATACCTACTAGTAGTTGCTTATCATGTTTGTATTTGTTTAGGTCCCAAAGAAATTGTTTGTAGCAAAATACTATGAATAATGTTTTTGATATGGCTAATTCAAAATTGGTAAGAAGCAAACTAGAAGATCACTTGAGGAACTACAACTTGATGATGTTTTGTTTGATGATGGGTGGATTGTGAAAAATGATGGATAGAATGAAAATGAAGGTTTGGATGTAGACAATTTGGATTTGGATGCTCCAAATCCAAATGAAGATGAAGACTTGGCTCAAGTCCAAGTTGGAGAGTTAGAGATTGAAGATTTCTTTCTTGGGCACCTTTAAAGGATGATGTGCTTGCTAATTTGCTTGGTGAAGGAGGTTGGGAAGGAGTAAATAAAGATGTCTTGAATTTTGATTTTAATTTGAAAGATCTATATTATAGATCTAGGTGTTCATGTCTTGGTATTTTGTACTATATTAAGTTGTTTTGTGACACGAGTTATGTATGATATGGTGCTTACGTTGTTTATGTCTTGGTATTTTGTACTAGTTTATTATAACTTGATTGACTTTCTTTCCTTATTATGGTTATGGACTTAAGTTTTAAGTATTTAAAGTGTGATTTAAATTTTTTTTAGGTATTTTATATGCATATATATGAATTTATATGTATATATACGAGTTTTATGAGTTGTTTAGGATCTTACCATCAATGTTACCATTCCACGATTTACTATCATGTTTCTTCTTCTTGATCTGGAGTAGAATCTCAAGTTTGACTACCTTGCTCACTAGGGACATAAAAGTTTATCTCTAAATACATGTTTTTTTTAATAAATGATATAATATTGATTGGGACTTAAAAATTGAGCTTTGGAGATAAATTTTTGAACCCAAGTGTTTTTGTTTGGTAAGACAATATATGCATTGCTATTTTAGCAAGAAACATGAGAAAAATAGTTTGAAGGTAAAAATGAGAGAAAATGTCATTTCACAATTCTCAACTTTAAGTATATGGGATCAATATTATTGTTGGTAAGTTGCCTTAATTTTGGTCATGCTTGGCCCACTTTAATTGTAGCCTCTTGGGGGATTGCCTTAATTGCATCTTTGAGGGGGTGTGCTTAGTCCCACATTGACTAGAGGTAAGACCAATGTAGTTGCTGTAAAGCTTTGGGCAATTCTCATCCCACATTGCATTAGGGGTTATTTGTCACTACAAAGTACTTACCAAGTCTAAAGAGATGTTTTATCGTACTACTAAATGTTTAGCTATACTCTATGGTAGTGAATGTTGAGTTTTAAAGGGACAACAAAAGAAAAAGATGAGAGTAGTACAAATGGGAATGCTAAGATGAATATATGGCCACACAAGAATGATTGTATCTAAGGAGATATTGGTGTAACACCAATCAAGAAAAAAGGTGATAGAGAATTGGTTTAGTTGGTTTTAACACATGCAAACAAGGCTATTGGAAGCATCACTAAGTAAAATAGGTGCATGGTATTTAGCCTAGTGAAAAGGGGTAAAGGAGACCTAGAGGGACATTGGAGGAAATTGTTAGGAGGGATTTCATGGTAAATAATATCCTTGAGAATTTGGTCTTTAACCATGCCAGTGGCATTATGTGTGGGAAGTAGTTAACCTCAATTAGTGTAATATGACTTTTGTTGTTTTATTCTTTGGGTTTGCTACTATAAATTAGTGTGTTGTTGGACTTTATGTAATTATGTGATTATACTTTCTATTTTCTTGTATTTTTTGCATTTTTTATTTTTTAAATTGAGTCTGCTTGTGAGCCAAACCCCTTAACTCACCAAGCTAGGCTGTGTATTTTTTTGGATCACCAAAAAAGTGAGTTGAGTTTGGTTGACTCACTTTTTGAGCAACCCGTGGTGAGCTAACTTGGGTGAGTTAGATTTTCTCACCTTGATAGCCTAGTTTAATATACTCCAATATTGTTAATTCATTGGATTAGATTCTCTAATTAATTTTTCCACAACTTGAATCAAGATTCGCCAATCTTGTAACATGCATAGTTGATCTTATTCTTTTGAACCTGTCTCTTCTTGTAACTCTCTTGCCAAATGCCTTCAATTACCCCATTATGTGTCTCCTTAAACCTTTTAGTCCTTGCCCTTGTAATTGGTCTCATTAGTACTTGATAGGGATCAAGATGCATGTTATGCATGCTTGCCTTGCCTTCATTTGTTTCTTTCTTGTTACCATGTTTTGTCGTTGTAATAGAAGACGATATTTAGGGTACATTTGGCATTTCGGTAAATAGCTTAATTAAACACTCATTTAATTAGTTCTTATTACAGGAGCTTATGCCATAAATATTACCATGAGTCTTGCTAGAATAGGCTAGAAAGATTTTATTTTGATAAGTTTCACCAAGAAGCTTATTGAAATAACCTAAAAATAACTCGTAGGATAGGAATCATAATTCATAAGCTATTTTCATAAGTTCAAATAAGCTCTACCATAAGCTCTTTCAAATGCCTTCTAAATATGAAAGGTGAAGGGAGTATATTTTTGTGTGAACTTTGATGAGACTCTCGAGCCTAAAATAGTGCCTAATGATTAGGGTCCATTGGGACAACAACAAAATGACAGACATAAGATATGGAAGGAATATTCAAGAAAGGGTAAAAAGGGAACATGTGAGGGGAATGAGAGTGGGGCCCAGGGAAAATTTGAATGAGGAGTTGGTTATGAATGGTGGAGGACTGAAGAGAGAAGTAGAGAGGGAATATTTTGTAATCGGCCATAGGCTTGGAGACATGTTGGAAGCTTGCTAGAGCTATCCCTTGAACTTGTTTTCATTTTTCTAATATTGTGTACTGTTTCCATACCCACTGAATTGCATATATCATACCTATTCTTTTTAGAGTCATTCAATTTTTTTGGATTGTATCAAACTCAACATATTTTCACTTTTGAGGAGAAAAAAAAAAGAAATTTTTTACTCAATTATAGAATTGTTATTGCTTAATATTACTTAATATTATATTGTGGAAACATTCTTGGAGCAAAGACTACTATGATATTTTGTTATCTAAAACAACTAGCTTTATATATTTAAGATGGATTCTAATCTTCTCCTAACATGCAAATTTTTTTAATTGATTCCTTTCGGACTTCACTGGCTCTTTCCTTCTCATTATATTGGGAGGTGAGATTGCATTTAATGGATATAGCGTAGTAGAAAATGAGTTATTGTAACTTGTAATATATAAAAGTGCAAAGTGTTAATGTATTTTAAATATTCATTGTAACTCTATCTTGGTTATAAGAATTTCCATTTTATTGTAGGTTGACTGTGTTTTCATTTGGCTTACTTGCTAGCCCTGTGATGGGAATATGTACTTATATCTTTGAGGTAAGTTTATGCCTCGATGAAACTTTTTAATCAATGGTTGGCATATACTTCCTTAAAGAAATTTATACTTTATGCTTATAGCCGTCAATATATGAAAGAAATGCAAAAGTTTTTAAAATTTATTGATAAGCTTCCAGTGTACCCATAATTAATATTATTATTATTTGTTTTTATTTGTAAATCTTTCATGGATATTATTCTGTATAATCTTAATAATTAATCATTCTAGGTTATCTTTTGATTTTGTCTAGAATTGTTCATTGGATACTTCATTGTGGCACTTAGTAAGCTCTTTTGCATTTGCGAAATTTTGTGATGGAAATTAGATTACGATTCAATTAGGTATTGTTTAGGACTTTAATTTTGATTTCATCATCATCTTTTATTTTTTGACTTCATTACTATGTTCTTATTGCTCCTAGATTGATGGTAATTGTATGTGTAAATTGACTTATTATTTATCATGAATATTTTGGGTATTTTGTTTTTTTGAGTATTTTATGTGTGTAGTATATGTACTATTTAGTTTGTATTATAACATTTAAAATAGCAGTCATCCTACTATGCGTTTTCAGAGTTGGCCACTACACACTACTATTCGAGTTTGATAATTATGGATACAAGCTGGGTGGTTAAAATGGAGAAAGATGTCAAGAGTTATTTGTAATTGCAAAGTATCTATCAAGTTCCAAGGGAAGTTTTATCATATACTACTATATGACCAACTATACTCTATGATAGTGAATGTTGGGCTTTAAAGGGATAAGAGAAAAAAGTGGGAGTATAAAGAATAAGTATGTTATGATGGATGTGTGGTCACACAAGAATGGACAAAATATGGATTATGGAATGTTTGTAAATGTGAAGATATTGGTTTGACACCTATCAAGGAAAAAATAACAAAAGATCCATTTAGGTGATTTGGACATGTGCAAAGAATGACATTGGAGGCCCCGTCAAGAATATATTGCATGGTTTTAAGTTTTGTGAAGAAAGGTAGGAGACCAAGGTCATTGAAGAAATTATTAAAAGGGATTTGATAGGGACTTGGGTATTATGGGGTGCCTAAGTCCCACATCAAGTAGTATGGGATGCTCAGTGGAGTATTTAAGTGCTTGGTTCTCCCTGCTTGATAGCTAACTTTTAAAGGAGGATTCCCTAAGTGCTCGGATGCTTATCAATTGGTATTCAGAGCACAATCTTAGGGGCTGCGATATTCTCGAAGATTGATTGGAATCTTGTAGCTGATTGACGTTTTGGAAGCAAATGGAACAAAGCATCGAGGAGCTAAGGGTAATGGTGGGAAAGTTGGAGTTGAGAGCGGCCCAAGACACACGCTTTTAGACAATCAAGGGGAAGAAGGGGAAGTAGTTTCAAATTCCTGGTGGAGGCTAGAGAATGCCAAGATCCCATTTCCATCTTTCAACGAATATTGTGAGTGGGAGGTACATTGTGAACAACAATTTTTGTTGGAAGGAGTCTCAGAGTTGCAAAAGGTGAAATTGCTGTTAATGGTGATGGAGGGAAGAGCCTTCGCGTGGCAGCAACATTACATAGTGAATATGGGTAAGGAAAATTTGGAAACAACTTTATGATATAGGATGTAGGTTTGAGCCACAAAAGGTGAAGTTGCCATTAATGGCAATGGAGGGAAGAGCCTTCATGTGGCAGCGACATTACATAGTGAATGTGGGTAAGAGAAATCTCAAGAATTGTTGTTCCCTCCAATCATCACTGGTAACAATAATATCGTCCACACACACTAACAATACAATCATTCTCCCTGTGGTCTCCTTGGCTTTGTTTGTACCCTAAGGTTGTCATGACCTTAGTGAATCTCCTAAACCATGCTCGAGGGGATTTTTCAACCCATATAAAGCCTTCTTTAAACTACATACAAAATTGGCGACAACTTCATTTCCTAGTGGAACCTCCATATAGATTTCCTCCTCAAGCCCCCTATGCAAGAAAGCATTCTTCACATCAAATTGTTGTATTTCCTAGCCATAATTTGCAACTAGGGATAATATTACCTGAACTATATTCATCTTTGCAATTGGAGCGAAGATCTCTGAGTAATCTATCTCATAGGTTTGAGTGAAACCCTTAGCAACCAGTCTCATCTTGTACCTCTCAATTTACTGTATATACTTACTTACAACCAACTGATTTCTTTCCTTTTGGCAAAGCAACCAACTCCTATTTTTTGTTATTTTCCAATGTCTCCATTTCTGTATCCATGGTCTACTTCCAATTTTTATCAGATAATGCCTCAAAAACATTGGTGGGAATTGAGATAGAATTTAGGTTTGCAAGAAATGTTTTATGGGTTGGAGAAAATTTATTAAATGGGAGGTAATTTCAGAGAGGATAGAGTGGTTTTTCGGTGCATTTTTTGGTTCCTTATCTAAAGGAAATTGGAAGGTAAAGGGCATTTTCAAATGTTTGGATTTTTATTTCATTTTGAAAGACATGGTTACTATCCTGTAAGATAGGAATATCAAACTTATTTTGTAAAACATGAAGGTCAAAATTTGTTACCTGATGTGAAGGAATTGGATTAGGCTCTTGAACATGTGTTGATCTAGAAGTGAACTTTGGCTTTCTTTAGTACACTAATTTTTTTTTCAAATCTTTTATCAACTTCAGGCTCATTTTCAATTGATGAGGATGGAAGAAATGCTTGTTTTGACTCAACTACATGAATGGTAAACTAAAGACTAGGAAGGGCAAGAGTTTCATGTATATTTTCCCCTTGAAGATAAGGTTGTTTGAAATAAGCTTGGTCTTCATGAAAGGTTACATCCGGAGACATCAATAATTGTTTAGGAGGATGGTGACACTTATATCTCTTTTGAGTAGAAGAGTAGCCAACAAAAACACATTTTAGAGTTCTAGGATCAAGATTCTCTCTACCTTGACTATGAACATGAACAAATGAGACACACCCAATAGATTATTAGTAGTGGACACATTAGGATTGAACGGAGAGAGAATTTCTATAGGACTCTTAAATCCTAAGACTCTGGAGGGTAATCTATTAATAATAAATGTTGTTGTGGGAACACCCTCTCCCCAATAATTTTTCGGAACATTTTTTTGGAACAATAGTGCCTGGATTTGGTCTAAAGAAATGCCCATTTTTCCTTTTTGCAATCCCATTCTGTTGAGGTGTTTTGACACTAGGATTCATGAATTATGCCCTTTTTTTGACAGAATGATGTAATGACTTGATTGAAATATTCTTTTCCATTATTAGACATAAGTCTTTTTATGGAAACACCAAATTGATTTTTAATCACGGAGAAGAAAAATTGGAAAACATCTCACTTCATACTTGCGTTTAAGAAGGAAAGTCCAAGTAACTCTAGTACAATCATCAATAAAAATTATAAACTATTGAGTTGCAGACACATTTGGAAGAGGAGATTGACCCCAAATATCAGGATTGATGAGATAGAACAAAAATGTACTTCTCTTGTTACTTAATGGAAATGACATACACTTGTGCTTTGCAATTTCACATACATCATATTGAATACTTTCAACATTTAACTTAGAAAACAATGATGGAAACAACCTTGGTGGTTTCAAAAGAAGGATGTTCTAACCGAGAATGAAAAAAGAAGTTTTACTTTTTCCTTTTTCGACAATACAAACTTTGACATGAGAGATTGAGATGGGTGAGTATTTTCTATGATAGATGAACAAGGCTCCTCAAAATAGTAAAGACCTTTCCTTTCTCTAGGACGTCCAAATTATCCTCTTCGAATCCTTGTTCTGAAAAACACAATAATCTTTGTGAAAAATCACGATACAAGATAGGTCTTCTGTAAGTTTTTGTACGGAAACAAGGTTTGTGGATAACTTTGAAAAATGAAGAACATCTTTTAAGGTTATGAATGAATTTATTTTAATATTTCCTATGCTAGTTACTGTTACAAGTGTGCCATCTGCAGTGACTATTATTTTTATTGTTGGGACAAGGAGAATATCTGGAGAAATATTTGGATGAGGGAGTCATATGATCTGTGGCTCTAGAATCAAGTACTTAAAATGATGGGGAAGATGTTTTTGAAACATTAAATTTTGAATGAAAGTGGAAGTGTACTTGAATATGTCGAAGTACAAGTACTCAATGAAATTCCCATGCTTTTGAAAATTTTTGACTGTTTCTACCTTTGTTGAAAAGTCTGGTGGTCACGACTGTTGGAAAAGTTGCTAAAAAATTTGACAGTGGAGAAGTTGCTAGAAAATTCTAATTGTCATCATCAGGAAATTCCAGTTAAGGTTTTGGATGTCCAACTGCTTCAAGAGCCTAGTCAGACCTTCTATAGTGAGTTTTTGTTTATTTTTTTGTGTGGAAGTATAGACCCTTTCTTAGATTGGAAGCTCTGATACCATGTGAGAAAATGAGAAAGGAAATTTTCTGAATGTGCTTGAATGTTATTTTTCACTCAGTAGATTGATCTATTTTGTAATAATACTATTTACAAAGAATAAATAACTCTACAACTTCCCAAGATACATTAAACTCAGCTAAACACTAATTAAGCTACTTTGGAAGGGTAATAAACATTAAATGCTCCTATTTCTAACACAATATCAAGTGATGATTTGAAAGAGATCTTAGATGAAGAAGAAATATCAGGTGGAAGACAAAAGGGAGATGAAGACTCATTTGTGCAACTTTCCTTGCACAGTATAGTAGGATTTACCTCAAGATTTCTTTGGGGAACAATTGTCGATCAAAGAGTGATAGTGTTGATTGATTGTGGTGCCTCCCCCAATTTCATAGCTGCTGAATTTGTGTAGTTACAATTGCCAATAACTGACACTAGATCAAGGGTGAAGTTGAATTGACCAAAACTGAGGCTTCAATGGAATGTTTACAAAGGGCTCTCCAGAAAGATGGTGAAGGGTTCATTGTGAGTTGCAACATGCTAGCTGAGTCCACAAACAGTGATCAACTCATTCCTAGAGAAGTACAAATATTATTGCAGCAACTTGAAGAAATGTTCCAAACTCCCTAGGAATTACCACTCCAAAGAAGGCACAATCATGCCATCCATTTGATGGAGGGAGCCACCATTCCAAATCTTCGACCCTACAAGTATCCTCATTACCAAAAATCTGTTGGAAGCTATGGTCCAATTATTTTGTGAGAGGCTATGGTCAACTTACCAAACCTCTAACTCAACTATTGAAGAAAGACAAATTCTGTTGGAATGCAGAGGCACAACATGCATTTGATCAAATAAAGCATATTATTACCAACTTACCTATCTTGCTGTACCAGACTTTTCCAAGTCATTCATGATCGAAACCGATGCTTCGAGCAAAGGTTTAGGCGCTGTACTATTACAAGAGGGTAAGCCTTTGGCCTTTTGGAGTAAAGCTTTCTCAGAAAAAGCCCAACAGAAATCAGTTTATGAGAAAGAGGTGATGACAGCGGTTCAGGCAGTCTAGAGGTAGCGTCAGTATCTGTTAGGTCACCGCTTTACCATTTTTATTGACTAGTGTAGCTTAAAATTTTTGACTGAACAAAGATTTAATTAGTGAGGAGCAATAATGGGCATCTAAGTTGTTAGGATATGATTTTGAGATACGATACAAGTCGGGGAAAGAAAATTCAGTAGCAGATGTGCTATCCAAGAAGGTCACTGTTAAATATATTACTGTTTTCCTGTATCTTTTTTTATATGACTTTTATTTTCTCTATATCTTCTTGATATAATTTCTTTATTTCCTTTTTTTAGGCTTAGATGTTTACCCTATAAAAGGGAGATTAGAAATTGTATTACATACACTACTCAGTTCAATATAATGGTCTGTTTAACTTGGTATCGGAGTAGAGTTTTGCTCTGCCTGGGTCCTGTGCGTTCGCTGCCGATCGCCACTGTTCGTCGCTGGCCACCACCATCAACCGCCATGTTCGTCGTCGTTTGTTGCCGACCGCCGCTGTCTTCCGTCACCTGTCGCCGACCGCTGCCGGAAAGTTGTGTCAGTATCCAGTGACTGAGAGTCGTCATCTGACGCTGTCGTTGCCATTGTTCGTTGCTGTTTGCCACGGTCAGAATGCCGTTCTTCGCTGTAAGCCCACCGTTCTGTTCGTTGGCTCATCTCCTACCTATTCCAACTCCCAAAAATTTGGTGGGAAGTACTGCAGCTGGTAGATCTAAGTTACTGTGCTACTGTTTTTTATTGCAAGTGTTTAGAACTGTTACCTCTCCTCCTCTGTTCACTGTTTGAAGTTAAAAATGGCCACTGCCAGTTCCTTTTCAGAAGGATCTATTATCTCTTTTTCGGGAACCCCAACTATTACGACAGAGAAACTCAACTGGAAAAATTATAGAGCTTGGTCAAAATCAGTTGAGTTGTGGTTTTTGGGACAAGGGTTTCATGACCATTTGGAGAAACAAGAGGCTGAAACACTAGAAGAAAATAGAGTTCCATGGCTGAAGCTTGACTATCAATTATGTACCATATTGTGGCAGTCTGTTAGCCCCAAATTATTAGAAATCTTAAGGTCATTCAAGACATGCTATTCCTTCTGGACGAACGCTAGAGATGTCTTCGCTAATGATGTTCAACGTGTGTTTGATTCAACTCAAAAGATTGTTTCCCTTCAATAGACCAATCATGATATGGTGTTGCACATAGCCAAAGCCAGAGTTGCTGCTGAAGAATTGAAAGGTTTACTTGTGTGTCACTCTGTTGAGGAAACAACAAAGTAAATTGACAAACTACTAATGGTTCTAATCTTACGAAGTCTGCATCCTAACTATAAGCATGTTCGGGATCAAATCCTATCAAGTGAGCAGATTCCCTCTATGAATAGCCTGGTTACTAGGCTTCTTCGGGTTCCTACCATAACGAATGGTGATGGTATCGCTGTTGAAAACTTTGCTATGGTAGCCTCTCGTTGTAGAGGAAGAAGCGGTCGGGATACTAGAAAAATATTATGAAATGGTAAAGGTGGTCATGGTAGGCTTATCTGCTCAAACTGTGGAAAAGAAGGACACCTACAAAATAAATGTTATGATTTGATTGGTTGGCCAGACAAAACTGCAAATATATCTTCAGATGAAGAGTATCAGGAGTTCCTAAGACTCAAGTCCAACAATCACACCCAATCATCGGCATCATCAAGTGTTTCAACTACATGCATTTCCTAGTCCATGGAGAGTTAAGGTCCATTGATAATCGATTCAAGTGCTTCAGATCACATTTTTGGTAATGAGTCTGTATTCTCCTCTATCTCCTCACCTAAGTTTCCTTACTTCATTTCATTAGCCAATGGTTCCAAAATGGTATCTTAGGGAGTTGGTCAAGTTTCTCTATCCTCAACAATTAGTTTAAACTCTGTGTTGTACATTCCCAAATGTCCCTACAATTTGATTTCTTTGAGTCAATTGACTCGTTCTTTGAATTGTTCAGTAACCTTTTATGCTGATTCCTTTGTTATACAGGACCGGAATACAGGCCAGTTGATTGACAAAGGACATGAATCAAGAGGACTTTATTACTTATCCAACAATACCTCTATGTTGTGTTTTGCGTCTGTATCTCCAAAGCTTTTGCATAATCATTTAGCGCACCCTAGTCTTGCAAAGCTAAAGTTAATGGTTCCTAGTCTCAATAAACTGTTTACCTTAGAGTGTAAGTCCTGTCAATTAAGCAAACATGTCAGATCTACCTTCCCTAACCAAATCAACAAAAGATGTAATTTGCCTTTTTCTATTATCCATTCAGATATTTGGGGACCAAGTCGAGTAACA
This sequence comes from Mucuna pruriens, assembly GCA_025330945.1. NCBI lineage: Eukaryota > Viridiplantae > Streptophyta > Magnoliopsida > Fabales > Fabaceae > Mucuna > Mucuna pruriens. The sequence continues at coordinate 392,695 of JAENHJ010000103.1, read as the reverse complement.
TCTTTTGGTTTTAATTACTTCGTCACATTCATTGATGAATACTCACGATGTACCTGGGTCTATTTGATGAGAGAAAGATCTGAACTGTTGTCCATCTTAATGTCCTTCTCTAAAGAAGTGGAAAATCAATTTGGAAAAATCATTAAAATATTGAGAAGAGATAATGCAAAAGAATATTTTTCTTCCAAACTAAACTCATCTGTCCTCAAAAGGAATCTTACATCAATTCACGTGCCTTCATACTCCTCAATAGAATGGTATAGTTGAAAGGAAAAATAGATATCTGGTTGAAACTGCCCGCACCTTACTTTTAAGTGCAAATGTCCCTACTAATCATTGGGGTGAAGCCATTTTTACTGCCTGTTTTTTAATAAATCGAATGCCATCTGCTTCACTTGAGAATCAAATCCCTCATTCAATTTTATTTCCTAAAGATAAAATGTATCATGTGCTTCCTAAAGTCTTTGGTTGTGTATGTTTTGTTCATGATGTCTCTCTAGGTCGTGATAAACTTTCAGCAAGAGCAATCAAATGTGTGTTTCTTGGATATTCTCGTCTTCAAAAAGGTACAAATGTTACTCTCCATCTACAAAAAGACACTATATGTCAGCTAATGTTACATTCTTTGAGGAAACTATGTTCTTCACCAAAGATGAATGTGACTCCATCCAACAGACACTACCAATTCCATATCTTAGTCCAACATAGTCGTCATCCCATGAAACACATAATCAAGACATACTCCAACCTTCCTCTTCTGTTCATTTTCAAGCTGAACTATCTCTACCTTAAATGTCTACATGTCAAAGCAGGACACAAGAGATGGGTGCCCCAATATGTGAAGATTCACTTGATTCATGTCCTCTATCCTCAACTAACCCCACACCGGATCCTCTTCCATCCTCACCTTCCTATGATTCTAACATTGGTTGGCCCATTGCTCTTTGGAAAGGTATTTGTTCCACTCGTAATCCTCATCCTATTTACCTTAGTTATCATCATTTATCTCCTTCGTATTTTTCTTTTGTTTTTTCTGTCTCATCCATTACTATTCCTAAATCTGTCTGTGAAGCACTTGATCATCTTGGATGGCGACAAGCCATGATAGTTGAAAGGTATTTGCTCCACTCGTAATCCTCATCCTATTTACCTTAGTTATCATCGTTTATCTCCTTCGTATTTTTCTTTTGTTTTCTCTGTCTCATCCATTACTATTCCTAAATCTGTCTGTGAAGCAGGCGCTGGAACAAAGTGGTACATGGGAGTTAGTTTTTCTTCCCCCAAGCAAGAAAGCAATTGGTTGTAGGTGGGTATTTTCTATTAAAGTTGCACCTAACAGCACAATTGATCGCCTCAAAGCCTAGTTGGTGGCCAAAGGATATACTCAAGTATATGGTCTTGATTATGGAGATTCTTTCTCTCCTGTGGCTAAAATCACTACTATCTGCCTCTTACTTGCAATGGCTACTATTCGTCACTGGCCTTTTCATCAATTAAACATCAAAAATGCTTTTCTACATGGTGACTTGGATGAAGAAATATATATGGAGCAACCTCCTGGTTTTGTTGCTCAAGGGGAGTCTGGTTTAGTATGCAAGCTTCATAGATCCTTGTATGGACTTAAACAGTTCCCAAGAGCTTGGTTTGGAAAGTTTAGTCAAGTTGTTCAAAACTTCGGGATGACAAGAAGTGAAGCAGATCACTCTATATTTTATTGTCATTCCCCTTCCAGTAAATGTGTGTATTTGGTTGTGTATGTGGATGATATTGTCATCACAAGAAATGATGATATCAAAATTTCCCAGTTAAACTAGTACTTATTTAACCACTTCCAGACCAAAGATCTTGGCCATCTAAAGTACTTTCTTGGCATAGAGATCGCTCAATCCAAGGAAGGCATTGTTATCTCTCAGAGAAAATATGCTCTTGATATCTTACAAGAGACTAGTATGAGTAATTGCACGCCCGTTGACAGTCCCATAGATCCAAATTTGAAGCTCATGGTAAAACATGGCGAACCTTACTCTGATCTAGAGAGGTATAGAAGACTAGTTGGAAAACTCATTTACCTCACTATCACTAGACCTGAAGTCTCCTTTGCAGTGGGAGTTGTAAGTTAGTTTATGCAAGCACCTTGTGTTGATCATTGAGCAGCAGTCCTCCGTACGTATCTGGATAGGGTTTACTATATGAGGATAAGGGAGACACCCATATATCAGGTTATTGTGATGCTTATTGTGATGCTGATTGGGCAGGATCTCCCATTGATAGACGATCTACTACAGATTTTTGCATATCTATTGGGAGAAATGTGGTCACTTGGAAATGTAAGAAGCAGAATATCGGGCTATGGCTTCAGCTACTTGTGAATTGACATGGGTAAAATTACTTATTCAAGAATTGAAATTTGCTGATGTCCAACCAATGAAATTGTATTGTGATAATCAAGCGGCTCTTCACATTGCCTCTAATCTTGTATTTCATGAGAGAACCAAACATTGAAATTGACTGTCACTTTGTACGGGAGAAGTTGCTGGCCAAAGAAATAAGTACAGAATTTGTCAACTCGAGTAATCAACTTGCTGACATCTTCACTAAATCTTTAAGGGGACCACAGATACAAGTTATATGTTCCAAGCTTGGAGCATATAATTTATATGCTCCAGCTTGAGGGGGAGTGTTAAATATATTATTGTTTTCTTGTATCTTTTCTAATGATTTTTATTTTCTCTATATCTTCTTGATATAGTTTCCTTATTTCCTTTTTTTAGGCTTAGATGTTTACCCTATAAAAGAGAGATTAGAAATTGTATTACATACACTACTCAGTTCAATATAGTACTCTGTTTAATCGTCACATATGCTGCCATTTCTATTTTGAAATTTACTGATGGAGAATAATGGGTAGAAGAAGTTCAGCAAGATGCAGCCCTCCAAAAGGTAACTCAAGATCTGATTTCTCATCTTAATTCTCATGAAAATTATGAGTTATGAGGGGATAAAGTGTTCTATAGAGGAAAGTTAGTGTTGCCTAAGAGTTCATATCAAATTCCCATACTTTTGACGGAATTTCACAGCTCTCTTGCATGAAGAGGTTGAGATCTATCTGGATCTCATGATTAATAATATTCCTAATAATTTGATTTTTAATTGCTAAGTTTAAATATCTAGCAATGGCCTAATCATACTTTGAATTATTGGGGTTGTATCATTTACTTGATAATATTGGATTCAAGGTGGCTTCACATATGCAACTGTGGTGTGATGGCCAAGTTGCCCCTCCCAATGCCTTTGACCTTCCATGAAAGGAAAAAACACATAGAAGCCAATTGCCATTTCATTTGGGAAAAGATCTAGGGATTTATATCCTGAGGACATGTTAGGATTGTATAACAAATTGTAGACACCCTCGAGAAGACATTTAATTAAAGTATGGTTAACTATTTTTATTACTTGTTGGGTATGATTAACATATACGACCCAACATGAGGAAAAGTGTTAAGAGTAGTAGTGTATTAAGCACATGTTTTGTGTGCTTGACAGTAATTATTCCCTTTGCATTATCTTGTACTACAATTTACTACTAGCCTAGTTTGCTGTATAGATGACTTGCACTTGCATTGAGTACATTTTTCTCTTTTTCCACAAGTTTATTCTTTATTGTCAACAATGAAGTAAAAAAGATCCTTAAGTTGTGCAAAAAGGATTTTGATAAGAACCTTGAGAGAATCACACCACACAAGCTAGCTGTTGTAATCAAAGAACCTAAGGCCTTATAAACCCCACATTAGAATTCCATACTTCTAATGTGGAACTCAAGTCCCACTTCTTGCAATTGGATTCTCAAATCCCACCATGCTTTGCAGTCTTGATGCCCATGCGAGTTGGTTGTGCACTAGCCATTTGACTAGTCTCAGGCTAATGTTGCAATGTCACCACTCACATTGCTCATTTGCAACTTAGAGACTTGATGCAAGGAATTTATAAGAACCATTGGGAGAACCACATTACAAAAGCTATTTGTTGTGGTATAACTTAAATCCCATACTCCCAAGTAGACCTCAAGTTTCTCACCTTGCAATTGGATCCTAAGATTTTTATACTAGATAAACTTATCCCTAAAATCAAACAAGAAATAAACTGGGATAGGAATATTCCTATCCAAATAAAGGAAAATTATTAACTGAAAAAATATAGGGCATGTTTGATTTGTGAAAATATTTCTATTTCCATTTTCTGTTTTTACTTTTAATTTAAAAAATACCACCTTGTTTTCTCTTTGGTTTTTTCAGCTCTGAATAGGAAATTGCTAAAAAAAGCTTTTTATTGTTTTCACTGTTCCCATGTAAATAAACATTTCCTTAAATAAAACAGGCCCTTAAATTCACAAAGTAAAAATGCTACTTCTCAAATTGAAGCCCTAATATCAAAATCAACCTCATTCTGCTTCATGCTCTATATTCTGAATGCATCACCATAGCTACCATAATAATGCATTCAATGAATCCCTATGCTGAATTCATAAATTCTGGACTTTCAGCAACTTAGTCTTTACAACTACTTATTATCTGAAACTTACTTTTCTCAGTGAGTTCATCCTTCAGCATAATGGAAAAAGGGTTCCTTCATTAATAGCTTTATGAATCATTAATAGCTTTATGAATCATTAATAGCTTTATGAATAAACTTTTTTCCTGCAAGGCTATGCATCAGTTGGATGTCAAATGTTACTTGTTAGTGTTTGTTATGTTATCCATATTACCAAATGCTAGTAAGGATCAGCTCATTGTATCTCATATTTGTGAAAAAAATTGGTACTTTACAATAATGTCTCCTTTGTGCAGGATTTTGTGCTACCAGGATTTCAGTCTATTTTACTTATGCTTGTACTCAGTATTCTTGCCTTCTTTGCTGAGGTGAAAGTCTAACCTGTATAGTGATAGTTTTCTTTTTTGAAAAATAAATAAATAAATAAAAACTATCATAGTATACTCAATAAGTGCAGTTAAATAACGGTCTTTTCATGCTGCCACTGAAATAAGGACTATATAAGAGCCTTGTTTCTTTAGTGATAGCCAGATGGAAATGAGATGGAAAAAAAATCCATACAGAATGGTGTTGTTTCTGCTGAGACTAATATAGTGTATGATCTGACCTTGCTCTTAAATCTTGCAAGGTTCTGCTCATTCAGTGAACTCTATGCTTACTGTAGCACTTCTCAAAAGTTTTGTCATCTATTCTATGCTTTATAGTTACAAAGCAATAATTTATGTTTGAACATAGCCTCATACAATATTTTATTGTAGCACTTAGAGGGTTCCATGTCTGTTTTATAGGATTTTGTAGATACATCCTTATTGTTTGAAATTATAGGATTTAGGTAGAGAAGAAAGACGAGAGAGAAAAATAGAAACTTTACTCATAACAAGCTAATTTCAGTAGGATTGGAATTGGATATGAACTAGACTAGGCTAAGCCTTACCATAAACAAATCTGGCCTATTTTCTAAATTTGAAGTTTGAGTTTGGTCTATTTAGCTAACAAAAGTTTTTTTTCAAGGTCTAGCTTGCCTTTCTAAAAATCTAGCTTGACTTGAAAGCTTTTTTAAATATCTACTTTGTAATATAGCCTTGCTAATGGGGCAAATACTTTAAATCAACCAAGTCTAAACTTTTTATTTTAGGATATTACAATAAACTTTAATACACTGATAAACTAAATTAATTGTATTTACTTAAATAGGTTGACCGACTTATAGGCTTCAGACTTTTTTGATGGCCTAAAGCTTTATTGTTTTAGCTTAATATGGGCCAAGTTATAGGTCCCAACTTATTTCTTGGTCTATTTCTACCTTGCTTATCTGTCCCTGTCTTAGACTCCAAATCCTGGTCATCAAATAAAAAAGGAAACAAATGGAAAATATAATGAAATATGGAATTTGAAACTACTCCCACGAGATTATCTAAGTTTACTATAAAATTTTTGATAATAACATGCACCCAGCCTAAAGCTTACAAAGATTTAAGCTTGTTACAAACTATTAGGTCCAATTGCAAGGTATGGAAGTTGAGTCCTACCTTGAAAGTATGGAATTCTAGTGTAGGGTTTATAAGGCCTTGGACTCACCAACCACAATAACTAGGTTAGTTTTAATAGTGTTGTTCTTGGATGTTGAACTGTTGAAGATATTAGAGAGATAAACATAGCTGGAAAGATAATTAAGGAAATGGTTTTAATGGTCATCAGCTTGAAGTGCTACATAGTGTATCACCAAGAAAAAAAAGACTTTACTGGAATGATGCTCAATGGAAATTTATTGATAGGTAAATATATAGAACAAAGAACTCCAAGTTCAAGATTAGCACTTGAAAGAGAAGATGGGAACATGCACTAAAATTTGTTAGTAGATAGTCAAAAGTCATATGGTAATTCCAATTGGTTAGAGAGACTAAGCTTTTTGTCAAACTTGTCGGTGTTGTGCTCCAAATAGTGCCACGTGGTGGTCTTCTCATCAAAATTGCATTTCTTCTAGCCATTGATACAGAGGACCCCTCCCACCTTCAATGTCCACCTTGACTTTGTCTTTCTTCACCCCCAACAAGACCACTTTGAACATGTGCTCAGCCAGTGTCTCCATCCAATCAACATGGATATGAGCAATTGACACTATTCCAGATGAGCAGTGGATAGAAAAGGGGAGATGTGGAGTTAGTTTGATTAGATTTCAGAGAAAAGAAAGAGAGAAATAGAAACTAAAAAATGTAAAATATATTCCAAGAGAAACAATACAGAGGGTAAAACCTTACATAGTGAAGTTATGTGACTCATTGTTGAGTCAGTTTTTAACAAAAAGTAGTTATACTAACTAACCCTAAAATGTAAAGGAAATTATAACAAAATGTAAATGTTCATATTATCTCTAATATTCTCAGGCCTAATTCAACCTCAAAAGCTAGCTCGAAAGGTGAGGATTGCTCCCCACTTATAAACTCTTTTCAAGCTCTATCTCTAGCTAATGTAGGACTTGAGTTTTTCTCAATACCCCCCACGCCTAGCACTACTGGGCTTGGTGTGTGGATAATATAGCGAGTGACCCTTTAACAGATCTAGGATAGACTCTGATACCATCTTAGAAAGTGAGTTTGAGCCTAACTTAACCCTAGAAGCTAGCTCTTTTTTTTTTATTTTTGAAAGAAAAGAAAAACTTATATTAATTGTGTATTTTGTACTATCACTAATATCCCTTTTATAGATAAAGATTATGCCTAAAAAAGGAAAGATGGAAATAGGAAAATAATAGTAACAGGGAAACAAATATTACATCTCCTGAAATATCTTTGATATTTACAACAAAAATATCTTTTAGAATATATCTGATATTGACAACACTACCCTTTAAGTTAGTAAATGGATATCAATCATTCCCAACTTGCCAATAAGATTTTGAAATCTAGCACTAGCAAGTCCCTTTGTAAAGATCTGACACATGTTCCAAATTGAGTTCCTTTCTATGTTAACCTGCAACCTGACAATTCTCTCATCTTTGGGTTTATCAACAATGTTCCAAGTTGAGTTCCTTTCTAATACCTTCATTTCTTCTCTCATGGCTTGAACCCAATTACTATATTTCATAGTTTCTTGGACTGATGCAAGTATTTTGATTACATCAATAGTTGCAATAAAGCTTCAATGCTGTAGAGAGATGGTTAGTACAAACAAATTGAGATATGTGATACATGAGATACCTGACACATGATCTCTTGCCTTTCCTCAAGGCAATAGGCATAATAACTTCCTTAGAATCATTATCACACTCAGGGGCATTTACCTCTAGTTCAAACGACTCAAATTTGCTATGGGACTAGAGTGAGTTTCTCTCGTTTTTGATATTTTATTCCAAAGAACCGATCCTCCTTTTCAGCTTCATTGTGATCTTCCCCTTTTGCTTTATTCTGATCTTTCCCTTTTGCTTCATTGTAATCTTTGTGTGTGTTTTTATGATTGATGTCTTGGACATCTTGTAAAGACAGAAGAGGTAGTGACCCTGAGACAGACTTGACTTCTAGAATACTCTCCCCCATGATGTTGAGATCTGACAAAGATGGATTGTGTTTTGTGAAAGATGACATCCATTGATACAAAGAACTGACGATTCTAAGGGTGATAACTCTTATATCTTTTTTATTTGAAGGATAACCAATAAAGGTACACTTGATAGCTCTTGGATCCAACTTACTGCGATTGAGATTATGAGAATGGACAAAGGCAACACACCCAAACACGACATGGAAGACTCAATAGTAGAGAAGAAGAAGGAAAGAATAACAAGATGTGTTCAATTGGACTAATACCTTGTAAGACACGAGTGGGTAGCTTGTTTATGAGGTAGGTGGCAATTAGGAATACTTTTCCCCAATAGACAATTGGAACGGACATTTGAGAGAGTAGAGCTCTAGCAATCTCAAGAAGATGACAATTTTTTTGCTCTACAACCTCATTTTTGTTGAGGGGTATTCACACATGTAAGCTCATGAATAATATCCTGATCCATAACAAACTTAAAAAATTCAAGATTAACATATTCAGTACCATTGTTTGACCAGATTCTTTTAATAAATTTACCAAACTAATTTTTGACAAAACGAAAAAAATTAACAAATATTTGACATACTTCAGATTTGTGTTTCATAAAATGAGTTCATGTTACACGGTTACAGTCATCAATAGAAGATATAGAAGTTACGAACCATCTAGCCGTAAAAATCGATTCAGTAATAGGTCCCTATACATTAGAATGAATAAGATAAAAAAGGAGAAACACTTTTACTATTATTAAGAAGAAAGGAAGCATGATGATGTTTAGAAACTTGACAAACATCACACCTAAAGGACTCAATATACTTTTTTGTGAATAAATGTGAAAATAAATATTTAAGTAAACCAAACGAAGGATATCCAAGACGCATATGATGAAACCAAATTTAGGAAGCTTCCCAAGTTTTGAGATTGCTTGGTGACTAGAAGACATCTCCTTTTTCCTGTTTCTATCATTAATTGTCTTATGTTACAAAAAGTATAACCCACCTTGCTCTTTAGTAATCAAAATTGTCCTCCCAAAGGCAAAGTCCTAAACACACAATGAGAATGATAAAAAGTTACTGCACAATTCAAATTTTGTGTAAACCTATGTATAGAGATAAGATTGTTAGCCAAATTAAGAACATGGAGAACATTGTGTAAGGATAGAAAGGGTTGGAGTTGGATGCTGCCAGATCCAACAACAGGGACATGATCTTCATTAGCAACTATAATGATTTGTTTTCTAGATGCTCTTGAATATGATGTCATGTGTGAGGAGAATGGGGTCACATGATCAATGGACCCAGAATCAAGGATCAAAATACTTTGGAAAACAAAATAAAAAATATTGAAAGAATTCTTACCCTCGTAGTCAAGGAGCAAGTGTCTAAAAGCTTACTAAGATCATTGGGACCCAAAGAGATGACCTTTACTCCAGCCATTAGAAAAAGCTCTAAAACAAGTAGAGGCCACGATTCTTTCTGTAGTGGCTTCGCTAAGTGGGTCACACCAAAAGGCCATGAAGACTTATGAATAGCAAAGTGTGAACAACAGCATTGAACAGTACGTGTGAACAGTATGCGACATTTTTTTTTTATTTCTTGTCTGACCACTAGTCCAGTAAGTAGCGATGGCAGCAAACAGTAGCATCAATACCAAGTAGCAGAAACAAAACTCCCAAGATCAAGAGTTCTGATACCAAGTTGAAAAAAAAAAAGAAAACTGTATATTAATTGTGTATTTTGTACAATCACTAATATCCTTTTTATAAGGTAAAAACTATGTCTAAAAAAGAAAAGAGGGAAATAGGATAATAATAGTAATATGGAAACAAATATCTCATGATATCTCTTAAAATATATATGATATTTACAACAAAAATATATCTCTGATATTTACAACACTTCCCAAACCTGCCACGAATGAATGCATCGCCCAACCCAAAGGACCACCGATTATGACAGAGTTGAGAGAAGTCAAGTGAACAGTAGAGAGTCTCGTTATTCCCAATCAAAATATGCTGGGTTAACACTATCTCGATCTTGCTTGGTAAGATTCCAAGGAGGTATGGTTAGGTTAGCCAGAAAGCGATGAAGCTTGTGGCCACATATAATTCCTTCTACTTGCTATTTCCATGACAAAAAATTCTTGGAGTAAAGTTTAACAGAGATTTGATGCGAAAAAGTGTTCGCTATGCGATTTTCTATACTTTGCAGAGAAGCCATGACTTGGATTGATAACAAGCTCATGATACCATATTAGATTTCAGAGAAGAGAGAGATAGAAACTGAAAAATGTAAAATATATTCCAAGAGAAGCAATACATAGGGTGAAACCTTATATAGTGATTTTATGTGACTCATTGCTGAGTTAGTTTCTAACAAAAAGCAATTATACTAACTACCTTTGAAACGTAAAGGAAATTTCAATAAAATGTAAATGTATATATTATCCCTAATAAGTTTTGGCAGTAAGCAGTTACTTATCGATGCATCTATTATTTTGCACTATCTTTGTATCTTCATTTCATCATCTCTGGTCCTGTATACAGAAGGAATCAGAAAAGAAGGTTGTTGAATAATTAAGAGAATGAGTTAATTAACTAATTAATATTAAATTAAATGGATTGCGGAGAATGAGAGGAACAAAGTCCAAACTGAGAAAGGGAAGAAGAGAGATTTGACCAATGTTTGTGGCTTTAACCTTAGAGTCATTTGCAATGGTGATGAATTAAGGAATTTTAGTAGGAGACAAGTCTGAAACAAAAGGGTTACCGGCAATATGATCTGAAGAACCAGAATCTACAATCCAAGATCTAGAAGGCAAGGATTGAGAAAAGCATACTGAGGGATTACCATTATGTACACGGAGGATGAACCATTTGTTGACTAAGAAGCTTTTAACTGATATTCTTTGTACTCAATATCTGACAAGAGGAACTTGTTTTCTTGAGGGATATCATCCTTTTTCTCGACATCCAACACTTGAAATTAAGTCACATTTGCAGATTCTCTTGGGAAGCCATGCAAGGAATAAAATCAATCCTGAGTGTGTCCCATTCATTTGCAAAAAGAACATTGTGGCCAATTACCATGAGCACCACTTCCATGATCAAAATTATTTGAAAGGCAGTAGAACAACATGGGAGTCATATTTGGGTGTTTCTTCAACTAATGGGACTTGGAATAAACAATCAATCAGCTCCTCCATATTTGGAATGTTTAGGCTCGTCAAAATTTGAAGTCTAACATTTTCAAAGTTCATATGCAAGCCATGACAGACAAAAACCATCTATATCTGTTCCAGCTTTTCAAGCACCTTTTGAGGATCAATGTTGGTCAAAATCATCAGAACTTGATGGATGGTAGACTGAGCTTTGTTCTTCAATTAAGAGGTTAAATCATGATCATGCATCAAAAGGCCTATGTGAGGGAAGGATGGAATGGGCAAGCTAATGGGGTTAGGAGGCCCAGATAGGCAAATTAATCAATTAGCAATTGGTTAGACATTTGTTAGAAGTAGTTAGAGGCTGTAGTTGTTGAAATATGAGGAAAGAATTTTGGATATTATTCAATGATTCCCAAAAGGTACCAGCTCTAACAAGAATATATAGGCGAATCCTAATAAATGAAAATAAGGAAATATGGCAATACAATATATTCTAATAATTACATATACTAAATAAGGAAACTAATCTTAAGAGATAATCTAAAATATTCTAAGATATTATTAAGATATTTTAGGCATTGTCCAGATATTCTTACAGCTGTATTAAGCACAACATGTACAGAATTAAGCAACTTTAGTTGTAACTGTGTTCTAATGGATAGTCCAAAGCCTCTTGAATTCTCTAGTGATTGTAAGCTTTGCTAATTCCTGACATTTGGGAATTGGGGGCAGTACATATATTCATTTTCTTTCATCGAAATAAAGCTCTAATTTACCAGTCTTCACATTTCCTTTTACTTTTCTAGGAAGATGCCTTATTCTATCATTGTATTATCTATATCAAGTAGCATTTCTTATATAAATGCAACACACCTCTACTATTTGATGGTATTGTAACTAAATCTTTTCCAGGTCTTGTTAGCACGCGGACTGCAACTTGAGAGAATTGGTAAAGTTGCCAACATTCAGTACTTGGAGGTATTCTTCTCCTTCTACAGTTGGTTGTTCTCTTTTTTCTTTTTGTCATTTTAATTCCAACAACTAAGTATATTTGAGATCCTTACTAATTCGGAAATGAAAAACGTTTGCATTTTGTCATTAGAATGTATGTAACTCACATCTAGATTTGTATTCCTTAATGTTAAGTTTGTCCATACATTGCCTATAGTAGCCCTGCTCACTAATTGACTATTAGGATAGGAAAGAGTGTACAAAAAGTGCATTTTTCACATAGTAAATGGTTTGGGGAAAATGGTTGCATTAGTGTATAGATTTTTTCTATTATTATATATTAGTGTTTTAGGATACGTTACTTAGATCAATATTAAATAAGCCATCATACTAAAACGAATATTGAGTTGTTGTGTTTGGAGTAAACTTAACCCTTACTAAGACCTCCTCAAGGTTATCTGAAAAGTATTCATTTTTGTTTTTTTTTTAAATTGTAAGATTTGGCTAGAATATGGCTTATATTGGCTGGATACAACTTGGATACATTTGACTATTTATATCCTTTTCAACCCACTTTTGTGACTATTTTAACATTTTACAGTTTTACTCTTAATTTTAAACTTTTTAAAACCAAAAAGGCCTCCAAAAGCTTTTTAAAAGTCTTTGTTAGAAAATTGAGTATAAAACTATTGGACACTTTACTAGAGCTATTGGACGCTATGACTAAGCTATCAGACACTTTGGTAGATTTATCGGATGCTTCAAAAATATTGTTGGAAAAGACTAGTAACCTCATACATACAAAGGCGAAAGGAGCAAAAATTATTCTAGTGTATATTCAATTATGCATACAGTTTTGCACACTAATGAATTGTTACAACAGTTTTTGTCCATTAAATAATATCTTAATAATTGAAATTTCTTTAATTTGTCAAGTTGCAAATTTTTATTTATCGAGATTTGAAGGGCTATTCCTAAAGGACCCAACGGATATATAATTTGAATTATAGGATTTCTTTGGATTTGGTTAATTCCTTCTTTTGTTCCATTGTAATATTTTCCATCGTTGAATGATCGTATTTGAAAACAATTAGATGATGACAAAATTATCAAAGAGTAGCATTTCTCATTTCTATTCAACAAGCTTAAATAAAAAAGCTATTAAGTCCCTCATTGTACAAAGCAAAAAACAATTATAACTAAGCTAAAGGAAACATAATTAGTCTGCAAGTTGTTTTATTTAAACATAAGCAACATTTTTAACCAAACTTACAAGCAAAACAAAAAACTATAGAGACTAAAATATTTTAATATGATAACTAGAAATTCTCAATTTCCAACACTCCTTCAGATAATCCAAGTTTTGATCTCAACTATCAATGTCACATCTTTAGTGGATCACTTTAAGTAGATAATCATTTGAGGAGATAATATCCCCTAGCTTATCAGAAATTATATTACTCGGAACAATCACTTTTGCATCCTCTTTAATTCATTTTTTATCACAAAGGACCTTAGCTTTAGGCATCAGACAAACTTTGATAACTACATAAGCATTACTAACCTTGCTCTCCTTTTCCTCAAGTTTGTTGTGTCCAAAGATGACCAACTTCTCTTCAACAACTTTTGTTTTGAGCTCATTTGAATCACACTTTAAAGCCTGACATGCTTCCTTAAGTGATATATTTTTCAAATCCTCATCTTCCTTTAAAACATCATGTGTGGCCTTTTTCTTCCACTCTAATGGAAAACTTCTATTTCTCATTTTAATGAACATTAGCTCACACCTAGAAGGGTCAAATATGGTGCAACTCAAATCTTTAAAATGCAAGGAATAATTCCTTTCTAGCATTTGTTCTACACTCAAAAGACTTTGTTTATCTTAGGCCCATGCAAGACAATTGAAATATATCTGAAATATATTAGTATATAACGGAGTTTCAATAGCAACAACTCATTTTCCTTTGACATCAACACTTTTTCCATTGCCAATGGTGACTTTAGAGAGGTAGGACTAATTCAATTCCTTGAAAATGCTAGCATTGTGGGTCATATGATTTGTGCATCTGTTGTCTAGAAGCCATCCTTCTTTATTATTGCTTGCTAAATAGCAAGTAGCAGCAAATAAATGCTCCTTATTTTATTCTTTAATCTCAACCACTTGGGCTTGCTGTCCATGTTGATTTGCTTTATTTTGCAAACCTTCTCCACATGACCAAGTTGATTACAGGCCCTACATTTAATGCCTGGTCTATACCAACAAAAATTCAATATGGTTGTCCTTACAAAGGGGGCATGGTGAAACTTATTTTTCCATCCTCCTTCATTGCCTTTTTCCTTTTCTCCATCAAATGGCTTTACTCAGAATCATAATAGCTTTGGGCTTTGTCTTTTGTATGTTCCATAATAGCACCTTCAATATTTTCTTCCATTCTCAAGGATCTCCTTTGTTCTATCGCATGCAAAGCATTGATGAGCTCTATAAGTGTTATTTAAAAAAAATCCTCATTTTCTTCTAGAGAGGAGATTTTAGATTCAAATATCTTTGGAAAACATACTAGAAATTTTTCCACAACTCTTTGATCACTAAGATTCTCTCCAAGCAATCTGATTTGTGTGACCGCCTTTGAAAATTTGTCTAAAATCTCTTTTAACATATTCACTTATGTTCGGATCCTCGTATCTGGGTTGTATCATACCTATGTTATACCAAGTATCTGGGCTTCATAGCTTTTTGATTTTTAAACATGATGAGACTCGTCTTGCACATCTAGTGCTTTCCTTCTATGATAGTCATCTTACTAGATATGATTAATGTCTTGACACTCAATACTATCAGATGATATTATTGGTTATTTCTGTCATTTATATCAAATCCTGTGCACCAGTGTCACTAAGCAATTTACATATTAATGTTTTTGTGGAGTATTTATTTTCTTTGATACTTGAAATGGAATACTAGTCCTGGGGACTGATACAGTCCAACATTTCTGTGTTTCAGGCAGCACTAAGGCAATTTTGGGGCCTTGCTTTGACAAGAGTGACTCCATCTTTTGATCACCTAGTTGGGGTTTTTCTTATTGTTATCTCTATATGTTGCACCATGTATATAGGACCTGATAAGGAGACGGAATGATATAGATTTGAGTGATGTATTTGTGTTGGGTTTGCGGCTAATATGATGTTATCATTTGTTATATTCAACTTGTTTATATGAAGTATTGTCTCGTTTATTGTTTTAACTGAAAAGCCACCTTACCAGTTTTTAGTTCTTATTAGTTAGCTCCTTCAGTCTTCAGAAACCCCTTCCTTCAGAAATGTTTCTCCTTGACACAAAGCAATAATTATCTCATGCAACATGCAAGCACGATAATCACTGGCCTTATGGTTTTATGTAATGACAATTTTTAACCATGCTTTTTTTATTATTATTATTTAAGCTGTCCTAGGCCTGTCAATTTTTAAGTATCCATGCTTGCTGCACAAAGTATGAATTTTATTGATATCCATATTTTTTTTTTGGATTATAATTGATCAGTTAAAAATAATTCATTTATGATTCATTAAAAAATTATTTAAAAACTTTAATCTGTTCATTATTCATTTAATAAAATTCATCCAATATGTCCATAGTATGGATATTTCAACCCATCCTTATTTTTAAAAATTAAATGTTTTTATAATTATTTTAAAATATTCTCATTTATCCACAAAAAAGATATTTTAAAAATCAAACAAATATTATACCTTTTTTATTTAATTCACCTTTAAAGAAATGGTTATTTATTTTATTGATTTTTAAGATAATTCTTAAAAATAAATAATTATTTTTAAATTTTAATTATTTTTATTGTCATAAAATTAATATATGAAAAAATGTTAATTAGATTATCTATTGAATTTGAATATTAAATGGATGGGTTGTTGTCTATGCATTTAATTATATAATTTATCCATTCTGATTCAAGTATTTAAAAAAAAAACTAGCCAAGGAAATTTCTTTTTCATCTGGATTGGATTTTGAACTAGATGAATTGGTTGGATTAATACATGAACTTCTAATCCAATTTATCCCTTTCTACTCATACAAAGAAGGAAATTTATTTTCATCAATATGTAACTTTTTGCATAATTTCTCAAATTAATGAGTTAGTGGTTACATTCTTGATATTATCCATTAATAACTCATAATAATGCCCAACTCATTCAATACGAAACATCAATTTCAAACTTTATTTTTTTCTTATTTCATATTTATTGTCTCTTAAATATATGAAAGTCATGTAGTTTGGATTTTTCAAATTAGCGAGTTAGTGATTATATTCTTCGTACTATTTACTAATCCCTCAAAATAATGTCTTTATAGAAAGAAAAATATAATTTTATGACACTCTTATAATGCACAGGTCTAACAACTTCCAAGATCTTTTGTAGGGAATAGAAGACCCAATAATTAGAGCAAAAACAAAAAGAATTAAAGAGGCTTTGCAATGTTTAGTTAAGGACATGTAAGTTAAAGAAGGTTTAGTTGAATTGGAGCGTAATCTAAGAATTGTTACATTCTTGCACATTGAACATAATCTTGATCTAACTTAAAAGACAATAATCTGAAGTAAAATAACCCCAAAACTTAATATTTATCAATTCTTTATGTGTTGGAGTATATATGGTAACTTTTGGGATAAAGAAACAATTAAGACCCATTTTTCTTATTTTCAATGTAATTTTCACACTTTATTTTATTGGAATAAGTTCATATGTCTTTTTATATTTCTAATCGATTTTTAGTGTGTTTAGACTTCCCAAATAATTAAATGCTTAGTGGGAAGTTTAAAGAAAATTTGAGCCTTTTTCAAATGAGGTTGAATTTAAATGACAAACTAAGTTTTTCCCTTTGTTAGAGCTTCCCTTTTATTTTTGAGCAAAAAAATTAATTCTGGTCTTATCATGATAACTTGTATCGATCAAACTTGTGATGATCAAACTTATGACTTATTACTCTCATTTTCATCTCTCTTTATTATAGTGTCAATTTCCTTCTTAAAATAAAAGATTTCAAAAAAAAAAAATTCGTCAAGGTGATCATTTTGCTTCCAAGTTCATATCATTTGGCATGAGAGCTTCAGTTTCTTGAAATTCAAGTTTGAGTGTTTCTTTGATTTTGTCCATTGAAAAAAGAAATCTAATTCTCTTTCTTCAATTTGTATTTGTCTTGTTAATTCCTTGTATCATTCTGTTGTATATTTTAGTTTGGTTTCACTTATCCTTTTTTATGATTCCTTGTATTTGACTTGTGTATTTTTATTTTCCATCTTTTTTTTTGTCCTTCATCAAATTACTAGTTAAATTTTGAGTTCTATCCTTAAAAAAAAATTCATACAAAAATTTAAAAAAAGAGAAAAAAAATTTATCCAATTTGTCCATAGATGGATATTTCTATCAATCTTTATTTTTAAAAATTAAATGTTTTATAATTACTTTAAAATATTCTCGTTTATCCACAAGAAGGAATTTAAAATCAAACAAATATTATAACTTTTTTTAATTCACTTTAAAAGAAATGGTTATTTATTTTATTGATTTTAAGATAAGTTTTAAAATAAATAATTATTTTTAAATTTAATTATCTTGAGTAAGTAATAAAATTAATATATAAAAATGTTAATTAGATTATCTATTGAATTAGAATATTAAATGGATGGTTTGTTGTCTATTCATTTAATTATATAATTTATCCAATCCGATTCAAGTATTTAAAAAAAAAACTAGATTGATTGGATTTTAAACAACAAAGGAAATTTCTTCTTGTTCTTCTAGATTGGATTTTAAACTAGATGAATTGGGTAGATGAATCGATGAACTTCTAATCCAATTTATCCCTTTCTACTAACATGGAGAAGGAAAAAAAAAATCATCAATATGTAACGTTTTGCATAAATTTCTCATATTAATGAGTTGGTGGTTATATTCTCCATACTATCCATTAATAATTCATAATAACGTACAACTCATTCAATATTGTCTCTTAAATATTAGATTTCTCAAATTAACGCTTTAGTACTTATATTCTTGATAATATCTACTAATCACTCAAAATCATGTCTTGAATGAAAGAGAAATATAATTTTATGACACTCGTGTAATGTAGGGGTCTACCTAGTTAGAATAATTGTTAAAGTACATCATGGTAAGAAAAGAATTTGTCATCAAATTTGGTTTTTGACTATCTACATCACAAGGAGACAAATCAATAACATGAAAAGTATGTCTACCCTCATAGGTTTGAGGCATTTTCAAGATGTAAGCATTGTCACTTATTTTAGTTAACACTTTGAAGGGACTATCTCCCCTTGGGAGTAGCTTAGATTTTCTTAAGTTAGGAAACCTCTCTTTTCTTAAGTGAACCCAAACTAGATCACCTTCTTTAAAAACCCTTTGTTTCTTCCCCTATTAACCTTATTTGCATATTGTTCAATCTTTTTCTCAATGTGAAAACAAGTCTTAGCATACAAATCTTTAACAAATTGAGCTTTAGAAAGTCCATTACAATTAAACATAGAAGATGCATTAGGCAAGGTAACAAATCTAGGGGATAAAGGGTTGAACCCATAAACCAACTCAAAGGGGGAGCAGGATGTAGTAGTATTGACTATCCTATTATAAGAAAACTCTATGTGTGGTAGCCATTCTTCCCAAGATTTCAAATTCTTACCCACAAAACACCTTAGAAGTTGAGATAAGGTTTTATTGATTGTCTCAATCTGTCCATCCATTTGAGGATGACAAGCAATAGAGAGGAGTAGCTTAATGTCAAGCTTACTCCATAGAATTCTTTAGAAGTGATTGAGAAACTTGGAGCCCCCTATTTGATACTGTGGTCTTCTAAAGACCATGAAATCTTGCCACTTCCTTAAAAAAAGATTGGAAACAATACAAGCATCATCTACCTTATGGTAAGGTATGAAATGGACCATCCTAGAATATATGTTTACTACAACAAAAATAAAGTCTCTCCCATTTTTAGATCTAGACAATCCTAAGACAAAGTCCATGGAAAAATCTACCCAAGGCATAGTAGGTATAAGAAGAGGGGTGTATAACCTATAAGGGTTGACCTTAGCCTTAGCTGACTTACAAACTAATCACCTATTGCAAATATGATGTACATTGGGGCCAAAAAAGTTCTCTTGCAATATTTTGAAGGTCTTATATTCCCTAAAATGACCCATTAGGTCACCCTCATATGCCTCTTTCATCAACAATTCCTTAATAGAACTTTTGGACACTCAATTTTTTTTCCTTAAAGAGGAAGTCATCATGCCTATAGAAACCTCCATTGGCTAAAGTTCAAAAAGTTCATAGGTCTATATGAAATATTCATCTACAAGGTATAATTCTTTTATATGCTCATAATCAAGAAGTTTAGTTTCAAGAAGCATAGCAAGCAAAGAATGCCTCCTAGATAGGGTATATGCCACCACATTGGCTTTTCCTTATTATATTTCATGACATGGGGGAATTGTTCAAAAAATTCTACCTACTTGGCATGCCTCTTATTCAGTTTATTTTGTCCTCTGAGGGTTTCATGATCATTGTGTATCACAAACTCGTTAGGTAACAAATATTGTTGCTACACTTGCAAAGCCTTAACTAAAACATAGAGCTTCTTATCACATGTAGAGTAATTTATTTGAGCATTTTTTAACTTTTCACTAAAAACGGCTATGGGATTCCCCTCTTGAAGTAACACATCATCTACTTCGACGTTTGAAGCATAACACTCAACTTCAAAAGATTTATTAAAGTTTGGGAATGCTAGAATGGGGGCATTGGTGAGCCTCTCTTTTAGAGCTTGGAAAGTTCTCTCTTGACTCTTTTCCTACTTAAAACCTAAATTCTTTTTAACAATTTCATTAAGAGGGCAGTAAAGGTACTAAAATCTTTTACAAAGCATCTATAGGAACTTGCTATCCCATGAAAACTCCTAATGTACTCATGGATTTTGGTGTTGGCCAGCTTTGGATGACCTTCACCTTCTCTTCATCTACTTTGACTCCTTAAGAGCCAACAACATAGCCTAAAAATATCACATCACTTGTACAAAAGGTGCATTTTTCCAAGTTCACATACAAAGATTCTTTTTGAAGCAATAAAAGCACATTTTTCACATGTAAAACATGGTCATTCACACACTTATAATAGACAAGTATATCATCCAAATAAACAACCATACATTTCCCTATGAGACTTCTAAGTGTTGGGTTATTTTTAGGCTCCCAACTATGTGGACAAAAGCCCAATACTTTCAAGCCCGCTAGGTCTCTCTTTATAAGAGAAGAAGGGGTCAGATTGAGGAGAGGCAAACACAGAGAGACACATAGAAACAGAGATTGAGAGAGAGTGGATTTTTACAAGGCAAAAGAGAGAAGAGAGAAAAAGGAAAGAGAAAATAGTAGAGGTGTGAGAAATCGTGCTCGCACAGTAGCTCAATTTTGTGGGTTCTTTTCTTTCACCTTGTTTTTCATCTGCAAGTTTTGCTTGCTTGCTTGTGCTAGTTGGTTGTATGAACAAATGTTGTTCTTGATTTGAACACTCTTGTATCCTTATTTCATTATAGTGGATTGATTTCTTTGATCTAGACGACCCGTGGTTTTTACTTCTCACATTGAGGGGGGTTTTCCACGTTAAAAATATTGGTCTCTCTTGTGTGATTCTTCTCACTATTACTATCATTCTTATTTGTGGTTACTCCTTAGAGATTATTGCAAGTTAGGGAAATTTTTATTTGCGTTGTGTCACCACATTGGTGGTGCCTTATTGGTTTTTCCAGTATCTTATTACCTTCCCATCATCAGAGTGGCTTTTTCCCCATTAGAGTGGTATCAGAGCTCTCTGGTTTGAAGGGTGTTCTACTTGCCAGAATAATGGAGGGTAATACAAATAGAATGATGAGTCTGAATGGTACTAATTATCACTTGTGGAAAGGGAAGATGAAAGATTTATTCTTTGTGAAGAAAATGCATCTTCCTGTTTTTGCTGCTCAGAAGCCAGAATCTATGTCTGATGAAGAATGGGACTTTGAGCATCAACAGGTATGTAGTTTTATCCAACTTTTTGTGGATGATAATGTTTATAATCACATTGCAAGTGAGATACATGCCAGGACTTTGTGAGAGAAGATTGAATCCCTGTATGCCTCAAAGTGTGGGAATAACAAATTATTTTTGTTAAATTCTATTGTGAGTTTGAAGTTCAAGGAAGGCACTTCACTGTCAGATCACTTGAATGAATTTCAAGGGATTATTGATCAGATATCAGGAATGGGCATCAAGTTTGAAGATGAGATTTTGGGATTACCACTCTTGAATTCTTTACCTGAGTCTTAGGAGACTTTTAAGGTCTCTATCACAAATTCAGCCCCTAATGGTGTTGTCTCTTTGCAAATGGTAAAGGGTAGCGTCCTCAATGAGGAGATGAGAAGGAAGGCACAAGGTTCGTTATCTTAATCTGAGGTACTAGTCACTGAAAATAGGGGGAGAAGTCAGAAAAAGGAAAGAGAAAAGAGTAGAAGTAAATCCAAGTTTATATACAAGAATGTGGAGTGTCACTACTGTCACAAAACAAGGCATATACAAAAACATTATTTCTTGTGGAAAAAGGAGAACAAAGGCAAAAAAGGTAAGTCAAAAGAGAAGGATGATGATGATGATGATGATGATGATGATGATTGTGTCACTACTACTACAGGTGATGATCTTGTCATTCTTCGAGACTTTGAGTCGGTTAATCTTGTATCTGATGAGAGCATGTGGATTATTGATAGCGGTGCTACACTGCATGTTACATCAAGAAAGGAGTTCTTTACATCTTACACTGCAGGTGATTTTGAAGTGTTGAAGATGGGTAATGATGGTGTGACCAAGGTGATCGGTGTTGGTGATGTTTGCTTGCAAACCAACACAGGAATGCAGTTGTGGCTTAGAGGAGTCAAACATGCTCCAGATGTTCGTTTTAACTTGATATCTGTGCATATGCTTGATGATGATGGTTATGATAACAACTTTGGTCATGGAAAATGGAAACTCACCAAAGGTAATTTGGTTGTGGCCAGAGGGGAGAAAATTTCTAAATTGTATTGGACAAAAGCTTTGGTTGTTAAGGATAGTATGAATGCCATGGATATGGAGGCATCTTTGTGGCACCAAAGGCTTAGTCATATAAGTGAAAAGGGTTGACTTGTTTAGCCAAAAAGGACATGCTTCCAGGATTGAAGAACGCAGAGTTGGAGAAGTGTTCTCATTGCATGGCTGATAAGCAGACTAAAGTATCCTTTAAGAAGCATCCTCCCTTAAGGAAGTCAGAGTTGCTAAAATTTGTGCATTCTAATGTTTGTGGCCCATTGAAGATAAAGTCATTTAGTGGTGCACTTTATTTTATTACCTTTATTGATGATTGTTCTAGGAAGCTCTGGGTCTATGTTTTGAAGACAAAGGACCAAGTGTTGGAGAAGTTCAAACAATTCCAGGCTTTGGTTGAGAGACAATCAAGCAAGAAGGTGAAATGTATTCGTTCTGACAATGGTGGTGAATATTGTGGACCATTTGATGTATATTGCAGGCAGTAGGGTATCAGACATGAAAAGACTCCTCCTAAAACTCCTCAGTTGAATGGCTTAACAGAGAGGATGAGCAGGACATTGATTGAGAGGGTTAGGTGCATTCTTTCTGAAGCAAGGTTACCTAAGCATTTCTGGGGTGAGGCACTTTACACAGCAGTGCATGTTATAAATCTCAGTCTTGTAGTTGCTTTGAATATTAAGGTGCCAAACAAGATTTGGTTTGGCAAAGATGTCAAGTATGATCATTTGCGAGTCTTCGGTTGTAAGGCCTTTGTGCATGTTCCAAAGGATGAAAGATCCAAGTTGGATATGAAGATTAGGCAGTGTATCTTCATTGGGTATGGGCATGATGAGTATGGTTACAGGATGTATGATCCTGTTGAGAAGAAACTTGTTAGAAGCCGTAATGTGCAATTCATGGAAGATCAAACCATTGAAGACATTGATAAGGTAAAGAAGTCTACACCTGAGAAAGACAATGGTTTGTGTGAAATTGATCCAATTCAGATGCCTATACATGATCTGGATACTACTGATAATAATGTTCAGAATGGTGAGCAACATAATTATCACGGTGATCAGTAGCTTGGAGATGACTTTGATGTTCCTCTTGATGATGATGCTGAAGAGGAGCAAGAGATGTCACAAGATGAGAATCTGGGTGATGCTCCTAAACCACCTCCAATTCAACTCAGGAGGTCTAATAGGAAGAGACAATCATCTACAAGGTATACTTTTGATGAGTATGTGACCTTGACAGATGGAGAAGAACTTGAATGTTACCAAGAGTCCATGGAGAGTGAAGAAAGGCAAAAGGCTTGGCAATCTAAATTGCAGAAGTGTGAGGGAGGAGATATGTTGGGTTATTTTTGGGCTCCCAACTATTTGGACAAAAGCCCAATACTCTCAAGCCCGCTAGGTCTCTCTTTATAAGAGAAGAATGGGTCAGATTGAGGAGAGGCAGACATAGAGAGACACATAGAAATAGAAATTGAGAGAGAGTGGATTTTCATAAGGCAAAAGAGAGAAGAGAGAAAAAGGAAAGAGAAAAGAGTAGAGGTGCGAGAAATCATGCTCATACAATAGCTCAATTTTGTGGGTTCTTTTCTTTCATCTTATTCTTCATCTGCAAGTTTTGCTTGCTTGTGCTGGTTGGTTGTATGAACAAATATTGTTCTTGACCTAAACACTCTTGTATACTTATTTCATTATAGTGGATTGATTTCTTTGGTTTGGACGACCTGTGGTTTTTACTTCTCACGTTGAGCGGATTTTTCCACGTTAAAATTATTAGTCTCTCTTGTGTGATTCTTCTCACTGTTACTATCATTCTTATTTGTGGTTACTCCTTAGAGATTCTTGCAAGTTAGGAGAATTTTTATCCGTGTTGTGTCACCACATTGGTGGTGCCTTATTGGTTTTTCCAGTATCTTATTACCTTCCCATCATCATAGTGGCTTTTTCCCCATCACTAAGCACATGGTTCATAAGCCTCATGAAAGTACTTGGAACATTTGTTAACCCAAAGGGCATAACCAACCATTCATAAATTCTAAGTTTAGTTTTAAAGGAAATTTTCCACTCATCCCCTTCTTTCGTGCAAATTTGATGGTATCCACTTCTTAAATATATTTAGAAATCATACAAGCACCATGCAATTCATCAAGTAAATCATCTAAGCATGGGATGAGGTGCCTATATCTAGTCTTGATTGCATTCATAGGTCTACAACCCATACACATACACCAAATGCCATCATTTTTTAGAACAAGGATAACTAGGATAACATAAGGACCTATACTCTCCCTTACTATCCCTTTGTTAGTGAGATAGGTAACTTACCTTTGGATCTCTTTTGATTCCTCTAGGTTTGCCCTAGCTGGACAGTTTGGTAATGAAGCACTTGGTACAAATTCTATTTGGTGTTTAATCCCTCTTATGGGAGGCAAAGCATGTGGAATTCCTTGGAGAAAATGTCCTTGACCTCTTCAAGCGTCTTCTCAAAACCTGTTGGCAAATTAGAAGGACTTTTTTAAAGATTTTCTACTAACAAGCAAGCTTTCATAATCACTCTTGTTTTTCTTTTTTTTCTTTTCTTTTTTCTCTTTTCTTTTCTCTCCTTTTTTCTCTCTTAATTTTTCTTATTTTCTTTTTCTTTTCTTTGTTCATCTCTATTTTGTCTCATTTTTAATTGATACTCACAAACTTCTTTTTAAGACAAAGGCTTAAGAGTTACCTTATGTCCCATGTGCATAAAGGAAAATTATTAGTAACGTATGAGTCAATTTTCTATCATATTGTCAAGGCCTTCCCAAAAGTATGAGTTGCTTCCATTGGGACCACATCACATAAAATTTCATCTTTATACTTACCCAAAGTTATGGCAAAGGACTTTTTTTTATTAATAATCAATCATTTCTCCTTTTTCACTTAACAATTTAAGTTTATAAGGTTTAGGATGAGGTAAAGTAGGAATTGACAATTTTTCCACTAGCCTAAGGCTAGCAACATCTACACTATTAAAGAACAACATTTACCTTGAATCAAGCATCTTGAATTAAATGTTTTTTTCTTTGAAATTGGTCATCTCCAATGAGGATGCTTATCAATCTTCTCACCATTGGAAGATCTCCTTCATAAAGTGACTTCACATTTAAGGATTCACTTCCACTATTTGTAGATTCTTCTTAAGAGCTCTAACTCTCCACTTCTTCATTCTCCCTTAAGATCATTTTATGATTAGGTATTGAGAAGCTATATGCCTTTTACCTAAACACTTGAGACATTTGATGTTACTAGATTTAGAAGTGTTTGGTAGAGGAATACTTACCTCTTCTTTTCGGCCTTGTGAACGTGTACTCCCTTTCTTAAGACTTTTGTCCTTTCTTATCTTGTCTTCTCTTCCTTCCTTACCCTTCTAACTAGAACATGTGTTAGGGTAGGATCTTCTACCATGCCTTTTTAATTTTAGTTCAACTTTTGTGGCTTAGTGAACCAATATAGACAAAGATGTATAATCATGCAACTCAACAACATCTTGAATCTCTCTATTAAGACCATGCAAAACTCTAGCCATGATGGCTCTTGAGATTTGACAGCTTAGGCTCTTATTAAAGTCTCCTCCATTTCTTTAAAGTACTCCTCCATACTTTTAGATCATTGATACAATCTTTGTAATTTATGTAAAGATCTCTAGTGTAAAATGAAGGTATAAATTTTTCGTGCATTTCTTTTTTTAATTCATCCCAAGACTCAATAAAAGCTCTTTTCATCCCCTAATATTAATGGCAATTTCATTCCAACAAATCAAGGCATAACCTTCAAAAGATAGGGTGATTAATTTGACTTTTATTGTGTCTTCACGATCAAAGTATTCAAGATTTTGTTCTACTTTCATTTCCCAATCATAGTACACATTAAGCCTTGAAGAAATAAGAAACACACAAGAAGGGAGATTGAATTGTGTGTATGTGTAATTTTTTTTAAAGTTTTTCACAAAACATAGGATATAATCGGTTTTTAAATATTGTCCAAAGAACCATCCAAAGAAATGTAGAAAATAAAATAGAGAAGGTAAAAGAGAGACAACAGAAGAGATTTATCTTAGTCACTTTTTCATAAGAGCTAAGTTTAGTTACTTTAACTCAAAGGATTTTTCCTCTAAAGTCTAATTGACTTATTACCAAGTATTTTCAACCTCTTTAGGTTTTACACCGCTTGTAATCTACCTGATTGCAAGCAACACAAGTATTCTTTTCACACTTAGCCTTTTCAGGCTGTCTCAATAGCTATAGATCTTTTTACACAAATAACTCACTAGATGAGCATATAAAAATTATGAAATAGAGACTTTGAACTTTGCTTAACAAAGCAAGTATACAAAGAAATCAAAGTCTGTTGTCCAAATAAAACTAAATGCTTTCTAACTTTTTTTGCTTTTTCTATACGTTTTGTAGTATTCTTGTTATATTTCCTGAACTTGATCATCCCAATATATAGATGAGTGTGAGATGGACATTGTTCTGCGTGAGGAGAAAGATATTCAACATTAAATGCCAAAGATATACTTTTTACAGTGCTGTTTATAGAGATTTTCCTTTTCTGAAGACAGAAAAAATGTGTAAGAGAAAAGTTGCTTTTCTTTGTTCTTAGTAGTGTTGTCTTCGTTTGATAAGGGATATTGGTTCTTCTTGATTCCTTATATGTAGAGTCATGATCAAAACATTCTTTTATCATACTTGGCTTGGTACATCAGAATTTGAGGTGTAATCTTTTTGTTATTCTGAAAACGAACAAGTTTTAATAGAGTACATTACGTACAAAATGAGCGTTATGAGAACTGTTGAAATGAATATAAGCTAGAAAATATAGCGTATAGGATAAGAGATAAGATGTGAGATAAGATAAGTAGTATAATAAAACAAATTTATGCTTAAAAGGGTACATCCTTTATTAGATAATGTCTTGTTCTTATAGATGATATCTCTTTTTGGAAGACGTGATTTTCTTTGGATGCATAGAATAAATTTATTCAAAGAACAAGTTTCTTTTCCAATGGACGCGTACCAAACTTCAGTAATGATGACCTATTCTTTTGAAGACTAAGAACATTGTTAAACATTAATCATCACTCTTTAGTCATAATGTTTGTTATCATGCAAACTCTTGGGTTATTTTGGAGGCATTTATATTATGTTCCAACAAGCCCTCCATCACCTAGGAAAGGTGGCATCTTACCATTAAGAAGTTCAATAAGAGTTATTTTAGGTTCATCTCTATGCTTTTCATTCCTTCTAACCCTCTCACTTTTATGAGACCTGGAAGATATACTAATGTGGCTCTTATAGCCCTCATCATGGCTACCTCCACTCTCCCTCTTAGACATGTGTCTTTCTTTCTTTTTTCCTTTACTCAAAACATTAACTTTGGCATTGATACTTTGAATATATAATCTCATGGATTCCAATCCACCTTTTAGTTTCTTAATTTTCTCTTTTAACTTCTTCATATATTCCATCATCATCATGATTTTTAAAGAAAGGGTTTCCATATCCACACTAGAATTACTCATGCTTAATGCTTACTTTTTTCTCCCTTAAAACTCAACTAAGGTTTGTAACTAAAAATTTCAAAGTTTCATAAAAATCATGACCAAAAGTAAGGCAAACTCACCACTCATAAGTGTCTACACTTTACACTTGTGTATGCACATTTTTTAGGCTTTTTCTCTAATATTCTCTCTTATTTTTTACCATTATTTCTCTATCTACGGTTTGTGCTAAGAATCTAAGTTATTTAATCAAGTTTCCAATTACAAGTGAAATACATCAAATCTAAGACTCAGAGAATTCCAAGCAAAGAAAACTCCAAAGACAACTAGAGGCTAAGAAATGACAAGCCAAAAAAGCACAAAAAGGAAGGTAAACTCAAATGAAAATTTTAATGACAACAAGAAGACAAAAGAAAGGACTAAGGATGAAGAACATAAGGAAATAACATAAAAAAAGTATAAGATCTAGGAATAATGAAAACTCCACAAGAATCACAAACTATGCACAAAAAATAGTACATGCAAACTAGTAAGTAGGTGTGTTTACAACTCTTTTTCTTGGATCGTGCACTAACTTTTTCTTTAACTTTTTGTGTGGTGAATCACTATTTTCAACAAATGTCACAAATCAACTTTCTTTTTCACTTTACCACAAACTTTTTCTTGGTCCACAAATTACACATTTTTTATAAGAAATTAAGTTACCAACATTTTTCAAGAACTTCATGCACATTAACACATGTACTTTTTCACAAACACTTGGTGTGCAAAATAATAAGACACACTATAGTACCTCTATTTTATACAGTCCACAACTCAAAATTGCAAGAAAATAATGGCACAAGCTTCAATACATAAAACTACTTCAAGAATTCAACAAGATTCATCAAGAAGTCAAGGTTTTCTTCATGGCATTTTCACAAACACCTTATCTTCATATATTCAAGAACAAGAATTTAGACTCAATGGTGCAAAAAGATACCATAAAAAGGTAGATAAATGTTAGGTGAACAAAACCCAACAAGAACTTTCAAGAAAGCACATCATATGAAGCAAAAGAATGACATGCAAAAATTTGGGACTTGTGTCATGAGCTTGGTACAACCATGTCCATGGTAAAAGCTTCATAAACCACTTGAGAACAATAAAAATATGAGGAAAGATGCTCTAAAAATCACTTGATGCAACCCCTAGATCCACTTACTCAAAAAGACCTTATGAGAACTTGAAGTTGTAACTATGACAAAGAAACAAGGAACAAAGGAAAAAAGAAAGGCATAAAATGGAATGAGATTATGAAATGGAACTTGCCACTTACCCCAAAGAAGGGAGGATAAGATAAATGAGATTTACCACAAACCTTATGAAAACTTGATAAGAATTATAGGTTCTTACTCAAGACAAAATAAAGACTTCTCTCTTTGATTGCTTGCAACACAAGTTTTACATTCATTCAAAGTTATCTTTACAAAGGAGTGAGGGGGCTTATATAGCTTAAGGTCCTCATAACTAAGGGAAGCTAAAGTGTTTAGTTGTGAGGCTAAGGTGTCCATCCATGCAAGGAAGCAACCAACCAAGTTATCCAAAGGTAATAACTAGTATAACTAAGGATTTGCCTACAAATCCTATATCAAGTACTATGGTTTTAATGAAACTCAAAGTAAACATGTACAAAGGAAACTAAGCTAATACAAATGAGCAATAAAGTATCATGAAGTCAAGGTACAAGCCCATACAAAGTATATGGTTGAACTTTAAGCAAACTCTTTTAGACTCCTAAGAAGGCTTATCTCCTTATGCTCTTCTTCTTATAATCTTCTCATCTTACCCCTCGTCATGGGTCCTTGAAGTTCTTTGGTTTCATGTTTTTCTTGTCCTCCTTCTTTGTTTAAGGCTCTTTTTCAAGGATTGTCAGAATCTCATCAAAATAGAAGTTGAGTTTTCTTAATTTTTGGTTTGATAGTTTACTTGATATGATGACCTTTGGTGGATATATGATATTAGAGTTAAGGGTTAATAGAGCATTGTTGAATTTTATGCCGAAATAAATGGTAGACGAAAATGTTTTAAGGAACAATATTAGGAAAAAAAAAGGAGTTAACCATGTTGTTTCTAGTTAACCTTTTATTTGCATGTAAATAACCATTTAATTCTATTTCTAGTATTTGGATTTTATCACAAGGTTCTTAGATTCAATTAAAGAACAAGTACAATATTCATGAAATGCCTTATTTAAAGTGTTTTTGTGACTAATTGTTTATAGCTTGGATGTAATAGGAAATGAAGTTGTATTTAACCAAATAAAAATTATATTAACAGTTTTTGTCTATATAATTGACAAATTAATGTTGCAAGCGTGTTTGTTTGAACTATTCTATCACATGTTTAGATATTGTTGTAAACTTTTTTATGCTTAAGACAAGCAAGTCCCTATAGTGATATTCCATAAGAGAAATGGTATAAAAAAGGTAGTTATCCATGATTGGTTTAAATTAACCATTAATGAAGATGTACTTAACCACTTTATTATATTTTTGATAATTTTTTGGATTATATTTGGTGGTTAAATTCAGTTCAAGAATAAGTATAATGAACCATCAAATACCCTAACTAAAGTTTTTTTGTGAGTAATTGTAGACAATTTCAAAGTAAAGTTTGGATGTAATAAGAAATAGAATTGTATTTAACCAATTGATACATTGGATTAATAGTTTGTGTGTGTGATTTACCAACAAATGTGGTAGGCATATATGTCTAAGGACAAGGTCCCAACTATTATGTCACATGTTTAAACATAGACATTACACACTTTTATAATTTTTTTTTACAAACTTAAAACAAGCAACTTCTTACAGTAGTCTACTATTGGAAGCACTGTAGCTCAAAAAAGGCTATTAACCATGCTTGCTTTAAATTAGTCATTAATGAACATATAATTAATCATCCTATTATATTTTTGATAAAATTTAGACTATATTAGGTGCTTAAATTCAATTCAAGGATAAGTATAATAAACCATAAAATACCTTAATTAAAGTCTTGTAAGTAATTATAGACAGTTTATAAAGGCAAAGTTGCATATAACACTGTGTTTGTGTGATTCACCAATAAATGTTGCAGACATTTTTGAATAAGGAAACAATTCCAATTATTTAGTCACATGTTTAGACACAAACTTTGTGTAAGAATATTTTATTCTTTTTTATGATAGTATGTTGTATATGATGCTTATTCAAAGACATTAAATATTTCTAATGAAAGTACGAATTATGAAGAGTTTGAGTTGTTGCACCAAATGACAACAAATGAAATGACTGGTTATGATTCGTCAAAGACTAGAAAGGCAAATATCATATAATTGATTTGTTCCACATGTTTGATTGTCATAATCTTGTAAATCATTATTGTATATGTTTTGACTATGATTTTTATGAGCATTTTTCAAGTGCATTTGAGGCATAAATATAAGACGTGGTGGCTCCCTAAAGTTAACAAGAATCTAACAAATGCAAAAGTCTTAAATTGAGGCCACACTATTTTAAATGTTAACGTGCTTACGGGAAATCTAAAAATATTTAGGACATTGCTTAGTGAATTAGTTAATGGGTGGATTGAAAAAAAGTAAGATAATAGCTTTTACTCCTTTAGATGTGTACTTAGCATTGGGACTTCTCATAGTAGGTGAAAATGTCAATGTTAATGTCAAGTTTGAAAAAGACCTTAAGTGTCATACTAGAAGATTGTTTAAGGACAAAGAAGTTATTGTAAAACTAATATTTGAATAGCTTATAGCACTTCATAATGATGATGATGTCGAAGATTTTTGTATACTTTTATATAATTCTTGGATTAGGGAAGTTTTACTAATATAGTCATCATTGTGCATGGTGGATTCTTTAAGTTGTTAGATGACTTATCGTCTATTGGCAAATATAATTGAGGGTGTAATTGTATATGATTATTTGGTTAATATCTTATATTTAGCATTTATTTGTTAGTGTAAGGAAAAGAATTCTTCCCACTTTCATATTATATGATGTGCAATTTTATCACAAGTATAAAATTTTATTCTTTTTTATGATGTGCAATTTTAAGGGAAAGATATAAAATTTTATTCTTTTTTATAATGTGCAATTTTAAGGGAAAGATATCATGTGTTGAGCAAGAATTAGGAACAATAAAGCAATAGTTACTTTGGAGTAGAATGTCAATGTTAATTACTACTTCTTCTACCTCAAAGTATAAATGTTGTATATGGTATATAAGTGATATTGAAATTAAGGATAAGCCTTGTATACTCATCAATACGGTATTGCCACGCTCTTCGATACTCATTCATATTTGACATTGAGAATTGATCTTAGGGACACAGTGTAATGAAACCTATCTTGCTCTAATGCCCACACTCAACCTATACATTCAACTATTTTAGCTGGAGTGTATCTTGCTCCAATGAACTTTGACCTATGGGAAGACTCCTAATATTCAATATTATCCATGTAAATTACACAAATTGGGTTTTTGAATAACAATGACAAGCTCTTGCAATCTAATAAAAAAATGGTAAAATATGTTTTTCGTCCTTCTAAAATTTGTCAAATTCAATTTTCATCCTTCTAAAATTTTTCATTTGTTTTTAGTCTTAAAAAAAATGAAACTTGTTAACTCGAACCCCTAACTCTGATTCCGTTAGTAACATTGCTCATGTGACTAGTGTCTTTCCACATAAGCAATGAATGTGTTTGATAAATTTAAAATTTTAACATGGACACGTGTTAAAAGATTATTGAGTGTGTTGTTCAGGGTGGATTTTTAAATTTATCAAACACATCAACAACTTATGTGAAAGGATGTTAGTCACATGAACAAAGTTACTAATGAAATCAAGGTTATGGACTTAAGTTAAAAGGTTTCATATTTTGAATGACCAAAAATAAACGAAAACTTTATAGGGACAAAAACTGAATTTGATAAAATTTAGAAGGATGAATAACATTTAACCCAAAAAAAATGAAATTTGTATACACTATTATTTATAACACAAATTAAGTGTGTAACTATTACATTGGCCATATAGTTGTTTGTCAGTCGAGAAATAGTATAAGAAAATGTGAGTTAGCAATGACGTTTTTAAATTAATTATTCATGAACATGTCATTAATTGTCGTATTGTATTTGTGCCAAAATTTGGACTCGATCTAGTGGTCAAATCAATTGATCTTATAACCTTAATAATCTCTCACATATCCTAATTTGTAATTTTTTGTTAGTAATTCTTAATAGGTTAGAAATAAAAATTGGATGCAATATAAAATGTAATATTATTTAACTAGGTAAACTGCTAAACTACAAAAATACTTTTGATGGAAACAAGATATAGCTTGTTGACAATGGTCAATAAAAGTTCGGGCCCAAGTCAAATAGGTAATCTTTAGCCGATGGAAAGAAAGGACTTCCACCATCAAAATACAAATGTTACACCTATATGAACACCTCCCAAAGTCAAATCTTGAATGAGGTACTGAATGTTGAGTTTAGAGACAAGGGAGTGGAACATAAACCTTTGAACATGAGACTGTAAATGGATAGTTTGTATTGTAGATTCCACAAATTTGTGGGTCATGATGCAAATTATTGCATTCAAATGAAGGACACTATAAAGGAACTAATTTGAGGTGACAAAATGGGTCAATTTGTGTAAGGTTCTAGTGATTGATGTCAAGAGCACAAGTATCGAAGCCAAAGTCACAATCGTCGATAGGGAAAGTCTTAAAGCCTCACAAGTTTTGACATGAGTTTGGGTGTTTCTGTAATTACCCTACCATTCTTTAGTGTTCTTCATGTGTTCATGAACATTTTTGTCAAAAACTAGTGTTAAATCTAAAAAATAATTGTTTGACATGAGTTTGGATGTTTGTGTAATTACTAAAAGTTGAAAAGACCTAAAAGCAAAATGATGCCTTTTATAGGTTCCATTTACATTATTTCCTTAAATAGATTTTACCTAAGTGTTGGAAAGTTGTCATTTGTGGAGTTTGTTGCTTTTAATCCTTCTTTGAATCTTTTTATTGTCTTATTATCTATCATTTGAGTTTCCTTTTCATTTCTTTTAGTTTTTATTGCTTGTCTTTCAAATTTCTTGGTTTTGTCTTAGAGTTTTCTTTACTTGAAACTCCTTAAGTTTGATGTTGAGATTTGTGACCTCTTTCACAATAATTGCTTTTCTTGTGTTGAACTTGAGGTTCCTTGTAAGAACAAAAAATGAACTGGGAGGTAAAATACAAGAATGAGTATTAGAAAAAAAAAAAGGTCTCTATGGTGTGCAACAAAAATGAATCTTGAGTGAAACACTTAGTGAGTAGTGACGTTCATGTTATTGTTGTATTGTTTTTGTGATAACCTTTTGTGTATGCATGACTTCTACTAATAGTGAAGAATCTCCATCTTCCCTAAAACCACCAAGACCATGGTGGAAATGATGAAGTTAAGTGAGAAAATGGCCAAAATAAGGAGAGGTTGAAGAAAATGAGGTCAAAATGTAGAAGATACAAAGGAGTAGTAAGGAGATAGGAAAGAAACTACAAGAGGTTGAAAGGACAATGAGAGATAGTACACTATCATCTCATGAGCGTGGGGGAAATTATGGAAAAGATGTGGGAGAAAGGATGCATGGGAGATTTGTAGCTAGGAGAAATATAAGGAGGCAAGGAGAACATCATACGGATGATGAGATCAGGATAGATGGATTAAAGGTGAAAATTCCTCATTTCCAAGGAGCAAGTGATCCCAAAGTTTATCTTTAGTAGGAGATGAATGTAGAGAAAAATTTTAGTTACTATGACTATGATGAGGAGAAGAAAGTGAAGGTGAATGTGGCCTCATTGGAGTTTAATGGATATGCCTTGGTTTGGTGGAACTAAATAAAGGTGGACATTATGAAGATGAGAAGGACAATGATAGGAACTTGGCAAGATATGAAAAGGGCCTAAAGATAAATATTTACAAGAAACCTCCACAATAAGCTTCAAAAGCTTATTCAAGGAAGCACACATGTGGATGAATACTATAAGGAGATGGAAATGCCTTTGATAAAGGCACATAATAAAGAAAGCCTAAAGGCTACATTGACATGGTTGCTCCATATATTGGATAGGGAAATTTAAAACATTGTGGAGTTTCACCACTATGCAAGTATAGAAGAGTTTATCCACCAAATCATCAAAATAAAAGCAAGAACTGAAGAGGAAGAAAGTTTACAACATGTCTTCCTATGACTTATCATCTTAGAGCGACAAAGACAAGTCCAAGAGGGAGAGAAGTCCACCCAAATCACATGACAAAAAGGAAGCTAGTGGTAACATAATTTCTAACCCTTCACTTGATTAGAACATGGATATCTCTGTCACTTTGTATTGACACTGCCATGATTCAGCCAAACCATACCAAGATGGGTTTCTAGACTCATGCATCCCACATGAGCGATAACATTGGTCATATTAACCATGTACGACGTAACTAACTTGTTGTGCCATCCACATATACCCTAATATGATAATAACTTTTCTTACCAAAATGAAGAATATATAAGGGCAATTTGCCCATCACATATCTCAATACCTCATATTTTCACACTCTTTTATATAGATTGACTTAAGTATTAGAATATTTTCAAGTATGTAGCCTACTCATTCTTCCATTACATTTTCCACCAATCTCAATTAATTTATGTCGATCGGAATCGATTATGTCATTTTTGAGTCATTGTCATGGATTCTGCTTAAATAATTAGTAAATTTGAGATTTATGATAATAAAATGAATTACATTAAGTCATATTTTAATTATATACAATTTAAGGAGTAATTATTCTTCTAACCAAATTTATAACAAAGTAAGTAACTTCTAATTAGATTGTAACTAATTAATTATAATAGTTATTTATAATAGCCTCTACAAGCTAGAAGAGCATATATGCACTTACAACATATGAGGGGTAATATATCATTATATCAAATGAAATGCAATAAAATTAGCAAAATATAAATTTTAAATTTGGAAGTAATAATAAAATCTAACATAGACAAAATACTTAACCACCAAGTAGAAGTTTCCCTTAATACTTAACCACTTAAGTAGAGACTAACCTCATGTTTATGGTATGTTTGAATAAACTTCTCCATAAGTATTTATAATAAAAAAAATAAGAAGGAGAAATGAAATAAACTTCACCATAAGCTAAAATTAACTTATGCATAAGTTAAACATCAATTTTTTGAGAAACTAATATGAGAGAATTTCTATAAATTAGCTAATGCATAAACTAATTTTAGCTTTTGGATAAGTTTATTTCTTATTTCTTTCTCCTATAACTGTTTATAAAGAAATTTATTCAAACAATCATTTTACAAGTCATCAACATCATTAATTAAGAAAGATTGAAAAAGTTTAACCACTCTAGCAGAAGCAACTACATATGCTTAACTACTTGATAGAAGCAAAAGTATCATCAATAAAAAGAAAAAAAAAACTTAATCATCACACAATAGAAGCTAAAATCAACACCAATGATTAACCATCCAAGCACAAATATCATCAATGGCAAGGAAGAAGCGTAACCACCACTCTTAGAAGCTAAAATCAACATCAATACTTAACCATCCAAAATACAAGTTCATAGAAAAAAATGGTCAAATTAACTTAACCAAATCATAAAAAATAGTCATAATACGTCTCACCGGAACTTGAGAAATGATATCCTCTTTCATGAGGAATGTCTACAATGTCACCATCATTTGCAACATATGTTTCATCACCATATGCAACTTTTTAAAGTTGTTCAAATTAGGTCAAACAATATATTGCTGAGCAAACATGGGTAAGAGTCAAGTTCTGGTATTCCCACATCACCATAACAAAATAAAATGGATAAATCTGATAGTAATGTGGAAATATTTCATTTCAGAAAAGAAATTAATCACAGACACCTAAGTAATAATATAAAATAAAACTTTTCTAACAAAAGCATGAGCTTAGATGCTAAATTAAGTCTGAATAATTTTCCTAAAAGGCTAACAAAAGCTTCAATAGGAAAAAAAACTAGTTTACAAATACGATCACTCAATGAAGATAGTGTACCTAAGCAATTCCAAAACCGAGAACCACCACGACACTACAAAAAAATTGATTTTTAGTGGGGGTTTATTTGTGGGGGTTATTATAAACCGCCACATAATTGTATGATTTCTGACAATTTCTTTAACCTCTACAAACTACAAAACAAAATAAGGTTTTTAGTGACATAATTTGTGGGGTTGTTCATAAACCCCCCAGAACAATATGCAATTTTTGACACATGATATGATTGCCACAAATTGATATTTTTTTTATTGTTTATTTTTTTTAGTTATACATTGTTTTAAATTGATATATGTTATTATCTATTTTTTACTTAGTTTTGATTGATGTTTTACTTTATATAATTCTTATTTTTATATTTTTTTTTATCTTTTGTCAATTTAACTTGTCCAAAAGACAAATCAAATTTAAGAATCATATTTTTTTTATATAAAAGTCATGTTTATATGTACATAACTTTTATTAGTAGTCAGTACTAATAAAAAAATCGTTAATATAACTTTTTAAGTAGTTATTATAAAAACACTACAAAATATTTAAAATTTAATATAATTTTTTAATACCAATATATTTAGTAGATGATCTATAGTTAACTTAATATTCATACAAAAGTTTCAGTTTCTAGTGACAGTTTATTTGTAGTAACTATATGTAACCACCACAAAATAATATAGTTTTTGACAATTTTTTAACAGTGAGAATTATTTAATTCTTTAGTGGTCTAGTTATTTCTTTTTTTCTGCTTTTAACTGCTATAATAAGTTTTTTAATTTTCACTATTAATTAATAATTGATTTAATTAATTACAATAATATATAAATTTATCTTTTTTTATATTTAATATTTTAAAATTATATTTAAATTTGATTAATATGAGTCAAGACACAAATTTATTTAAAGGAGTAAATATCTCTTGATATTTATTTATTTATAAAATTATAAAATTCAATTAAAATTCAAGACATTATTATTAAATAATAACTAAGTTCTTTACTATTTCACTACTAGAATTTTCAACGTTAACTACCAAATTTAGCTACTAATGAAATTTCTAGCTAATCTTAAACTAATTAATTATCTATTAGTTACTGTATGTTTTTTTTTTACCAAAACTAATTTATCATACTTATTATCACTTTGAAAGTCCTCATTTTCTTTTTTGATTACTCTCTTTCCCTCCCTTCCACTTGCTATCCTTATTCTCACTTGCTATTTCCCCTCTTGCTCATACCTACAAGGTGCAGGTTCATTTACCTCTCTAAACTTTCTTTCTCAACTACGCTTTCTTCCTATTATCCTTATTCTCACTATGCTGCTACACTTTTCTCACTCGCTCTTTCCCCTCTTGCTCGTACCAGGTTCATCTACCTCTCTCGTTGCCAAATCTTTGTACGTTTTTTCTCTACCAAATCTAGGGTTTGATGCTTCAGTTTGTGTTTTCATTTTTTTATTTCATTGATTTTGATTTCATTGTATGCTCATAAAAATAAACTAATAAACTACGATCTTGCTTCTTTTGGTGAAAATAAGAATCGGCATGGTCTTTGTCATTTTTTTTTTCTTCTCAATATTTTTCCCTGTTAGAACCATTGGTTGAAGAGAAGCAAAGAATCTTCAATAACGTTGAAGCAATATTAGTTTGTGTACTTCGCATTGTTCAATTTAGTGTCTTTTGTTATTGTATATTTAATTATTTTCCCTTTTCTTTAGGTTTTTGTTTGAAGTAATTGTAACTGACAATGAAATTTGAATTTGGTTATTTCCAATTGAATTACATCTAACCTTGTGTTATTTGGTGTAGTGATTGAAGTAAACAAGTCTATTTGGGTATGGATTTGTATTTTTGACTAATTATTCTATTTATATTTAAGTTTATTATATGCTTCTTTGCTATTTTTAGTGTCCTTTGATTAGATTGGTGTTGAGCATTGCAGGTGAGGTACCGTTAAGTTCAGATGCTGACATCAATTTTTGTCTCATTGATTACGAGAAGGATTTAAATCAGGTTGTACAATGCACAGGCTTGGAGGACTACGATCACATATGCTACAAGGATCCTGTATTAAAGGACCAGCAGTGGAGTGCTTATATTGATCGTT
Organism: Mucuna pruriens; assembly: GCA_025330945.1. Taxonomy (NCBI): domain Eukaryota; kingdom Viridiplantae; phylum Streptophyta; class Magnoliopsida; order Fabales; family Fabaceae; genus Mucuna; species Mucuna pruriens. The sequence continues at coordinate 353,596 of JAENHJ010000103.1, read as the reverse complement.
CCCCTGGAGCTGCTAGTTATTCAGAGGTATCTTCTATCCTTGCCCATGTTTCTTTTACTTTTCATCTTAGTGATTGCAACTTGCAACTTCTGATGTTTTCTAACAGATTTATTCTCTAATTGTTTCTCTCTTCCAATAGTTTTAATATGTGGTTCTGTGACCTTAAAGGAAGTGTTTCTGCATGTTGATTGTTGAGTTATTTTCAGAGGAAAAGTATTTTAGTGAAAAGTTTTAGATTTGATTAAAGCATTTTTCCACGTAGGGACCAAAGCATAGAGTTTTTCATTTAAGGACCAAAATGAATACAACTTCATAAGGAGCAGATTTTTAATTTAACCAAAGATCAAAGGAAAACATAGAGAAACAGCTATGGAAAGCCTGAAGGCAAATCCATGCTTTTCCCAAAAATTGTCCCAATTCCATCTCTCTTCTAATCATAACCTCCAAATCATCATGCCTCCTTGTGGATCCGACTCACACTTCCACTTAGCATAACGACCTCTCCCTCTTTCTGGCCTCCACTGTCCATGTGTCTCTCTTTTCCCATTTCTGGAATATACCTTCCATATCTTAGGACAATGGCCTAACTGCTTCAGTACTAAAGTCCTTTTACAGAGTTTTATGAAATTTAAGTCAAAATTATGGTTGAGACTTGAGGCAACATGGTGAAAGTAGTTTCCACTTTCCAGAGTTTTATGAATGATTTTAATTGATATGTTGGCCAATATTTTGTATTGTTTTGTAAACATTTGATAGATAGTATTTCATGAGAGCTTCAAAAGATATGTTCTATACTTCTCCCTATTTGGGTGGACTAATTGTGATTTGAGTATACTACATTTCTCTTGCTTAATTGTTTCTGTTGTTAACAAGAGCTTTAACATAAACACAGGTTTGGCGTGTGAATGGTCGGGAAAGGATTCTTCTTCCAGCCACTGATCAGTCAAAATTTTATAATGGAGATTGCTACATCCTTCAATATTCATATCCTGGAGAAGATAAGGAAGAGTATCTTATAGGAACATGGATTGGAAAGTCTAGTGTTGAGGTGAAAGATTTGTAGAGTTTTATTTCACTTCTTGCACATGTGTGTTTATAATGATTTATTTCATGTAAAAAAAAGCTAAAAATTTGACTGCAAAATATTCACCTGGAGATGAAAACTATATTAGTGAATCACAGCTTATATATTTCATTACACTGTACACAACATTGGTAACTCTTTCGGTACACAACATTACACTGCACCCTTACAAGCTTTCTTTGTTGAAATTAGGAAGAGAGAGCTTCAGCTCTTTCACTAGCAAGCAAAATGGTTGAGTCAATGAAGTTTCTTCCTTGCCGGGTAATTTTTCTTTGAATGTGTTACTTTCAATTTGTTGACAGATTTCTCATTGCATATATCCCTATTGATAGTATCCGTGTGGAATTGATTGAAGGCTCGTATCTATGAAGGTAGTGAACTAATTCAATTTCATGCCATCCTCCAAAGCTGTATTGTTTATAAGGTTTGGGGATTCTGCCACTTTGGTATTGGGTTAGCTAAGAAAAATCTTATTTTTATGAATATAATTATTTTGTTTAATACTAGTCATTTATTTTAATTGTCTGTCAGGGTAGAGTTAGTGATGGATACAAGAATTACATTGCTGCGAAGGAAATTCCAGATGAGACATACAGTGAGGATGGTGTTGCATTATTCCGCATCCAGGGCTCTGGACCAGACAATATGCAAGCTATACAAGTTGAACCAGTATGTCTTCTTGTCTATTTATAGAGGCTATCTCTATCCACTTATTTTGATGGGCAATTTAATTTTTTTAAATAATAACTAACAATGTATCTTTTCACATTCCTTTTGTCAACCAGGTTGCTTCCTCCTTGAATTCCACTTATTCCTACATACTTCATAGTGGGCCCACTGTTTTTACTTGGTCTGGAAGTTTAACAACTTCAGATGATCAGGAGCTTGTCGAGAGAATGCTTGATGTGATTAAGGTCTGTTATGTTCCAAATGTGAAAATATTGATTCATCCAAACAAAGAACAAAAGGATTTCAGTCAACATATTCATGTTGCACAAGCAGCTAAAAGTGTGAGATTTTATATTTTTGCATTTGAAAATGGTTAACTATGCTTATTGCTAAACTTGCCATTGAGCTATGTAAAATTTGCCTCTTTGTTCAAAGTCCTGGGATTGATCCAGGAAGGTACCATTTGGCCCAACTCCCATTGGCATTACCCATCCCGGGAACTATGCCAATATAAAAAAAAAATTTACAGCCAAATTGTTTCTCTTACTCACCCTTCATATACTGTTCATACTATCTATACCCCTGCTTTAAAAAAATGGTTAGGTTCGATACCATTTTGGACAATAGTTCTTAAACTCATGATAAACAGTGAGTAAAACCACCTCAGAGACAAACTCGAGCCCCGATGGCATATAATGTCTCTTTAAGGCTACCCCCTATTTCTCATGAGATAAAAATATCGTTAAAATGGAATCATCGATCGGAAGCTTTCTGATACACAAGATCCTCAAAAGAGGCGAGTGTAGAGCATACTTGCATCTTAGTAGGGAATAAATAATATAGACAACATATGTTGGGTTTTCTGAAAGAGAGAAGGTTCCAGAAGTGAGACATTGTTATATAAACACTCTGAAATGATTTCATTCTGATTTACAAGAAATACAAGCTCCCCTTTTATAGAAGGAGAGTTACACCTTTTCAGCAGATTCTTATCTTATCATAATCTATAGTACAGATTGCGTTGTCTGCCAGACCATACACACCTTATCCTTTCGGATAACATTATTTTAGTCATGTCAGGCTTATCTTATCTTTTACATGATGGGTACAACATCAAAATCATACAAAATTTTACACGTTTGCAATAGAGGACAACAACTAAAAGTTAATTGTCTGACTGATCTGACAAATTTTCTGCTTTTTGAAATTTTTCTTCCGGCACATAATATTTCGTGGTAGACTTGAACAACTTTATCTCTTGAGTGTTATTGCTGGATGGAATTAATTTCCCTGAGATGATGTGATGAGGTTCCAGCGCTATTAATTTCCCTCAGATGATGTGATAATTGAAGTTTATAGCTCTCATCTAAGGGATAATCTTCAAAGTTTCCCCAGAAATATGCCACATTATTTGACCATATCTGTCCAGTAGGATGTTGGAAGTAGGGTCGGTGGACTATAATGATTGATGTTAATGAGGGATATTTTTCACCGGGAATTCTCCTACCTTCTTCAAATATTAGAATCCTCCTTAACTCTTCTCTCCACCAGTCTAATGGAGAAAACCATTCCAACAGAGTCCAAAAGAGAAAATCTTCCTTTTAAGGATCCATGAGGATGTCGTAAGCAGCTTTTGTCCTTAGGGCAATAGGGATAGGATATTGAATAGTTTTACACCAGATTGTCCATAAGGTCGGCTCACACAAGTCCCATCCTACATAGCAAAATAGCTCAAATACTCCTCCGAATGGATTGTTTGGATTAAACATAAACGGAGCAATGATTTTATATTTCATAGTCTTATGTATGAAATAAAAATAATGAGATTTTGCGTACTCAAGAATATCCTAGGTTGAACTGGGAGTCAATCCTAGAGGAAAAACTTTGCAGGTCTTGGCTTTGTTGGATAATGGTTTAACCATGAATATGAGACGAAAACTGTGAGTGGCAGTAATCATCTCGACTATCTTTCTGGGTCTTGATAAGAGATCTGGAATAAGATTCTGTTTTCCCTTAATATGCTTAACTGAAAAGTCATATCGGGATAACCAATCTTTTAACCTGAGGATTTGAGGATTAGGAAACATCTTGTTTTTGAACTCTAGAATCTTTGGAAATGAAGAATTGTCCATTTGTACCTCAAAATGATATCCTTTCAGATGGAAATCAAACTTCTTTATTCCAGTTTTTACTGCTAGGGCTTCTTGGAATATGGTATGGTAATGTTTTTCTAGGGCTTCTTGGAATATGGTATGGTAATGTTTTTCTGCTTCCTTAAATTGACCACTGGCATGCCCACAGTAAATTTTTTTGTTATCCAGTTCTTCGATCAAGACTGCTCCCCAGTAAAAATCACTAGCATCAGTCTGAAGGATGCGTTTTCCTTCCCCTGGTATTTTGAGTGCTGGTGGTGATTGGGCTATCTTCTTTAGTTCTTGGATAGCTCGAGTTTGCTCTGGCCCTAATGGGGGAGGGTTTTTCTTCAGGAGTTTGGACAGTGGACTAGTATATCTAGCCACATGAGGAATAAAGTCTCTAATGTAGTTAACCATCCCCAAGAATTGTTGGATTTGCTTTATTGTTAGAGATTGATTTGGGAATTTGAGCAGTTCTTCATCTATGTGTGGCTGAGGCTGATAACTCCCTTGAGAAAAATGAATCCCTAAGAAATCAATCTCTGATTGGGCACGATGAATCTTTTTTTCTGAGAACATCAACCCATATAGATTGGCTATATCAAAGAATTTGTTCATAAGAGCTTTGTGGGTTTCCATGTCTCTGGAGAAAAGCAGGATATCATCAATGTAGATAATGCCATGCTCTAACAGAGGTTCAAAGATTCTTGTCATTGCCTTTTAGAATAGTGACGGAGCCACTTTCAACCCAAACGGTAAGACTGTCCACTGATATTGGGCATTGGGGATGCAAAAAGCCGTCTTATGCCTGTCGGCCGGGTCAATACCTAATTGCCAGAATCCGAACTTGAGATTAAATTTTGAAAATATGTTGGATTCTTTCAACGGGATGGGAAGAGATGAAGCTTTGGGAATGGGGAATTTGTCATCTTTGAGAAAATGGTTATGTGGCTTATAGTCAATGACTAATCTCTTTTTTCCCCGTAATTTTTCTGACCTCTTCTCCACATAGAAAGCCTGACAAGCCCAATTTGATTGGGTTGGCTCTATCAATCCTTGTCTCAGCAGCTCATGACACTCCTGTCTTGCTAATAATAGATCTGAAGGAGTCATCCCAAGATGGGTAGCTTTGGTGGGATTGACATCTTCATTAAGCTTAAAGCGAAGACGAATGAAGAAATCGGGGTTCTTCCAAATAGGATTTGGATGAGTGAATTCTTCATGGTTGTTGGCACATAAATGGAACATCTTTCTCTTGATTTCTTCTATGTCAGCATGAGCTTTTGTAATGGAAAATAGCTTCATCACTTCTGTGAAGGGTTTGAATTCCCTCTTGTATTTTACTCCAGTCGAAAGAATCTGGAGTTTGTTAGCAGCCGAATAAACGTCCATGCCTATCAAGATATCTATATTAGGCAGTTTACTTCCTATGACTTTGGACCAAACGACACATTCTAGGAAGAACCTGATTCCCACAGGGTCTTTAGTGATCAAGTCTGTCCTGAATACTTTTCCGTCAGCTGCTACAAAATAACATATTTCTTTCTTCCAGAATTCTTTGGGAAGAATGTCAAGATTAATCATGGTCTTTTGTGCTCCTGTATCCATATAGGTTATCACCTTTATGGGCTTTTGAAACTTTGATGGTAGGAGCTGGACTTCTACACATGGATAGGGAGGAGAGATTGTAATACTGTTTAATTCTTCAAAAGAGAATATTGGAATGAAATCAGTTTCTGATTGGTACTCATCTTTAGACTCCTTTAAGGCGAAAACAGTCTCTTCATCAGCCGAACTTCGTCTCCAAGCTTTAAGGAAGAAATGAGTTTGATTGCTTTGTCGGCTTTGTTGGGACAATTTCTTGAATAATGTTCCTTCTTTCCACAAATGAAACACCTCTGGTCAGAGGTTTTTCCCCTAATGTTCTTCTTCCTGAAAAATTTAAAGGATTTTTTCCTTTTCTTTAGGGGTTGTACTTCTCTTTTCTTTTTCTTTAGCGAACAGGAACAGGTCTTATCCTTGCATTTGATTTCCAGATAAGATTTATTGCAGGCTTTATTGAACTTTCCCTTTTGATTAATGACATCAGAAAAGTATTGGTGTTGCCTGCATAGTTTATCGATCACCTCTTGAGTCATCTGATGTATCTGCCCCATTGTCATGGCTGAGAAGTCTTTCTGGGCTGTCATGGCCATGCGGTTAAGTTCAGGCTGTACTTCTGAGGGAAGAGATGCTACATATGTGTTTTTTAGACTGGGATCTTTGGGGCCATTAAGCATATAGAATCTCTGGCTCATCCTTTGAAAATGTTTGTCCAGATCCTTCATCCGGATTGAACAACATCTCATTTCGAAGTATTCTTGCCTGATTTTTCTGTCAATAATTGCTCCATCACCTATGAATTCTTCGTGCAAAGCTCCAAGGACTGCAGCAGAAGTTCCCAACTCGTGGAACTGATTTTGACGAACAGCGCCCAGATTATGGTACCATTCTTTTAGAGTACCAGTCATTCCGTAGCAGAATTCTTTTATTACTTTATATGAATCTGGATCTTTCATTAATCTGGTGTCTAACCAGGCCCCAAATTCAATGAGTCTTCATCGCCATCTGTTTGGAGGAATGTCATCTAGGGTAAACCAGGGTCCATAGTTAGGTTTTGAAGCACTGCTCCGAGGTGGAGAGGATATGACTTCATCATCAGGAGAGTCATAGATTGCCTCAGTCCTATCTACTAATCCCGTGGTGGTAGCCATTAAGATGTTACTGAGATCAACAAAATCTTTGTTTTCCTTAGAGTTTTCTGAAGATGACTCTGGCTGGACATCATCTTTGTCTTCTTCAGAAATTTCTAAAGATGACTCTGGTTGGGTATCTTCAGTGTCTGAAGAGTTGTCATTTCTTGATTCATCAATAGAGCAGAGCTTTATGGTAAACTGACTATAGGGATCCTGAGAATCTTGAAAATCATCTTTATTGGAGATTGTTTGTTTTTCAAGGGAAGAGAGCGGTGGCCTCTTGGGAGAGGACTCTAGAGAATCCTTGGGAGATTGGTTTGAAGTGTTAGGTATGTAAACTCCTGAACTGGACTCAGGTTTAGTCCTAGTTTGGTAGGCAGTAGCTGTAGGCAGAGTCCATGTTTTCTGGGGAGAACTGAAGAGAGATGATGATGGTTGTTGGAAAGGAGTCTGGTAGATTGGTAAGGATGATGGTATGAAGGCATATGGATCTAGAGGAAGATGTTGTCTTTCTTTCATCTTCCTTTCAATGTAATTGTCCAGGTCCTGTAATTCTGCCTTTAACTTACGGATCTCCTTTTCTTTGGCATTAGAGGCTTCTCCAAACCTGGTATTTTCCATTCTGCTTCTAGGAGAGAGATATTTGTCGTCAGCTGGTGATAGTATCTCCTCATTTTGTCTGAGAGAAGATCTAATTTCTCATTTTGTCTAGAAGAAATCTTTTCCATTCTTTCATCAATTTTCTTCAGAATGGAGTTCTGGACTTTGGCATTCTCAATCTGCCAATTAAGCACTTCTTCTACCTAGCTTAGAGGTTTGGACCTTCCATCTGGCCCAATTTCCAAAGAGGAAATATTAGGCTTGGTAGTGATCTTGGTCACCAGATCAACTTTTCTTTCAAGAGAGGGAAACTCTTGTTCATAAGTTGATTCCGTGAACATCATGCAAGGAATGGCCTAGACTAAGGGGCTAGTGTTAATCTTGCCTTGTCCTTTTACTGAACTCCTCAAAGGGAGGAGTCCCTCTTCTTGTAATATCTCTAGTCCCCTTTTGTACATCCAGTTTGGTTCAGGCTTCTCTTAACAATGAAGTCCTGTCCATGGCCTATCCTTTGGATCTGCTCTTCTCTGTGGAGGAGGAGGGGGCTTACAAGGCCTATCTTCATCCTCATCACTAGAGTCATCACTATCATCATCACTAGAGTCATCATAGTCATTGCAACAATCACAATCTGGGTCACATTCTTCAGGGGCTACATCCCATATGAAGTGACCATTGATTTTGTCTGTGAAGATGGGATTTCCATCTGGGAGAACTCCCCATATTGGAATTTTCCCTTCTTTGACAACAGGTCGTATCATCATTGATTGAAAGATTGAAGCAAAACTGCTTCTAGAGACTTCATCAGGTTTTTTGAGTAGAGTTCGAACAGTTCCGTCTACTGATCTTCTGAAAGTTGCCTCGATAGATCTTATAGGTTTTTTATTCTCATGCAACTTTTCATAATTGGTTACCCATTGCAGAGGAATCAGCTCCTGTAACTGTTCTCTGGAGATGTTCCTAGGGATTTGAACAATAGAGGGTGTCTCTTCTTGATGATTGGCCATCACAAATAGGGCCCCATCATTACTGGTTGGTAATGAAAGGTTAATGGTGTGGTCTTGTAGTCGATAAATGAACTGGTGGTGTAGGGTCGTAGATAAAGCTTCAGCTACTTGGTCTACTCCAGTAATCTGCACTTGGACCTTCAGCCTGTGGGAGATGGTAGGGTCCCTCAAGCTAACATTATAATTTGGGAAGATGGTGCGAATCACACTGCCAGCATGCAGCGTGGTTAGTACGGTCCCGATGACGGCATTCTCGTAGTGGAGGTAACTGGAGTCTAATAGAGAGACTCTGATACCATTTCAGCTCTGATACCATTTCGGACGATAGCTCTTAAACTCATGGTATCAGAGCCTAACCATTTTTTTAAAGCAGGGGTATAGATAGTATGAACAGTATATGAAGGGCGAGTAAGAGAAACTTTAAAACCATGGAATCATCCTCTGACACACCTCAACCTGTACTGTTAAACTCATCCCTTTCACTGCCAAAAAATATTTCAAAAACTCTTTCACCCAAAATAAAAAACCTAGTAGAATACTCTTATGTTCCCGAGGATGCTCAGATCTCGGAAACATCCACTCCTTTATTAAGTCCTTATAACATCTTTCGAAGGCAAAGATCTATTCTTAGATCGATCACCCAACTAATTTCCACCAGAAGACCACATGTCAAGGAGTATGTCCAGTCTTCTAAACAGTATTACAATCTCTTCTCCCCAGCCATGTGTAGAAGTCCAGCTCCTACCATCAAAGTTTCAAAAGCCCATAAAGGTGATAACCTATATGGATACAGGAGCACAAAAGACCATGATTAATCTTGACATTCTTCCCAAAGAATTCTGGAAGAAAGAAATATGTTATTTTGTAGCAGCTGACGGAAAAGTATTCAGGACAGACTTGATCACTAAAGACCCTGTGGGAATCAGGTTCTTCCTAGAATGTGTCGTTTGGTCCAAAGTCATAGGAAGTAAACTGCCTAATATAGATATCTTGATAGGCATGGACGTTTATTCGGCTGCTAACAAACTCCAGATTCTTTCGACTGGAGTAAAATACAAGAGGGAATTCAAACCCTTCACAGAAGTGATGAAGCTATTTTCCATTACAAAAGCTCATGCTGACATAGAAGAAATCAAGAGAAAGATGTTCCATTTATGTGCCAACAGCCATAAAGAATTCACTCACCCAAATCCTATTTGGAAGAACCTTCATTTCTTCATTCGTCTTCCCTTTAAGCTTAATGAAGATGTCAATCCCACCAAAGCTACCCATCTTAGGATGACTCCTTCAGATCTATTACTAGCAAGACAGGAGTGTCATGAGTTGCTGAGACAAGGATTGATAGAGCCAACCCAATCAAATTGGGCTTGTCAGGCTTTCTATGTGGAGAAGAGGTTAGAAAAATTACGGAGAAAAAAGAGATTAGTCATTGACTATAAGCCACTTAACCATTTTCTCAAAGATGACAAATTCCTCATTCCCAAAGCTTCATCTCCTCCCATCCTGTTAAAAGAATCCAACATATTTTCAAAATTTGATCTCAAGTCAGGATTCTGGCAGTTAGGTATTGACCCGACCGACAAGCATAAGACGGTTTTTTGCATCCCCAATGCCCAATATCAGTGGACCGTCTTACCGTTTGGGTTGAAAGTGGCTCCGTCACTATTCTAAAAGGCGATGACAAGAATCTTTGAACCTCTGTTAGAGCATGCCATCATCTACATTGATGATATCCTACTTTTCTCCAGAGACATGGAAACCCACAAAGCTCTTCTGAACAAATTCTTTGATACAGCCAATCTATATGGGTTGATGTTCTAAAAAAAAAAGATTCATCTCGCCCAATCAGAGATTGATTTCTTAGGAATGCATTTTTCTCAAGGGAGTTATCAGCCTCAGCCACACATAGCTGAAGAGCTGCTCAAATTCCTAGATCAATCTCTAACAATAAAGCAAATCCAACAATTCTTGGGAATCGTTAACTACATCAGAGACTTTATTCCTCATGTGGTTAGATATACTAGCCCGCTGTCCAAACTCTTGAAGAAAAACCCTCCCCTATGGGGACCAGAACAAACTCGAGCTATCCAAGAACTAAAGAAGATAGCCCAATCACCACCAGCACTCAAAATACTAGGGAAAGGAAAACGCATCCTTTAGACTGATGCTAGTGATTTTTACTGGGGAGCAGTCTTGATCGAAGAGTTGGATAACAAAAAATTTTATTGTGGGCATGTTAGTGGTCAATTTAAGGAAGCAAAAAATCACTACCATACCACATTCAAAGAAGCCCTAGCAGTAAAAAATGGAATAAAGAAGTTTGACTTCCATCTGAAAGGATATCGTTTTGAGATACAAATGGACAATTCTTCATTTTCAAAGATTCTAGAGTTCAAAAACAAGATGCCTCCTGATCCTCAAATCCTCAGGTTAAAAGATTGGTTATCCCGATATGACTTTTCAGTTAAGCATATTAAGGGAAAACAGAATCTTATTCCAGATCTCTTATCAAGACCCGGAAAGATAGTCCAGATGATCACTACCACTCACAGTTTTCCTCTCATATTCATGGTTAAACCATTACCCAACAAAGCCAAGACCTGCAATGTTTTTCCTCCAGGATTGACTCCCAGTTCAACCCAGGATATTCTTGAGTACGCAAAATCTCATTATTTTTATTTCATACATAAGACTATGAAATATAAAATCATTGCTCCGTTTATGTTTAATCCAAACAATCCATTCGGAGGAGTATTTGAGCTATTTTGCTATGTAGGATGGGACTTGTGTGAGCCGACCTTATGGACAATCTGGTGTAAAACTATTCAATATTCTATCCCTATTGCCCTAAGGACAAAAGTTGCTTACGACATCCTCATGGATCCTCAAAAGGAAGATTTTCTCTTCTGGACTCTGTTAGAATGGTTTTCTCCATTAGACTGGTGGAGAGAAGAGTTAAAGAGGATTCTAATCTTTGAAGAAGGTAGGAGAATTCCCGGTGAAAAATATCCCCCATTAACATCAATCATTATAGTCCACCGACCCTACTTCCAACATCCTATTGGACAGATATGGTCAAATAATGTGGCATATTTCTGGGGAACCTTTGAAGATTATCCCTTAGATGATAGCTATAAACTTCAATTATCACATCATCTCAGGGGAATTAATAGCGCTGGAACCTCATCACAAAGGACTCCTAATCCTTATACCTTCAATAGGTTAATCCCATCCAGCAGTAACACTCAAGAGATAAAGTTGTTCAAGTCTACCACGGAATATTATGTGCCGAAAGAAAATTTTCAAAAAGCAGAAAATCTGTCAGATCAGTCAGACAATTAGCTTTTAGTTGTTGTCCTGTATTGTAAACATGTAAAATTTTGTATGATTTTGATGTTGTACCCATCTTGTAAAAGATAAGATAAGCCTGACATGGCTACAATAATGTTATCCGAAAGTATAAGGTGTGTATGGTCTGGCAGACAACGCAATCTATACTACAGATTACGATAAGATAAGAATCTACTCAAAAGGTGTAACTCTCCTTCTACAAAAAGGGAGCTTGTATTTCTTGTAAATCAGAATGAAATCGTTTTAGAGTGTTTGTATAACAATGTCTCACTTTTGAACCTTCCCTCTTCTCTGAAAACCCAACATATGTTGTCTATATTATCTATTCCCTACTAAGATGCAAGTATGCTCTACACTCGCCTCTTTTGAGGATCTTGTGTATCAGAAAGCTTCCGATCGATGATTCCATTTTAACGATACTTTTATCTCATGAGAAATAGGGGGTAGCCTTAAAGTGACATTATATGCCATGGGGGCTCGAGTTTGTCTCTGAGGTGGTTTTACTCACTGTTTATCATGAGTTTAAGAGCTATCGTCCGAAATGGTATCGAGCCTAACTATTTTCTTTAAAAGCAAGGGTATAGATAGTATGAACAGTATATGAAGGGCGAGTAAGAGAAACTTCAAAACCATAGAATCATCCTCTGACACACCTCAAAAGGAACTATTGCCAATTGTTTGCAGCCGAATTTACAATGCAGACCACAAAAGGAAGGTGTAGAATTGGAACGGTTTTGGGATTTGTTGGGATGAAAATCAGAATATATCCGTCAAAAGATCGTAAGGGATGCTGAAAATGATCCTCACCTATTTTCTTGCAAATTCTCAATAGGTAAGAACTAATTTTTTTTATAAAACTGGAAAGATTTATCTGATGTTCCATCCCCAGTCCCTTCTCTTCATAAAGGCAAATGGCTGACTTGTTTGTGATGGCTTCTTTCCCTGCCTGATTGACCAAAATGCAGGAAATTTAAAGGTGTGTACACCACTGATCTATTGCTATGCATGATTTTGAAATATTCCAAGTTATGATAATCCTATGGTGTGAAGACTTGTTAAAGAAATTTTTGCCTATGTCAATATTTCATTTATGACATTTTAACTCTTAAGTTGCCTCTTGTGTAAAAAACCTCAACGACACAATCCATTTTCAACACAAGTTACCGGTGGTTCAATAGGATTGACAAACAAGCTAGGAAAACCATTAAGAATGATGAGTAATGAAAAGCTACAAAACTGGGATGATATTTTGTAAGACACTTTTGTTAACACCTATACCACTGTTACTCAAATTTGAGGCTAGAAAGATGCATTCATGGGGTTTCATTAAGTTATTATAATGACATTATCTGTCTGATCACTTACTTATGGATGTCATATGATATAATTATACACTTGAATGATAAGATTGCTGGCTCGGACAGCAAAAGAATTAGTCAGACTTGTATAATAACTAGTTGACATAATGATTGGCAAAAAATAACGACATATTAGAAACATGAATATTGCTTTCCAATTAGCTGTTTTGTATTAATTGCTATTTCATTTATTTTATTGATTAGTGTACTTGTTGTATTTGCTTCTCCTGAAGGTTGATTGAGTAACAAAAATGTTGTATTTTCCGGTACATCGTTATGGATTGGATTAGTATTTCTAGTAGGTATTCTTAATTCTCTCATTTCTTGAAACTTTTTATTCTAGATCAAAAAACGAAATGACCCCTCCCTATAAATGTGTTATAGTTTTTTTTATTTTTAGGGATTTATCTATTCCGTTTTTTTAATGTGCCTGACAATCTGAAAGAATTCTGGGAGGGGTCAAACTTCTTTTATTAGAAAAATATTATAATTATATCTTATACTTATATGGTGAACTAATCTAATCCATATAAAAACATCACCTTAGGACCTAGGGCATTATCTTTCTACAAAGTGGTTATGGTCGACCTGACTTTCTTTAAAGACCGACAGAAAGACTGACCAATGTGTTATTGATCATTTTTCTAATAACTAAAGATAAATTTAAGATAGATCTTAAGGGTGAATTTACTGGGGTGTGATTTTATCCCAAATACAAACTGCTTATTGCTATGTTTATGCTTTGCTTATGAAGATGGAAGTATTTGGATTAATTCTGCTGCAATTCATTAATCTAAAGCAATGCTTGCAGGTGATAGAGATATACAACTTTTCCTAGGATGATTTGATGACAGAAGATATTTTCATCTTGGATTGTCACTCTAAAATGTTAAATTTAAGGATTCAAATTTTGGTGGTTTCATACCGCCACTAAATATTTAATAAAGAAGAATAAAAATGTATTTTTTGAGTGGTTTATAACTGTCAAAATATGTTAAGTATAAAAAAAATTAAATAATTAAATGTATTTTTTGTCTGTTATAAACCCCAATAAATATTTTTTATTTTCTAGCGAAAAATCAGGGGTTAAATAAAAATCGTTAAAAACTGTTTTTGGCGTACCGTACGTAGCACTAATTATATTTTAACTCCTAGAAATACTATTTGTGACGGTTTTAACTGTCAGAAATTGTAATTTTAACCCCACAAATAATATTTTTTGAAGTGCGAGAAACCAATAGAAGAGTAGTGCCAACTAGATATTTTTTATATAAATTTTTTAATTATATAAAATACCTTTTAACCTCTGCAAATGTATGTGGTACATATTTTTTATATAAATTAAAATCACTTCATTATATTTTCTATGAATTAAATCAATATAAAAATAACATTTAATTTGATTTAAGATTAAAGATAATTGTATAATTTTTTTTGTTTTTCACGTATATTCTCTATAGATATAATCTGTTCAAGTCACATCCAAACACTAATGTGAGCACTTCTCCTACCGGAAGTCAAATCGTAAATATTATAATTATAAAAATACTAATATTTTAAAGACAATAGAATTTGATAAAATTTAAAATAAAATAATATTTAATTTAAATTTAAAGATGATAACGTACTGATAATAAATAGAGAATGAATAAGGTTATGAGATATGAAGAATAAGGTTATATGATTTTTATATAAAAATATATTATGGATAAAAAAAAAAGTAAAAAGTTGTATTTAACAACTAGCAAAAAGGGTTGGTCTCCTATAAAGTGACAAAATAATAAAATTTTTGGTTACCATGTTTTTTTTTTTATTTGATGTTATTTTCAAACCCCGCGCTTGGATGATTTGAGAAAATCTGTAAACTACAAAGCCAAGAGAAGAATTGACGTGGTTACCATGTTATATTCATAATAACAACAATTAATAATGCAATTTAATTTTAAAATAAAAATAATAATGGTTATTATAATTTAAAATAAAATATGGTTTAATTTGAATTTGAAATTGAAAATAATATACTCATAATTAATAATAATTTATATTAAAAAATCTTTAAAAAAAATCCCATTCTCATTAAGTTTGTTATTAGTGAAAATTATTTTGTAATGGGAAACAAAAGAATATAAAAATGAAGTTAGTTAAAAAAAATGAAGAGAATGCAAATTTCACCCATTAAAATGAGAATTTAAATTTAGAATATATAAATCGATTAACAAGGAGAGGTTAATTTGCCTTTTGGAAATGCCAACAAATATGTACATGAGGTGAAAGATAAGATAAAGCTTAAAAGCCAAATCTCAGCATGCATTTTGCTGAGGATGAAAAAGAAAGAGAAAAGAAAGAGATTCTTTTCTTGAAAGTTAGAGCAAATTTTGAGGGTTCCGTTGCAAATGGGATTTGTTTTGGTTTGTCTTTGCATGTGAATCGGAATTAGTGGGGGATGCTATTGTTACTCACAGAATATCATGTTCAATAGCAATTCAGGAAAAGTAAAGCTATAGCTAATTTTGTTTTCTTTTTTCTTTTAACTCATGTATTCATTCATATGCTCCAGAGAACTAATCTGTTCAAGTACTTTTATCTATTTAAGGAGGTAATTTTTTAATAAATATTACTTGAGGATCCATTTCTGACCATGTGATAAAAGAATAAGACTATTTATCATCTATGTTGCATTGGTAAAGATACTATCAATCTTTGATTGTATATGATAATAGTGATATGTTATATATATATATATATATATATATATATATATATATATATATATATATATATATATATATATATATATATATATATATAATGAGCTAGTAACTTTTTCATCTAATGAGTATGATTAACGATATATACTCAGTTTGTGAGGGAGTTTAGGTTTGAAAGTCACAACACATCTTTGGTAGAGAAGGGTGAGAAGCTTTAATAAGTGTAATTATGTTTTTGACTAAGGATTAGTCTACTAATTGACTCGAACGATCAAAACTTGTGTAAAAACACTTTAGAGTTCCCATCGGAGAGCCAAAAACCTAATTATGATAGTTATAAAAAATTAGTAACTTGTCTGTGAATTGCACATTTATATTTAAATTTAGGTAAAATTTATAAATAAAATAAATTAAAGAAAATAATAGATATATTTTTTATTAATATAAATATTATACACTTAAATACATTTTAAGTTCCTAAAAATATGATAAATTTTATTCTTGTAAATTTTTTTGTTATTTTTAGATCCTCAACTTTCTTAGTATCTTTTTTTATTTTTTATCATTAACTCTAATTAGTTTAATACTGACATGACTAATAAAATGAATAATATTTATTGAGATAGTTAAGATAATAAAGAATATTTTAAATTAAGATAATTAAATTATTTCTAGGCTCTCAATTTAATTAATTAATGTATTATTATTTTATATAAATAAATAATTATATAGAATCTACTTTTATAATTTAATTTTTAATATATTATGTATATTTGATTTTATTTCTTTCAATATTATTCATATTTTTAAATTCACTATTTTAATTTTAACATTGTACTTTTTTTAAAATATTAATTTAATTTTAATATACTAACTTTGTTGTTATTTTTATATTTTAATTTATTAATTTTGACTTATTATAATATAATTTATTTTTAATATATATCTCAAGCAGTGGTTCTATATCTAAAGGAAAAATAAATTTAAATATAATATATTAAAAATAAAATATATTACAATTAGAAAATTTTAATAAAATGAAATATAAAAATAATATATTAAAATTAAATTATAAATATAATTTCAAAATAAGAATAATATTAAAATCAATAAAATTAGTGTTCATAATATATTAATAAATAAATTATATGTAATATCTTATTTATATAAAATAATAAATACATTAATTCTAATAAATAAATATATTAATTAATTTAATTGTAAATATAGAAATAATCTAATTATTTTAATTTAATATATTCTTTGTTACCTCAATTATTTTAATTAATATTATTCAGAATTAAAAAAATGTCAAAGACCTAAAAAGGAAAAAAAATTATAATGAATAAGATCAAATAGAATCCCATTTACATATACTTAAAACGTATTTAAACTAATATTATATTTTAAACTTAATAATATTTTAAATCCTTAATGTATTATAATTATACAATTTCAGCTTAGATCCAATTACATCAATTAAGTTTCTCATGTTTTCTCTCATCTATAATCAGATCCTCCATAATTTCATCCAATATTTAAGTTATTAATTTGCTTGGATGAAAAAAAACATTATTTTGTTGTTATTTTTTTTTGTCATAAAATCAATAATTCACTCACAAATATCGTCAACAATTAAATCAATACAGCTAGACCATCTCTTTTGTCATTGTAGTTCAAATATTTTATGTTTAATTTTTTTAACTGATACATTATATTTATTCACTGTAATGTTATGTCTAGTTTGTCATATCACTTAATTTTGTTAAATATAATATGAAATTAATACGGAAAAATCTTATTGTAAATGAGAGAAAACTTGAAGCACTTAATTAACGCAATGTTTTAAGAGACTAAAATCAAACAATCATAATATTAAAGAAACTAAAAATTACAATTAAATTTATATTTTGTTAGTAGACATTCCGTGAATCAAACATGTTTATTTAACCTTTCCGTGAATTATATTTTAAAATTAAGAAATAAGCTAAGAAAAATGAATTATCAAAATTAAATCAAGTTATCTTCATTAATATATAATACGGCTATTAAAATTTAACATTTAAAATCCAAATTTAAGTCTTAAACTAGAATTAATGATAATTATAATACTTTAAAATTTTAGTTTATCTTTAAACATAAAAATATCTTATATATCAAATTTAAAATTTAATCAAATTTGAAATTAAATTTATATAATAATGCTTAAAAGGAATAAAAATTACAAATAAAAATAAAATTAGATATTTAATTAATATAAAAAATTGCATTAACCTAACGAAAAAGAAAATTATCCTTAGAAATATTTGTTCAAGGGTGATAATTTGAATTATTTCTGATATATATCCAATGAATGATTAGTTTAACCAGTACATGCATGTTTGATGCATTTCAATTAAAATCTTAAGTTGAGAAGTCCATACTGCAAGTGGAATAAGATTACCTTCTCTCAACAATGGTGTGATGTAAAAAAAAGTATGATATAAAAATGAAGATGAGTTTGTTGGTATCAGAATTTATTTATTTATCATAAGTTCAAATTATTAAAGCAGCAAAGGCAAACTCTTTCTTTCGTCACTCATGTTATTTGACTCCAGCATTGTCTTGTCTTTCCACTTATTTACCAAAATTGCCCTAAACCAACAAAGTTCACAAAAGTAGCCAACCCCACTGAGCGGTTTCCACTTGATGAGCACATATTCCTTCGCCTCTCACTAACAAAAAAAAAAAAAAAAGAAACAAGGAACCATCCCATAAAGAAACACTAAGGAAAGAGAATGATGCATCCCCAATAGGGTTTGGCACATTCAATGTGCCAATTCAACACCCTGCTAATTCACCTACCTTATATAAGTTTACCCTAGCTGTCAATTTTTATTGAAAAATTATGTGAGTATTATCACGCGTCATATGTATAAGAAAAAAAATACATAAAGTAATTTAATTATATCAATCTCATTAGTAATAAATATTTTTTTAAACTAACCTTCATTAAAATTTAATATTAAGAAAAAATAAAATTATTAAAAATATAATTTCTAATAAATAAAGTTCATTTTAGAGGTAACTTTATTGAAAGAATTGAAATTAATTGATATTTGTTTATATTTGACATCAACCTTCATAACAGATTTTTATTATTATTAAATTTAAAATCAGGAGGATTATCAATTTTTGGAGTGAAGGAAATAGAAAAAAAAGGAGAGATAAAAAGTAAAACAAGAACAAAGAAAAATATATAAGATATAACAAGATAAAAAATACATAAAAAAAAAATAATGTGTTTGTAGATAGTTGAGTTCCATAAACATGTTAGAAGATGGTTGATTCTTAGATCATGTGTATTGAAAAAAATGTTAGAAGAATCAAAACCTACTTTGATAATCTTTATGTCTCGTAAAGAATTAATCTCCAACTATCGATTGAAAAATATCTTTAGTATAAACAAACAAAAAAATATGTTCACATTTATTATATGTAGAACTCATTTTTTGTCTGAGAAAAAACAAAAGCCAAAACTCGTACAGACTTGTGCTTACTGTCTCTGCACACCCTTTGCTTTCTGTTCTACACTCATGGTCTTCAATTTCTGCTATGCACTCATGGCCTCTGTCCCTCGTGCTGTGGGGCCCGTTTTCTGCTCGAGGACAGCAAAAAGGAGGAGCATAGCCAAAAAGAAGGGGCAGTAGAGACAAAAGAAGAAAACGACAAAAGAGATAGGTTCGAGTCCCTCCCGGCTAGTACCTCCGTCTAACATGTCAAGGAGGTAGGGTCTGGACATAACGTTTTGCAACTAACATGTCCTTGGCACCCTTTATCGTGTTGTACGATACCTTGGTATCAAAAGACATATGGCTAATTTTGTTGCAATGGTGACCTAAGGAGTGGTTTATAAAAGGCTCAAAAACGAAGAGAAAAGGGGGGGAAAGTTTGGGTCGAAAAGTTTGGTGAGGAAAGTTGGGATAATCAATGGAGATAGAGAGCTTATCTTGAGTGTGATAACCTTAAGTTCGAGAAATCCCAGAGATCCCAAAGAGAATGTGAGAGCTAGCAGAGAAATGAATAGTCTGAAAAAGATCTTTGGAAGAAAGGCGAGAGCTGCAACGAGCAAGTAACCCCTAGATACAAGGTAGGATTTTTGAAATCTCCTCCTGCATACATCCATTTAGACTCGAAATTCTAAACACACTTCCTCGAGTAACCCAATGGCAAATACTGCATTTTGTAGGATCGACTCCGGATCGGCTCCAACTCCTATGTAGCCGAGAGCCAGCGCTCTTTGGACCGACTCCAACAAGTCATGTACTTCCCATTAACCTTAGGGTAGAAGACTGAATTCTAATATTTTGACGAGGGGTGTTTTCGGGGGATTCTTTATCCTTTGATCATGTTAATAAAAGGTGTTCTATTCTCGAACCTGTGTGATAGAGAGTGAGGAACATGTAGTGGTAATCACTTTAGAGGTTTATCCCTACTTGATCGCCACGAAAATTCTATCTAGAGCATGACCCTTCCGTGAATTCCCACATTTCGAATATTTTCTTGTCTGTGATGGATTAGCAAAAAGAGTAATAAGCTTTAGAAGCCAAACTATGAGGTTAAGATGACCAGTGGAAAGGAGCCCATAATGGACTTAGAACCCCAAATAGGATGTGTCTCGACCTGACCTGTAGGTAATGGGAAGAATTCATGTCGGCTCCATCTCGACTACTATCCTGATTCCCGGCTCCCGTGCCAATTCCAATTCACTTTGGCTCTGTGTCATTCCCATGTTAATCCGACTCTGTGCTGCCTCCATATCCAATCCAGCTTCATGCCGTCTCCATTTCTTCAATTTGTCCCAGCCCCATGCCGTCTCCAATCCGACTTTATAACGTCTCCATTTCTTCAATTTTGTCCGACTCCATGCCACCTCCATTTCAATCTGACTCCATGTCATTTCTTCCATTTTTTCCCATCCCTCGTGCCATCTCCAATCCAGCTCCATGCCATCTCCATTTCAATTTGGCTTCACGCCATTTCTTCAATTTTGTCTCGACCCCCGCATTGTCTCTAATCTGACTCCGTGTCGTTTCCACTTCAATCTGGCTCTGTGCCATTTCTCCAAATATTGTTCCACCCTCGTTTCACTTCCAAAGTTGGCTTAGTGTCGTTTCCAATTTGGTTCTAACCTTGTCCATTTAGGAATGCAGAATCGGTCCAAATAAAAAATATAAAAAGGCATCACATTCTACATTCATATGCATCATGGATTTAAGTTTAGGTGTCGCATCCCATCACATTTGCATTTCATTCACCACCAAACAACCGACTAAGAACAATAAAAGAAGTAGGGATCAAGTTCTAGAAAAACCTCTACAAGACGCTTCCCAAGGCAAAACGAATGGAGGCAACTATAAGAGATTTAGCAGAACGACAAGAGGCGTTAAAGAATGATGTTAATCAATTAAAGGCGCAAGTGAATCAAATCCTAGAGATGTTGGAGTCGATGCAAAGCCATAACCAGGGGACATCAGAGCAACCTCGAGCCACTCCCCACCATGTCACCTCAGACCCGTGAAACCAAAACCATTTTGTTTCACCCCGTGCCCCCTCAGGGTGAAGACTTCCATTCCACCCAAATGCTTCAACTTTTCAAAGAAAGATTGGATGATTTGGAAGGAATTAAGTAATCCAACTTTGATGCGGCTGACCTATGCTTATTTCCTAACATTTTCATTCCTCCCAAGTTCAAGCTGCCAGCATTTGACAAGTACAGGGGGACCACATGTCCTAAAAGTCACCTCACCATGTATTACAGGAAGATGGTCCCGCACACCCAAGATGATGCATTGTTAATCCACTTCTTCCAAGAAAGTCTCACAAGAGCTGCTCTCGGATGGTATCTGGGATTAAGGCGTGAACATGTCCCAACCTAGAGAAGCTTGGCAGAAGGCTTCCTTTTAGCCACATACACACCTCCACAACCTACTCCTCTAACTCCAAGCCATATTTCTAATAACTTGGGCCCTCTTTGTTTTGCCTTGCCCTTAATCCACACACAAAGAAAAATATATCCTAACCTCTTCAAACCTACCTCCATCAATGCTTATGACCCTAGGATTCAACAACATTCCATCCCTCCTAAAAAAGATGATGAGTCATTCTACAAGAGCAAGAAACCCTAGTCAATCCAAGTTCAGATCTTTCCCAAAGATTTGAAGTTCTACCCCTTGGATGCTCTCACTCCTAATTTCTCTCCAAACCTTGAAGCTTAACTTATAAGCTAACTTATTGTTGCCAATCTAGAACTCAAAGTCTAACACTTCACTCCTCCATCAATGGTCATCAAATCTTCCACTCGAGTTCTCATTTAACCAAATAGGACATGTCTAAGGTTCCCTATGGTTGACTTAAACAAATATAAGAAGTTATGAGTCAAAATTTTAGTTGCACCTTATCCATGCAATAATGAACCTCCACCCAAAAGTTGCTTTGTTGGAACTCACCTTTATTTGCATGAGAAGATACTCTTTAGTTCATTGGATGAGGAAGAAACTTGCCAACTAAGGAGACAAAATTTACATGCTGAAGGAGCTGAAGACATGCCATTTTGATGATTGGCTTGCTGTGCCCTTAAAGGACATATATTCTTAAGACTTTTGGCTTCTAGGTTCTACAAACACACCCATTTTTTCTGCCATACCCACGTTTGGACTCCACTACCTAAACCTCTGAAGATACATGTTACACGAGAAAGGAGGTTGAATTTTATTTATTTGATTTTTAAAAGCTTTGCATAAAAAACAAAGGATAAATGACAAAGTTTTAAATCATCATCCAAAGGGACTGTCCAAAAAAGTACAGTAAGTAAAAAGGGTAAGATAAGAGAGAAATGCACATAGAATTTATATTAGTTCACTCTTCTAACAGAGCTATGTCCAATCCTTTCAATACGAAGGATTTTCACTAAGTCCAACTAACTTAGACACAAGTGTTATCTACCTTTTTTTCATGTATACACCCCTTGTAATCTACCTGATTACAAGTAAACCCAAGTATTTTTTTGTTACTTAGTCTTTTCAAGCTATCTTAATAACTATACAGAGTTTTTATAAAAGCTAACTCACATAGTGAGTGTATAGTAATACAAAGCAAAATAACTTAGCTTTGCTTCGCAAAGAGAGCTTAACAAAGAATTTATAAATCATCATCCAAAAGCATAAGAGAATATATTTGTGTAAGTTTGTGTCTTGTTCTCTTCAACCTTAATCAATCCCTTTTTATAGACACGTAGAAGATGAACGTTCCTCTTGCATGAGGAATGGTTATATCAGCATTAAATTCCAAATATTTGTTTTTCAGTGTACTTCTATAGAGGCTTCTCTTTTTCTCTTCCTTTTATCAGTTTGACTTGTAATAATAAAATATTTGGTGTAGCTCTTCAACAATCTGAAACCTAACATGTTCTCAATACAAAGCATTAGGTGATTTACAAGCTTGTTTAAGTATGAAAGGATTCACGGATAAGATATGTATTTTAAATAACTCTTTATGCTTGAATAGATATTCTTCTTGAATAAAACAGTGCATTCATTCTATTTTTAGATGATCTCTTCTTTTGGACATCAAAAACGTCTTTCGACACAACAAGCTCGTCTTTGAATGGCAAGTGTTGGTTTAGATGGAAAGCTTATTTTTTGGACGATCATATTAAAACTTATACAATTCTTAATGTACCAAACTTTAAGTCAATTAACTTGCTCTTCTTCTGAAAGTTATATAGCACTTGTTAAATATAAAATATCATCCTTTAATCATAATGTTTATTATTATCAAAACTCTTACATTATATTTATAAGCTTATAATCATTTCAATAACATTAACAACATTCATATTTTCTCTTACTTGATGTATTTTGTTAAGACTTGTTCATTTTCATAATGAAAAAAAAAACTACACCTCAAATTTTGATGTATCAAGTCAAGTCTGATAGAAGAAAGTTCTGATCATGACTTTATGCATAAGGAACCAAAAAGAACAAATATCCCTTATTAGATGAAGACAACAAGCATGGCCAAGAAAAGAGAAAAACAATTTTTCTCTAACACACCTTTTTTCTAATTTTCTATCTTCAAAAAAAAGTAAAGTCTTTGCAAATAGCACAGCAAAAAGTATCTTCAACATTTAATATTGAAGTTACTACTCCTCATGCAAACAATTTTCATCTCATACTCATCTATATATTAGGATGATCAAGCTTGAAGAAAAGCAAAGAATGAGATATAACAAGAAAAAGAATAATACTCTTTGGACGACACTCTATTTTCATTATATATTTGCTTTGTTAAGCAAAGTCGAGTTTTTCTATCTTGTAATTACTATATGCTCACCTAATGAGTTATATGTATAAAAGATCTACAATTGTTTGAGATAGACTAAAAAGGCTAAGTGTAAAATAATAATTGGTGTTGCTTGTAATCAGGTAGATTACAAGTGATGTAAAACTTGAAAAGGTTAAGAATACTTGTTTGTAAGTCTATTAGACTTTTAGTGGAAAATCCTTCAAGTTGAAGGGATTGGATGTAGCTCTTGTAGAAGGGTAAACCAAGGTAAATCTCATGTGTCTTCTCTCTTACCTTATCTATTTTGTTTTCTACACCTCTTTGGATGATCCTTTGGACAAAGTTTAATATATATATATATATATATATATATATATATATATATATATATATATATATATATATATATATATATATATTCATGACCTAAATCACGACACGTGACGGCAAAAAGTCAAAGTTTGGAATCTGAGTCCCCTCCGAGGAAGAAATAGAGATTGCGGAGTCGCCACCGGCATTTTTATGGAAAGGTCAAGAAACCTTAGAGTGGATAAAGCAGGTTTGAGAATCAGAGTTCAAGTTCGAGAATCGGTTATGCACAGGAATTACTAGAATCTCAATACATCTACCATAAGATAGTTACCCTAACTAGATGTATTAAATAAGATGACTTCTAAGTTATGGTTTATGTCTTTCTAATGGAAGATATTTACAAAGAAAAGCAACTTCTAAGTTGTAGGGTGGTAGACCTAGGGGATTCCAACGGGCGTCAACGCCTACCATTTATGTGCAGGCTTGGGGGAAAGAGGCATGAAGGTCATCTTCTCATCCTTCTTCCTTCAACTATCATTATTTTTTCTCTTTTAAGAGGAATGATCGGTCTGCAACTCTTTCTTCATCTCTTTTGTCCTTCCTTTTTTAGCTTAAGTGTCTCTGCTTCATATTCTCCAAAGTTTGGACAAACGAAGAGGGACCCATATACAGACTGGACTTGGGGTACAACATATATATATATATATATATATATATATATATATATATATATATATATATATATATATATATACATATCCTATGTTTTACTTTAAAAACTTTAAAAATCGCACATACACAATTCAACTTCCCCTTCTTATATGTTACCTATTTATTCACAAGTAGCCCTAACTTACATGCTTGCTCGCAACACGATATGAGATCTATCGTTATCTACCTCAATGATCGACTAATTCATGAATGGATGTACATTCCAATAATAATAATTATTATTAATAATTACTTATATGATTTTTGTCAAGTCAACAACACTCTAAAAACGTCTCATTAGGTACCTTTCTCAAACACGGGTAGATGTTTCAACAATAACCTTTATCAAGTAGGTTCTCACCAAATAACTATACTTAATAACAAAATTCATTCTTAAAGTTTAATGATTTAATTAATAAAAAATAATGTATGTTATAAAGAATTTAATAAATTTCATTAGAATGTTTTAAGTATTTTAATTTTGACTAATATGTCTTAAATTACTACCTCCCAACTACTAAACTTTTCTCAAAAGTTATGTAAACTATAAGTTTTATTAAAATTATCTTTATTTTTTTAAAAATTATCAAACTCTATAATTTTGAAATAGATTCAAATGAACTTAATAAATTGTAAAAATTTAAGTATAAGCTTCTGAAATCCACTTTAACAATTATAAATATTTCTAGAATTTTGTAAGCTTATTTTAAGTAAATTTACTAATTTATCATTCTACTAATTTAAAATAACTAGAATTATCTTAAAAGAATAAAAGATTGTAAAATCCAATAAAATCATAATTTTATGAATATTTTCCATTAAAAGTATTATTTTTTTAACTTACAAAAATAATTCTCTAGAAGTAAAAAGTTCATTTGACCCATTTTTAGTATTTTCTCATTAAAATCACTATTATATTAGTCTATTCTTTATCAAAATTAATAAAATACCAAATAAATTTTAATATTTGTTTTTCTTCATAATTAAGTTAAAATAAATGTATTAATAATTATAAAAACATTAAATGACAAAATTACCCTTCAGATAAATTATTTTAAATTTTTATGCTAAAACTATCACCATTTTACCTACTACTTATACACTAATTTATAAAATTCACTTTAAATTATAAATAATTTATTTAATAAAAAAAATTTATTAGGTCATAATGAGGTAAAATAAGATTAGTTTATCACTGTTTCAATTTTTATCCTATTAATTTAATTTATTCCAATTTTTCTAATAATTAACTTGTCTTAAACCTTCAAAAATGCTTTCTTTTTTCCTCAAGTGCAGCCCACCCCACAATTCAATAATTCCAGCAGGCCACCAAGATTCCAAATCAGCCAATTATTTATATAAAAAAAAAATTCTCAACATTTATTGGATACTTATAAAATTTTTACGTATTTATTATCATTTAATTAGTATTAATTCACAAAATTGATTTCTATCAATTTTCACAACAAGCTCATTTATGTCACATTTGCCTCTCAATTAGGTAGATTTTCTCCAAAATTTCGTTATATACTCAAATGTCACAAAAATAGGCCATGTTCATCTATCTTTCCATAAAATACTTTCATCAACTAAAACAAATATTTTTAATAAAATAAAAAATAAAAAATATATATAATATATTTTCAGCCGTACATCCACCACACATTAACATAAAATTTTCATGAATCCAACCACCAATAGCAACTAAACAACATAAGAAAATCTATTCAAAGATTTACAACAAATATCAAAGGTAGGTCATTTTCATGACCTCCAACACTAACAAACCAAGCAAACTATACCATACATTTTCCAATACATTATTAAAAAAACAAGTGTTTTTATTCTATCAAAATAGTAGAAAATAGCCAAAGCTTCCCTTACACAAAGAGATGCTAAAATGAGATATTGAAATGAGATAGTGGAGTAACTTTAGTCTCTTATCAAGAACCTTGAATCACCACCATGAACAAACCAAATAACCAACACCAAAGCCAAGAAAAAAGAAAGTAAAAAAAAAAAAAGGTTGTAAAATGGTCAGAAGATGGAGGGAGTGCTTGGTCAAGTAGAGAAAATAGAGAAAAAAAAAATGAAAATGATCTTACCAACAAGTGTTAATACCAAGTCTTGGAACTTTTTGAAGAGAACTTTGGAGAATAAGAAAAGAGACATGAGGTGTAAGAAGATAGGATTGGGCTACTATGGTTACAAAATGAAGGGAAGGGAGAAGTGGTCAACATGATAAAACCCTATCAACATGATAAAATTCCATTTAATAAAACGTTTGGGTTCCAAATTTGTATTTTATTTTTTTGAAATAAAATGGTCACATATCATACCATTCCTTGAGTGAGAAAAAGATAAAGAGAGGAAGTATTCTTATGACAATTGTTAGTCAAGGTTAGGTGTACTATTTACTTAGGTGAAAATTTTTAATCAAGTTAATAAAATGATAATTAAGATAAATCAATTGTTAATAATAAATTAGTAAATTAATGACTCACTAAAATGATTTAAGATATTTTACAATATTTTAATTAACGATAATGGGATAAAATAAAAAATATGGACCTAATTATAATTAGTAGAGACTAATTATAATTAAATCTTTTAAAAAAATTTATTATGTGCTCACTTTCACGTTGTATTGTTACACTGTTAGTATCCAATGCAAACCCAGTTTTTGAAAAATCTCCTATTAAAAGTTACACAAAAATCACACATATTTATTAATTATTTTTTTTAAAATTAAATTTAATTATCTCTTGTGATTATTTTTAATTAATTTATTAATAATAGAATAAACAAATAAATGTTACAACACCAATTTGCACTTAATTCACCATTACACTGAAATCCTCAATTTTTGGATTCTGAAACAACCAAACTCTAACATCAAGAACAATAACACAATCTAGCCAATTAACAAAGATACTATATAGTTTCATGCAAAAATCACACATAAGACGCAATACTAATCCAAAGGGTTTAATTTCCCTCTTAGATACCTCTAAAATCATATAATACTGGGATCCTAAGGATGACCTCTCTATCAAAACTTACGTAAAGGAAACTCAAAAGAAAGACACATCAACTTTTCATCCTCAAAAGCTTACCTAGTTGTTTTTTTTTTCCAAAAAACAATCTAAATGACTATTTTTTCTTAATTTAATTTAATAAAAAGTCAATTTTACACCTACACACGCATACATATATATTTTTCAATATAATCTTTATTTAATTTAATAACAAATAAATCATTCAAACACTTTATAATAATAAATAGAATAGAACAGTGATATTTATAGACTAATAAATAAAATAAAAATCAGGACAATACATGGGTGGATAAAACGTACCTTATGAATTCTAAAGAAAAAGAGTTCATAAAGGGGAAGTTGGAATAGGGGAAATGGGTTATCAAAATGCTATGACAGTTTTCTATTGCTTGTATGCCACCCTCTAAGCAAAGGAATGCCTAATATGGTGTGTTAGGCTCTTTCTCACTAGGTTAGTTCCTTGGACTTCATTGAACCTATATGTTGAGGCATAAACTTTTTTTTTTTTTTTGCATTTGTTAATTCAAATGAGACAATATGGTAAAAGTGTGTATATGAATTTTTATGTTTTTAAGTAATTATTTTTAAAGTTTCTCAAGAAATAAAGAAGAAACTATTATTTAAAAAAAAAACAAGTTCAAGCACTAAATAGTTTAGAGAATGAAAACACCTTCAACAATTGAAAAACCTGAAACGAATTCCTTTCAATTTTTTAGGTAAGAATAATTATAAATTTTTCTCTATACTCTTCTATAAATTTTCTCTTACCTAATAGACTTGAATGTTCTTTTATGTTTTAAATCTATTAAATGTATATATAATTATCTTTTATGAAATATTAGGATAATCGATATTGAAACTTAATAATCTACTTTGAAAAAACAAAAGCAAATTCACATATAACATGAGTAAAAACTGACTGGGTAAAAGTAATAGTCGATTTCTGCACAAAAATTTTAGTTTTTCTATATTCATGATACCGATAATGATATTGTAACAGCAATACAATCCCAAAAAAATAAAAAATAAAGGTGTTTGAGTGTTTATAGATTACAAAATAATAGAATGGATTTGTGCACGTAATGGTAGACTGTTCACTCGGTTACATCTGTTTGGAAATGTCTACAAAGCAACTGGGACCCATATGGATCCTTTGATGCTTATTTCGCATGATTGTGAAAAGTAGTGGGTCATGTCACACCCTTCTAATCTTCCCCTACCACCAAAATTTCTCTTCTAAATTTATTATAAAATTATTGTCACCCATAATTCATACCCATCACAAATTACACTAAAATTTTTTTTGAAATTTATTTCTAATAAAAATAATTAGTTATAAAATTACTATAATATTAATAATAATATAAAATAAATAATAAATTAATTAAAAAATAATCTTAATTAATTTATAATAAATTTTTAAAAATTTATAATTATTTTTAATTAATAAAATTAATTAGGATTTAATTACTCATTTAAATATTAATTAAGATTAATAATAAAATTAAAAAAATTCTTTGTAGTGTTAATTGGACAAAAAATAATTAAATTGAAAAAAAATATTAAATGAATATTTTGATAATAATACAATAATTCATAATCCAAATACCAATTATATGTGTCAAAACTTTTTGTGCTTTTATTTTACTCAAATTATAAAAGAGAAGTTTATTTTGAAAATAACAATTTGTGTATTGTTGGCGGTTGAATTGAAATTAGTGAGTGGTGTGCTTGTGCTGTACTCTGGACAATGTCATAAGAGGCTTCCCAAATCCCAATCCTCATCTGAGCATTTTACCCTTTCTATCCCTCTGACATGAATTGGAATTTGTAAGCACACTCTTCATCAATAAAATGTATCATTGGGGCCACATCATTTATCACCATGGATTTAAGATGTGTATAAAGTGAAAATTTGTTACTGACTTACCATAATTGCAACCCTCTAGACTGGACTAGTGAGGGGTTTCAATATCTTCAAACTTCATTATCACTCACTAAAAAACAATTACTATTTCAATAATCAAAAAACATCACTATACTCTTCTTCACCAGGAAAAAAATATTATACTTTTCCGACTCCAATATTTATTTTTAGTACACTTTTATTATTAATTAAAATTTATAAATTATAAATTTTTTATTCTTTAGCTAATGAAGTTCACACATAGATTTTGTTTAATAAAAATAATTGATAAGTAAATTAAAAGTTGAAAATATTGTAAGGTAGTGAGATGAATTCATTTATTAAATATTTTTTATTTGATCACACAAACTTATAAATTAATAAAATCAATTATAAATTAATTGAAGTGACTAAGCAACATTGTCATAATTTTGTAAATTTTAATAATTTTTTTATTAATAATAAAAACTATTGCATTGAAGAGTATCTTGCCTAATATTATATATAGTTTTTTTTATTATGTACTGAACTACTGGTATATACATGATATTAAAATATTAAATATATCTTATTAAATTATTTAAGTTATTTTAAAAATAATACATAAATGTTATATTTGTATGATAAATATTTTTTAATATTTTTTTTCTGATTTCTTTGCTATATACACAAGTACACATCATACAATCTCAACATATCAACTTGCATTTTTCATAACTTTAACTGTGTGCTTGATTTTTCATTAAAATAAAATCTAACTATCCTTTGAAATAATACTTTTTTTTTCACAATTGGTCAAAAGGATTAAAATTTGTGCAGATATCCTCAAGTTTCATTAGAAAGTTAAAACTTTAATGGTGGTTAAAAAAAACACAATTTTTCATATTTTTCTACTAATGTATATAATCACTTTTTGAAAAATAAGTAATTGATGAGATTAAATGATAAATTTATTAATTGTATAACAGTTACGCTTATTATAATTTTCATAAGTTAACCTTATAAATATTTTTACAATGAAAGTGATAACAATTAAAGTTTTATCATATATATATATAGTGTGAGCGCAATTTTAATTGTCAATATTTAAAAAGAACGTTTTTAACTTTTTTTTTAACGAGAAAACTTTTAGAAAATTTTCCGTAACTTTTTATTTTTTTTCTGTCGATATTTTTAATATTTAGTTCTAAATTGAATTGTACTATTTAAAAATAATTTATTAATAATTAAAAATAATATTATATCACAATATAATTTTATATTATAAACTAGTTTTTTAATCCATGATTACATAGATTAAATTTAATATGTAAATTTTATTATTAAAATAAATTTTCATAATAAGTGTAAAAATATATTCATATAAGATAAATAATAATTAATATATAAATTATAAGAATAAACATTTATATCATAAAAAAATAAAAATTATACATAAAATTATATCAATATTTAAATCACGTAAAAGATGAAAAATTTACACAAGAATATCAATAAATAAATTATAGGGTTCTTTTTAAAAAAGTCGTGTACTATTATTGATATTTATAATGTTATATATATATATATAATATGTGTTTTAATATAGTGATATAAATATTTATATATTTAATTTAAATAATAAAAAATATTAGACGAAGACAAATGGTTTAACATTTTATTTTTAAATTAAAATGCAAAGATAAATTAAAAAAAAAATTGATAACATGATTCCATCATTCAGTTAAGAATTTAAAATTATAAAAAAAATAATCTAATTTATTTAAATATTAAATCTTTAATTAAAGTTAATAAAATAATAATAAGTGTATTTAAAAAAAACAAAAATCTTGTCAATATTGATAACAAATGTTAGAAGGATTATAATATTCCATTAGTTTCAGTGATATTGAACTCAAATCTATTGAGGAAGATACCAAGATTAAGTATTGTGGATGAAAAAATAAGATTAACGGAGTAACTCCACTAAAGGCAACTCCCAAAAATGTTAAAAATATTAAGAATAAATTATACACCCCTTTCATGAAACATAGAAATATTACTGTAACATTATATTTTATCCTTTTGTAATTAAGTGATTGACAATCATTACAAGAACAATTAAATTACATTTCATAAAAAGATTTAATAATCAGTGTCAACACAATTAGATCTAATCTGTTTGATTTCATGTGTATTGATTCAAGAGTATACATTGAAATAATATGAATATCAAGAATCAATTAATAGTCTCATCAACACAATTTTTTTATGTAATTAATATGATAATAAAGATTAATAATTAGTTTACATTTTTTTTTTGCAAAATTCAATAACATAGTGTAATGTTGTGACCAACCCAGGGATTGCATACTTTGTATCCCTTTTTATCTTTTGATGTACTTATTTTCTTATTAATGTTTGTATGCCTTGTAAGGCACCAACAACTGAAGTTGTTATTCCTTTAATACATGCAGTATTATTCAGGATTTTGACTTGTGTTAATTTATTATTTATCTAAATCATTTATCCATCTCGAGATGTGACAAATTTATAAATATTTTCATAAACAAATATAAGAAATTCCTTGGTAAATCCAACTTCTGTGCTTTATTTTAATAATGTATTTTTATTGTAAAGGCAATTAGTTGTTACAAACAATATTCGTGTTAAAAATTACTCTCCCCTCCCTTAAATAAATTCAAATATATGATATTTTATTCTTTTCCCAAATATTTTGTTAAAGTTCAATTTGTTTTTATTAAAAAAAAATATTATCAAAACATATTTTTTATTATCACTCTCTCAAATATATAAATATTATCCCGTCTTCTCTCTCAGTTAAAATATAATTTCTTCTCCTTTACTAGATACAAATATATTTACTTTACTAATATATATATATATATATATATATATATATATATATATATATATATATATATATATATAACATTTTATTTCAATCTATTCTTTTTATTATTATTTTAAAAATTATTAAG
Source organism: Mucuna pruriens (assembly GCA_025330945.1). Classification (NCBI taxonomy): domain Eukaryota; kingdom Viridiplantae; phylum Streptophyta; class Magnoliopsida; order Fabales; family Fabaceae; genus Mucuna; species Mucuna pruriens. The sequence continues at coordinate 320,655 of JAENHJ010000103.1, read as the reverse complement.
AATTATGTTATATTTAGTTATATATTTAAAAATGTGTTTTAATTATTATTTTTATAAAACACATTTTAAAATAATTACACACATATATAAAAGTAAAATAAAATTAAACACAAGAATTGAAGAAATATTTAATTGATATTATTAATATAATAATTTTAAATCTTTAAATAAATTGGTATTTTTATATTGTATTATTTATTAATTTATTATATTGTTAATTTCAAGAATATTATTAAATATTATAATTATTGAATATAATATACTTATTAAATTTAATAAATGTAATGCTAATATATGTTTATTAAATATACAAATATTTAAATGAATTTATTATTAAATAAAATATAATTATTAAAAAACTTAATACTTATATATATATGTATATATATTAAAATATAAGTAAATTTTTATTATTTAATTATTTTAAAAAACTAGTTTATAAAACATATATTTAAATATAAAAATTCAAATGTATATTAATATAATATATATAAACTGATATATATATATATATATATATATAATTTTTTGTTTTTAAATATAATTTTAATAAAAATGAATTATTTTAAGTTTAATTATATATTATAAAATAATTATCGAGTGAGTGAATGATAATTTAATAAATTAAAAATATTTTAATTTAAAATATATTTTAAAATCTTATAATGAATATTTTTAATGATGTTAAGTTAAATAGACTAAAATATATATTTTAATATAAGAGGGAGTAATATTGTAATATTTACTTAGTTTAAGAGAAAAAAATATAATTTATTTTATATTTTATCATAAAAGAAAAAATAATGCAATACATACATCATTCACTAAAGGAAAATGTAATTGTTTTAAGAATATTCGATTAAATGAATTAAATAGTATATTTTAACATAAAAAATAATAATAGTATAATATCCAATATTGACATCTCCAAAAAAAAGAAAATTGTAATTTATTTAAATATTAATTAAAAAATAAACAAATGTTACAAACATTTTCACGGTTGAAGCACTTTTTGAAAAAAATAAATTCATTAATTACCATGCTGAAAAGTGAAAACAATACCCTTAGTTAAAAATATTATGTGAATTTGTATAACCATATTTTAAAATAATAATAACATATTTGAATTTTTTTAAAGAAGGAAACATGCATTAAAAAATAAGTTGATTCATAATTATTAATCATAACCATTTAATTATTCTATACTAACTTTTATTAGTGTCACTTTTTTATTTTTCGGTAACATGAAATAACTCTATTGTGAGCGATAATTTGTATTTGCTCTCTTATTTTCTTTTCAAAATCTAATAATTAAAGAGAGAAAATAGATTATATATTGAAAATGTAAAATTGTTTTATATTATTATTTTATCATGAATTACTATGGTATGTTTATTAACTTTTATAATAACTATATTTAAAGTGATATCAATAATAATTTGTGATTAAATGATATTATAAAATAATAATATATTTGATGAATAATTTTTTGTTTTTAATTTTAAGTATAATAATAATATTTTAATTACTTCAAAATTAATAATAAAAACCATGAAAATAAAATATATTTTATTTTATTTTTTGCATATGATATTTAAAAAAATCAAAATCCATAAATATAATAAATAGATTCATTATAACTAAAAATAAATGAACAACTTTAAATATTCAATAATAAAATCATTAAAATTCATTATTTTTTCTCTAATACTTAATAATAACAAATAAAATTAAAATATTTTATAAAATGTGAATTACAATTTCCATATCTATTAAATGTCTTAGTAATTAACATATTTTATTAATTAAATGAAAAATAAATAATTAATAAAATATGTTTGAAGTATTTCTATTTTGGAAAGATTTTTATTTTTAGTTATAAAACATTATTTTATTTGAATTTACTTTTCATTAAAATTAAAAAAAAATATTTTTTTATTTTAATTCTGCCCATGATATTTTATTTAAAAAATTAAAATTCATAAATATAATAAATGATTGAACAAATTTAAGTTATTTTAATTATAAAAAAATATTTTATTTTGACATTAATTATTTTAAAAATAATATTAAAAATAAAGAAGGAGATAGAAAATAATAAAAATAATAAATAATACAATAAAAATAAAAAAATAGAATGAAGAAAAAGTAAATATATAACAATAGTAACTCTAATTAATACTCCTGTTAAATAAGTTTTTTGGTATTTAGCATTATTTTCCTGAAAACACTCCAACAATCCTCAACAGCGCCAAATAGACCAACGTAACTCTCTTAATCGTGCTTTTCTGCCATTGCTCCAGTGACCCCACCTCCAAATTTGTGGGCCCCACATCATTTTTTGTTGAAGGGGTACTTCTGTAAATCACCAGCGTTTCAAATTGAAAAAAAATGAAAAAAAAACAAAACTTATAGATGACAGAAAAGAGGAAGGCGTTACACAATCACATCCCTTTCTTTCTGATTTATTATTTATTATATTATATATAAATAAATAAATATTTTAAATATTCATGCTTTTGTAGTTCACTTTATATCTGCACTTTACTTTGTTCTGAATTCTTCTTCTCTGCTTCCTCCTTCCTTCCTTTCGTTTTTTCATCTGTGTTTGTTTTTTCTCTTCTCCTCAGTTTTCTTTCTTCCTTTAAGCTCTTTGCTGAAGAAGCTTCAACAATGGCTGACATTACTCATCCACCTATGGAACAGCTTCAGGACCTTGAGTACTGCATAGACTCCAATCCTCCATGGGGTACCATATTCTTATTTCTCTCTCATTTGGGCTTCTTTTTTGTTTTCAACTTTTCATATTCCACACTCATGCACAAACAAGGGCTTCTCACTCTCTCTCTCTTTTCAAACTTGCTTATTTCACTCCTCATTTTACACTTTTTATTTTTAGTTTCTAATGTGCTTTTCCATCCTTTCACGTGATGAATAAAAAAAAAAACTTGTATGTGTTAACTCTTTAGAGCTTATGGTAACAGAAAAAAAAAGTTCTTTTTTTTTTGTTTTGGAGATTTTTTTCACTTCCCAAATGGCAAGTTGCTTCCTTTTACCGTAACAAACTCAAATCGATTGAAGAAATGAGAGAAAGCTCTTTGCTTTATTTGAATTAAAGCTCTTCCGGGTGTTGGGGTTTTCTTTGATATGTTACTGAACGTTTTGGAAGATATGTGAGACTACGTTTGTTGGTCCCGAGACATAGTCTGTTACATTGGTCCCGAAATGTGAATTATAAGTTCAAATTTTTATGTTGTTGTTGTTGAGATAGAGTGGGACTCTTCACTTTTCTGTTAGTTTGTTTTGTTTTATTTATATTTTAAACTTGTTCTCCGTTCCGTTTGGCTGTTTGTTCAGGAGGTTATTTTTTTATTTGAAAAAATACATGCTGTAAAGTTCTTTTTTTTAACCTTCTTGTTCTTACTCGTTAGCTATGAAACAGTGATATGTTATAATAACCATAGCAAAATAAAGCTAGTATTCATAGCATTATATGGTAGTTACTATTTTACCCTGTCATTTTGGAGCACTTTCTTCTACTTCTCTAGTAACAATGTCTTAAAAGTAATGACCCCACTTATATTAATTTTTATAATTCACCCTTTTATTTATTTGAGTTGTTTTACTATTGTGTTTATGTTCTGGGGTTGTGGAACTTGGTACATTACATCTAAGAACTGAAGGATCCAGTCACTCCTGGTATAATGAAATTGAAAATTATTTAATGATTTTAATTTTCATGACCCAATGTTTAATGCTCCATGGGCAGTAATGTCCTGGGAATTTGGATCCTCTCCTTTTACCAATTATGAGGAAGAAAGACACAATTTTTTACTGTGGTAGGACCCGCCATTAATTATGTTGGTGTCCAACAATTTTGTACAAAATAATTGTGTCTTTCTCTCTAAGGACCCTCTGTTCATTTAATGAGAGAATTGAGAACCATTTCCCAGCTGGTTTTAAACAGTTGGTATTGGTACACTCATACTAAGTGCCTTTATGTTTGTTTTTGTTTGTTGAGGATGGAATATATGTTTTCTTTCTTTTGGTCCTTTGCTAAATAAATGAAGATTATCACGTCTTCAAAATGATGAGTGGTATGATATCAATATATATGTCACCAACAAGTTGGCATCACTTAAGGCTCATGATATGTTTGTTCTTGAGAAGTGAGTCTGTAGTGCCACTTTAGATTTTGAAAATTAATCCATATTTTTTTGTGCTATTAGTTAGAGAACAATTTCTTCGGTGTTTCAATTGCAATGTTGGGAATTGTGATATTGCTTCATTGCAAGAGAAACCAATTATCAATTTGATGATCTGCACAATTTAAAGGGTATATTTTTAAAGTTAAAATCTAAAGCTAGGGGGATTCTTTTTACATTCTATTGTCAGTCTTGATATTGAGAAACCAATTATCTATTATTGTTTTCTTCCCTCATTGTGAATGACTTGTATTGCTATTTGCAGCTGAAACCATCCTATTAGCATTTCAAAATTACATATTGATGCTGGGCACAAGTGTGATGATCCCTTCAATGCTTGTTCCAGTCATGGGAGGAAGTTCTGTAAGTTGAATTTGTGTTCTTGTGTTATTTCTTCCATTCATGTTCTTTCTCTATTACCATGTTTATCATTAGTTTAGATGTCCTCTATTAACAAAGAGCCACTCAGGCTGTCACACACGTACTTGTTCTGATCTACTTAGTGGGATCGTTTAAATTTGGTTTTCTAGGTTATAATTTTTCTTTTTGTCCATTTTTATTTTAAGCACATTTTTTTGTACATGTTAGTATTTTGGTAGAGATGATCTTTAGCAGGATCTGTCATTTCATGTGTAAATCACTTGTTGCTTTTCACAGTCATTTGATGTTGATTATAATTGTTAGTGATTTGGTTTCTTGTTCGAACAGGGTGACAAGGCACAAGTGATACAGACACTGCTTTTTGTATCTGGCATTAACACACTTCTTCAAGCACTTTTTGGAACAAGACTTCCTGCTGTAGTTGGAGGCTCATTTGCATATGTAATTCCAACTGTTTATATTATTAGCGACTCCTCGTTGCAACGAATTAATGATCCTCATGAAGTAAGTTTCCTGCTCCTTCTCTTCATTTTTGTGCATTTTGAACAATATCAAATTTAAATATTGACTTTTGATTCTTAGCATTAAACTACTGATCAAGAAACATCAATGCTCTGATAATTCTTCTGTACTCTCTCTTTATGAATTCTGGATAAGTGATGGTTGATGGATCTGCTCTGAAAGCTTTTTGGGAAAAACATCAATGAATAATAATTCTAAAGGGAAAATAGGAGGATTTTAGTTGCAGATATGCTAATTATTGATCAACTGGAAAATCACTTGTTAGTATTTACAAACTTTGTTGAATCCATATTATGAGGTTGTAGATGACTTGTAGAATCCCATGGTTTTATGCATCATGGTACTAGGTAAGTCCCAAATCTTCAAACTTGATTTTAGTCCCAAAATATTTAATAAATTTTCTGGTTTAATGTTTAACTCCCACTGACATGTAAATTAGATGTTTGGATGGATGATATTGGCAACCTAAAATAATTTGGGAATCTTCCATAAGATTATTTAAGTTTTCTAAGAAATATACTTAAAATACTTCCTTATTTGGTAGGGTATTGAAAGAGAACTTGCAATCTGATTGGTTTGCAGAGATTTTTACATACAATGCGAGCTATACAAGGAGCTCTAATCGTAGCCTCAAGTATTCAGATAGTCCTGGGTTACAGCCAAGTATGGGGACTTTTCTCAAGGTATTCATTCTAGTTTCATGCAACATGTTTGATAAAATTGAAAATAATAAAACAATGTTCAAGCATTTACCGCTATATGAATTTCTCCAGATTTTTCAGTCCTCTTGGCATGGCACCTGTAGTTGGATTGGTTGGATTAGGGTTAATTCAACGAGGATTTCCTGCGGTAGGTGTGGCTCAATTTATTTTATTTGTCATGGTTTTAAACATTTACCAAATGATCTAATGACATGGCTATTTGATTGTCTATCATGTTCTCATCTAGAAGAAAGGTTATTCTGTATGAAAAAAATATAAAATAAAAATCAGGAACATCTTAAATCCATCTCCTGAAGTTGTCAGCTATTTCAAATGATAGTAAATTTTCTATGCTGAAGTTTTAATAAGATTTAGGCTTCATCTAGTGGGTTTCTTTTTTCCTTTTCCTTTAGGGGTAAAAGGTCTTAATCTAGATTGTCTTAATAATACATAATGTGTCTACTGACACTTGTTGGGTGGATAAAGTTCAGAAAAATCCTTTGATAAACCATGCTCACTATAGCTTGATGGAAACAATATTTCCATACTGTTTTACATAATTTTCTTTACTATTTTTCATTTCAGTTGGGGAACTGTGTAGAAATTGGCATACCGATGCTGTTGTTGGTTGTTGGATTGTCACAAGTAGGTGATTTGGTATAACAAGAATGTAGTGTTTATCAAGTTATTAGTTTTTTTCCTTCAGACAAACTAATTTGGTGTAAATTGCAGTATCTGAAGCATGTGAGACCGTTTAGAGACATTCCTATCTTCGAGCGTTTCCCAGTTTTGATTTGTGTCACAATTGTTTGGATATATTCTATCATCTTGACTGCCAGTGGAGCTTACCGGCATAAACCCACGATAACACAGAATAGTTGTCGTACAGACAGAGCTAATCTGATATCTACTGCTCCATGGTACCTCAAAAAATGGCTATTTCATCATCTGATTTGTATTAGTTTTGCTGAATTCTCAGTTTATTTTTTTCCTTAATGCTAATAGGTTCATGTTCCCATACCCTCTCCAATGGGGTCCACCCACATTTTCTGCTGGTCATTCATTTGCTATGATGTCTGCAGTTATTGTATCAATGGTGGAGGTATCTATTTGCATTCCTAGTAGTCTTTTATTGTGTTCTGTTCCCACTTCTCGCTAACCCAGCACGACAACTGTTATTTGGGTTTGCTTCTGGCTCATCTTCAGAGCTCTATTATATTCACTTGTATATTATGCTCATTGCTTCTGTAACTACAATATGACATTATTTTCATGTTGAAAGTTGTTGTAAAGTCTTGTTTAAAAGAGGCAAAGTAATACTTTCAGAGGGGATTTATATTCATCACAAGAATCTCTCTCTTTCTCTCCATTTGGTGAATTTTCAACAATGGCTTGACCATGCACTTCTCATGCAGTCAACTGGTGCATACAAGGCAGCATCTCGGTTAGCGATTGCCACTCCACCTCCTGCTTATGTGTTGAGTCGAGGCATTGGTTGGCAGGTAAGTTTACTTCATTGTTGGCATAAACAGTGCAATGACTACTATGGAATTGCCTAAGTTTATACTTGATCATTATTCATTAACTCTGGATACTTTTTAAGATATCAATCCTGTGACTTGAACCACAACAGCATTCATGTTAATACTAATAAAGTAATAATAGTTATAGATGGTCTGAGACATTATTTTGTCTAATTTGGATAGGGGATTGGTATCTTGCTTGATGGTCTCTATGGAACAGGGACGGGTTCCACTGTTTCTGTGTAAGTCGCCCTTCAGTGAATTGCTAGTACAAGTTTCTCCCTGTATACGACCTTTATATCTTTCTATGGTAGCTTGATGAGCATTGTGACTGATTATTACAGGGAAAATGTGGGACTCCTTGGCCTAACCCGAGTTGGAAGTCGCAGAGTTGTTCAAATTTCTGCTGGTTTTATGATATTCTTCTCTACTTTAGGTCAGTATTGATTTTTCAAACCCAAGTTTTGACTACAGTAAAAGCAATCCAATTCCAAATAACTTGATCAATCAAAAGAAAAAGAAGACAGTTTTGCTTACTTTGGTCTTCTGCTTTCTGTTACCTGCAGGAAAGTTTGGAGCTGTGTTTGCATCCATACCCTTCCCAATATTTGCTGCATTATACTGTGTTCTCTTTGGCCTTGTTGGTACGTAGCGAGATTGCGTTGTCATAAATTGTTCCAGTTGCTCCATTCACTAACACTTTTCCATGTTCATTCATCAGCTGCAGTTGGCATATCATTTCTTCAGTTCACAAATATGAACTCTATGAGAAACCTTATTATCACTGGGCTCACATTGTTCCTTGGAATATCTGTTCCTCAATTTTTCAATCAATACTGGACCAGTTCACACCATGGTCCTGTGCATACTAATGCTGGATGGGTGAGTGTTCCTTAATAGCTACGAGCTTTAAAATTTGTAACGATAAAAACTGATTTGTTTTCATGATTTGTTATAATCATTATCTTAGGACAACGATTTAGGTTTTTTTTTTTTTTTTTTTTAATTTCTGTAAATAGGATAAACCATTGTCCTAATTAAAGTAACTAGTACAACAAAAAAACTTTCTTGATTAATTAAACTGTCATTGTTTGAATTAGTAATTTACTATAAATGCTGTTTATGGTGATATCTTGGCAATTGCAGTTCAATGCTTTCTTAAACACCATATTCTCATCGCCGGCAACAGTAGGTTTGATTGTGGCAGTGTTCCTTGACAACACACTGGAGGTGGAAAGATCGAAGAAAGACCGAGGGATGCCGTGGTGGGTGAAGTTTAGAACATTTAGAGGAGATAACAGAAATGAAGAATTCTATACTTTGCCTTTCAATCTCAACAGGTTCTTCCCACCTACTTGATGGAAAATCAGAGACAGATAGGCTATAGATTAGGTTTTCTGAGTTGCACATGCTAGAATTCATCATGACTAACAAATGCTATTCTTCCTTTACCATCACCCAATTTTTTTGTTGACCATCTAAAACCTTGGTCCAAAAGAGGATTGTAAAGCATTTGGGACTATGCTGTGTAGATTCAATAAAAGTAAAGTTTTCTCTTCTTTATTCTGTGTTTCCATATGAAGATGGCGATGCTCTTCAAAATTTAATTTACCCAATTTACTCTATAATACCTCCAAATATTTGGTTTCTAATCGAGTCAAATGACAACATGTTTCATGTAATTAATGTAGTTGAATTTACCTAGTAGAAAAAAGTTTTTGGTTGTTGTTATACTATATAATACCTTGTTTGGTATGGTATTGATTATTTAAAAAAAAAATGATTATTTTTTAAAAGCTTTCTCGTGAAGGTGATAAAAAAATATTTTTTTCAAAATAAATTGGTACTTATAGTACGCAATCTTTCGCCGAAAACATTTCATATAAGATAATGCAAGAGGGATTGATTGTTGTTCAGATTCTAAAATAAAATGCTTTTCAGAAGAAGGCAAATGTTGAAGTTAAATACACTAAGATTGACTTGAGTTTCAATGCAAACATGTAAAGTTTCATACAATTATTCTTTAATATTAATGTTAGAAATCTTATTAGAAAGAAGATGAAAAGAATAGTGTTGTGATAATAGTCATTGCTTTGAAAGCAAATAATGGTGAATATATAGTTGCTTTTATAATAGTATCTAATCTCAGTGAATAGAGGAAAATGTAGGAAATTGAGAAATTGTTTTTTATATTTCAAAGACTCAAATTTCTAATTTCTATTTGTCAGATAGGCAATTATCAATTAAATGCATTTGATTATAATTTTGTAACATTAAATATGTTAACATTAATAGAGTAATTAATAGTCTTTAAAATTGTTAATGAGAATTATAAAAGAAAAACATTGAAGAGAGGAAAAATCTTACATTTATTGTTAATGTCCCTATAATTAAATTAACACATACAAGAACAGAGGCAACACACCTTATGTCCAATAAATGAAATACTCTTAGAAGTTAATAGATTTAAAACAAGATTGTCAGAGCAACAATTTTACCATTAAAATCGTGATAACTTGGAGATTAAATCATTTCACAATAATTTAGACATATATATGGGTTACTCATGATCACATGCGATTCATAGCACCACCAAAGAATAGATCTATGCTTATGGGTGGAGGCTTTGGCCCCCTAACTTCTTTTTAAAATTATAATAAATTAATATATATAATATATATTATATACAAATTATTATATATTATATAACTTAATATATATATATATATATATATATATATATAATATTTGTATATATTATATATTTATTTTTTACATATAATTATAAAATATAATTATTATTTAAGCTAATGAATTTATACCAACACTATCTTGGACATAACCAATAAATATCCAACTTTAACCAAACACTCCGACACTTTTACATAATTATGTTTTTGGAGGATCTATCCAGGGCTCAAATGGTATGTTACCTATTTTGTTTAGAGGTGTTATATAAGATGCAATTAATATAGTCTACCTAAGTGATCTTGTTTATTACATCACTCAAACAAAACCAATTTAATAAATAATCTAATTAAAATTTTCAAAATTTGAACTAAATCAATTTATTATGTACGATTGATTTAATTTTATCTTAAACCTAAATCAATCCATCCCATAAATGTTATTTAATTTAATTTATTTATTTTAATAATAAAGAACCTTTTAAAATTAGTATTTTTATACATACATACATAGGCAACACACATTTGTCAAATAAAAAATCACAAGGAGGAACAATAACTAAATTTACCTTAGATCATACTCAAAAATTCAATATATAATAAAATACCCAATACCAACACCACGGGAGAAGAAATTCTAGCATCAAAACAAAATTATTCTTAACAAGTACAACTAATTAAAGTATCAACATATATAAAAATAATATATCCAAATTTGTCAAATAGTCTTTTAACATGTTTACTTATTAGATCAATTCTTATCAAATAATAGATCAATTTTTTTCCAAATAGATTTTGTAGATTTGTTTGACACAAAGAAATCAATAAAGTTATTTGGCATATGATTAAGGGGATGACAACATACTCATTTGTGATATCTTTCATAGTTTTCGGTTACCTTAATTATGGTTTTCACCATCTCATTGCTTCCCTCAAAATGAACTATTGGGGCATCTTTAAAACATACTCAACCTCGAGTGGCTCTCGAAGAAGATGAGAAACTTTGTGACCATCCCTTGTAGTTGGTTCCATCAAGGGGTTTAAATTTCGACATATTGAACAAGACATTCTCATTGAACAACAAAGCTATTAAAACGACATAGTCAAAAGAGAAATGTAAATTTGCTTTGAGATTGTTAGAAATCTTATTAGAAAAAGAATATTGTGTTGTGGCAATAACACTATCTTGAAAGAAATTTCATGAACCTTTGGTGCAACCTAATATCTGATTTTGCCCCCCCAAGATTTATGTAGTGACATGTTTGAATTCTTGCACTCGAGGCCAAAACATGTTAGAACTTCACTAACAAAGCCCAGAAGAACATATAGTAGAAGAGAAAGAATAAAGGAATGGACTGGAAATTGAGAAATTGTTTTCCATATTTCAAGACCCGAACTTCTAATCCTTGTATAGCGAATTATGAATTAAAGGATAATAAATACTTTTGAATATAATTTTGTAATGTTAAGTATGCCAATGATAACAAATCAACTAATACCCTTTAAAAGTGTTAACGAGGGTTACAAAAAAATGGAAAGAAATAATTAACGCTTATATGTCATTATTTCACAAATATATTATGAAATTATTAAGAAATTTCTAAACAAAAATTTTTGCAAGATTAAAAAGAAAAAGCTGATATGAGTGATAGGTTGAGATTTAGTCGTTATTTCTTCTATTAAAATACTAGATTTCCTATGTTATGGGTAGCATATGTGTAACCTAGGTCGATTTTCTCAAGGACACGTGGTTCTAATGTTTTCTATTGTGCAAGGCTAAAAAGGTGCAAAATTGGGACTGTAGGATACAGACTGACTCGGCAAGGAAAAGTAAAAAGGGGGTTTTGTTTTACAGAAGAAAGTAAAGTGCAGGAATTTAAATGGCTACCTAGGAAATTAAAGACAATCTATATATACTTAAAACATATATTTATCATATCGGCTATAGCAAGATCAATGGAATGGTTTTGATTCAGTATGCAAGCGGTTCCTCACCAACCTATTTCCTAAGACAACCGCCTAACATTCGTCCATTGCCAATTGAGGACTTACACAACCGCACCTCGAGGTAGCAGGGATTACACCCTTGGTTGATGTAAGTTATCTAGAGATTACCTATAATATTGCTTGGATAGGTTCTGATCGACCCCTAATCTAGAGTGATCTATTCCTATATGCACGATTGTGACATAGCAAGAACAAATTAAACTATAGGAATTACAAACATACAAGTAAAGATAAACATATTCATTCATTGATTGACCAAAGTACTGATACATGCAGTGGATTCAGGGGAAAATGTGGTTTCATCTTCCCACGACGACCACCAGTGGCTGCAGTGTTCCACCGAAGATGGTCAGGTACTAAGGGGTTGAATCACTAAGTAGTGTGCCAGCGAGCCCTGACAGTCTCCTCTTGGCGACCAACCGCTACCTAGACTTTGGTCTTGTGTTCACTTGAGCCTAAATGAGTACTATACTGAAGCACCGTGGAACAAAGAGGATTGAAGTGAGAATACGGAGGTGAACGATGGAGTATGTGAGCATATAGGGTGTGTTATCGATAATTTTCGCTAACCTAAGAACGTATCCATGCGTCTCTATTTATACATGCATAAGCTAACTACTCTATAACGAAAATAATTGACTTAACAGCCTGACATAACAGAAATAATGAAAATAACTACTTGTTCGACCACTAACTACTCTCCTAAATGACCATGTGCTAAATTACAATTGTACACGTGCTTGAATTTGTCGAAGTGAAATTGGTCCTTTGATGTTGGGATGGATCCGGACGGATGGGAGTCAACATCTGATTCGAAGTAGGCATCCGGATAGGACTCGGACACGGAGTCAGTCTTGCAGAGTCGGCTCTAAAGGAGTCAACATGCGGAATCGGCATCCGACTGTTGATGATAGAGTTGGCATTGCGAAGTCGGGTTCGTCTGGCCAAGATGCTTCCGTCCTCATCTAGGCTAACTTGGAGTCGGCTTCATCCGGCCGGGACGCATTCGGCCTCAGCTGGGATGACTTTAACTACCCAAGAAGGAGTCGACTTGGAGGGTTTCGTCTTGATTGAGATGACTTCCTTGCTGAATTGACTTCGTCTGGACTCTCTACTGACCTACAAAACAAGACTACTCTTTTTGTTAGCTAAAATCGACAACTTAGCCTAGATTCGTATTTTTCTTAGTTAACCTTTGGAAATCTATATCTTAGCCAATACATGATTCTTAACTACAATTTATAGTCTATTCTACCCATCTTAAGACCTTGTAGAGGGTATAAACTATGTATTATCAATAAGCAATGTAGATAAGAGATTTATTTTAATTTACTAACTACTAAAATTTTTCATTATTACATATTTTAAATATGTAAAATTTTATACTTATTTTTATTCTTTTCACAAGTCTCTCTAGGTTTTAAGCTATAATATTTTTTAAAATATTCATTTTAGTTTTACTCTCACACCCAACTTAGAAAAACACGATGGACAAATTTTATGCTATCAAGAGATACACAATAAATGTTTAATGATAATTAAGAATATTCTCTAAAACTGAACAAAGTGTTAAAAAGTTATTACCATGAAACTTAGATAATTTTCTAAAGAAGGGGTAGGATGAGCGTAACCTTCTTAGAGTTACTCTTGGACTATCTATCTATCTATCTGTCTGTTTATTTGTCTGTTTGTCGATCTATTTGTCTGTCTGTTTATTTGTCTATCTTTCCACACTCCATCTAGCCTTTGCATCTACCTTGTTGTCTATGTTGACAATATCATTATCATTGGAAATGACTGGGATAGTATCCACCAGCTCAAATCTCATCTTCACAGCCAATTTTAGATGAAAGACTTAGGTCTGCTCAAATACTTCTTAGAAATAAAGGTTGCTCAATCCTCCTTTGCATGTTTCGTCTGTTTATTTGTTTGTTTGTATATCTATCTTTCCACTCACCATTTGGCCTTTGCATCTACCTTGTTGTCTATGTTGACAGTATCATTATCATTCGTAATGACTAGGACGATATCCACCAGCTCAAATCTCATCTTCACAACCAATTTCAGACGAAACACTTAGGTCCACTCAAATACTTCTTGGGAATAAAGGTTGATCAATCCTCCTTTACCATTTCTATTTCCCAATGAAAATATGTTCTAAACATTTTGATTGAGACTAATATGCTTGATTGTCACCCTAGTGATATCCTTATGGATCCCAACATTAAGCTTCTTTTAGGTTAGGGGGAGCCACTAAAATACTTGGGAAGATATTGACATCTCATGGGCAAACTTAATTACCTTATTATCACCAGACCAAACATCACATTTGTTGTTAGTAGGGTGAGCCAATTTCTGAATGCCCTTTGTGATAGCCATGAGATTGTGCATGTATAGGGATCCTTGACTTTAGCAAGGTTGAACTAAAGCACCCAAACTAGGCCCAAGGATACTATTTCAAATCATAGATGCAATCGCAAAGTTGACAGACAAGGTGAGAGTCACTGGAAATTGTAAAACCTAGAGGTTGATCCATATACACCTCTTCTTGCAACTTGCCATGCAAGAAGATATTCTTAATATCGAGCAAGTGAAGTGGATAATTGAGGATAATTACCATAACAATAAAAAGATGAATAAAGGTGGTATTGGCCATAGGGAAAAATGTCCCCATAGTTGAGACAAACAATCTGAGTATATCCCTTAGCCACCAAGCAAGCTTTGAAGCTATATGAGAATCTTCACCATATAGACCCAATGATAACCAATAGTACTTTTGTTTGGAGGTAGGAAGACAAGCTCCTAAGTGTTATTGACATATAAAGCAGCCAGTTCCTCCTATTACTAGTTGGGATTAACCATGGCATCACCTATAGACTTAGGAATAAACACAAAATCCAAAGAGGAGATAAAGGAAAAATAGGAAGGAAATAAATGGTCATAATCAAGAGTTCAAGAATATAAGGGATTAAGGTTGCGAAAAGACCAAATACCTTTATAAAGGGTAATGGGAAGATCAAGTGTAGGAGACATGCTGGAAGGGCATTTAGAGCATGAGGTAATGATATAGGTTTAGTAGATGGTGCGATTGGTTGTGCTTGTGTCCATGTGTCATAAGTGAGTAGTAGAGGTGAAGTAAAGGCAACAATTAAGGTTGGAACAACAAGCAAAACCTCTAGAGGTCCAACATCATTAGTGGAATAAGAGAAGAACGATGTACTCTTAAAGAAGGTGACGTCAACAAAGACTAGATACCATTGAAGTTGAGGATAAAAGCAACAATATCCTTTTTGCAAGTAGAAGTAACCAAGAAAAAGACATTTGACAAACATGGTAGAAAGTTTACTTTTACATGGAGTGAGGTTGTGAATGAAGCATGTGCAACCAAAGACACAAAGAGGACAATGTATGAAGTCTGTTTAGGGTATAAGATGGAGTAAGGAACCTATTGTCAAGGACAGAAAAATACATGTGATTGATAAGATAACATGTTGTAAGTAGTGTATCACCCAAAAACTGAAGAGGAACATTGTAGTGAAGGAGCATACAAGCGACAAATTTTCTATTTGGTGACCAATTTTGTTTCGATGTGTGAGCGCAGGATGTCTGATGAAGAATACCTTGTGATGTTAGAAATGACTAAAATGGGGAAGACATTCATGGGCATTACTAGTTCGCAAAATTTTAATTGAGATTCCAAACTAATTTTTGAATTTCATTTTAGAAAATTTGAAAGATAAAAAACATTAGAATGATTTTTCATTAATACCCAAGTACAATAGGAAAAATCATCAATAAATATAATAAAATATAAATAATCTAAAGTTGAACAAACTTGATTTGGACCTCAAATATCAGAGTGTACTAAAGCAAAAGTTGACACAACATGTTTATTGACATGCAGACTATAGGCATGATGGGTATGTTTACCTAATTAACAAGACTCAAACTGAAAAAATGTAAATGTAAGAAGAACCAAAAGACGTAATTTCTCCATACTAGGGTGTCTAAGGCATTGGTGAGCAAGATCAAGGAAGATAGTTAAGACATAGGCAATCGGTAGTGAAAATTGATACAATCCTCTAGACTTATGTCCTACTCTAATCGTCTATCTAGTATGTCGATCTAAAATAACAATAAGGTTATTAACAAAAAAAAAAAGAGTAATCAAGAGTGTGGGTGAGTTTGCTAATTAAAATCATATTAAAAGAAAAATTATGGACAAATAAGACATACTTTAGCAAAAAATTGGGAAATGGGTTAGTTTTTTTATGCCCCGAACTTTTATTTAAGAATCATTTGCTAAAGTGACAAAAGGAAGGGCATTTGAAAAAGACAAACGTGAGAAAACAGTTTTGTTATCGGTCATATGATTGGAGGCACCAAAGTCAAGGATCCAGAGTCCAAGAGAAGTGGACTAAGAAACAAAGGCCACGGGATTACCAAACTGAGCCACAACAATAGTAGGTGAAGTTGGTGGTTAGGCTTCCTAGAGCTGAAGAAGATCATTATATTCAACAATAGAAATGGTAACATTTGCAAGTGAGGCGACTTTTGTCGCATGGACTGGCATCGACTGTTCATGAGTTTTAGTGTGACATTTTGCTTCAACATAGGCATAGCAATTGCAATAATTGCAATGATAACCTCTAGTTCCATGATCACCACCTCGTCCACCACGATGACAAGAGTGGGAGACAAGAACAACAAAATCACTTGAAAAGGTGGTAGAGTTTCTGAAAGCATGCATAGTATATAGATGCAATAGTTAGGAGTGTAAGTGACTTGAGTTGGATTGAATTTGGTTTAATTTAAAACTCAACCCAATTAAGCATAATTGGGTTGAGTTTGCAACTTTTTGTTAAGAAACTCAACCTAATTTAATCTAACCTTAATCAAGTTGGGTTGGGTAGTCAGGTTAATTGAATAAAATAATAATATTTTAGAAATTTTAAAGTCAAAGTAAATAAAAATTAGAAAAATAAAATACCTAATTAATTCAACGTATTCAAAAAAATCAAGGCATGTTGATAAACCAAATTATCATATATTAGTGAGAGAAGTTTTTTTGTACAATTGCATCTTTTTCTTTCTAAATTATGTAGAATTCAACTTTTTTTTCTTTAAGATTGACCATAAGACCAAAAGAAAGAAAAAAGACTACAACTCAAGCTTTTAGACCCAAAAGACAAAGCCTATAGGAAAAGAAACGTGATCATGCTCAATTTAGCATGGGCGTGCTCAAGTTTCCACACGAGCATGCTTAGAAGCCCTAATTTTCCTATACCAAGGGTAGAACAATTATGCACACCACCAACATGGCTGTGTTGATCCACCATGTTAGCTCATTCCCTTGCTTATAAAAAGGAGCGTCCAGGGAGTAGAAAAAATCATCGTAGAGATCTCAAAACATCCAGTTATCTCTTTCTTTCTCTTTCTCCTCTTTCTTCATAGTTCTCAACTCTCTAAGAGCACCTAAGGTCAATTTAGCAAGGCTCAAACATAGGGAAAAGTGAGGAAACGAAGCCTACGAACTCTACAATTTTTGTTTCTTCTTCTATCTCTTTATGTATTTCTTGCCTTATTTTATTTTTCGCAATGAGTATGAGTAGCTAAACCATATTTAAGGATTATAATATAATTTATGTTTGAAACCCTCAATCTTAATTGAATGTGAATCCTTTTTTCTTTTCTTCTGGTGTTGAATTGTTTTATCATTTAAATATTTATGTTAAGAACTGATCACCTTCTATAAGTCTAAATTGACTAATTACTGGCAATCGTACCATAATTAGTTAGTGGACCTAAACTATTTGACCAACTCTTTTCTAAACTTTTGATTTGATTAGTTGTAAAAATTAATTTGTCTTTATGTTTATAATGCTTATTTTAAGTTTGAGTTTCTATATGATCAACTAGGAGCCAACTTAAAATAAAGAATATTGGGAGTCTGAATCAAGGATTCTTGATGGAATTAAGAGGTAAAACAAAAAAATGGGGAAATAAGTTAAGGAATTCACATACAATTAGGGTTAGGGAAGAAAGGATGTAAGTGAAATCATAACCCTTGTCTTTAATTTAAATTCAAATTCACCTACTTGCTTTATTATCTTATTTTTGAAATTGTTGCATGATTTCTTTTTCAACCTTTAAAATTGTTTTCCTAAACTTCATAAAAATTTCTAGAAATTGGTAATCGTACATATTAGTCCTTATTGGTACAATATCTAGACTCATATCCTCAATACTATTGAGATAGGGTATGCTTGTCTTTAAGCACATTCTAAAATGCATCACATTCAAACATGCAAAAGCTACCTAAACAATAACCATGTACATTGAATAAAATCATATCGTAACACTATGTACAAATGACATGAAATGCAATGCATTACTAACAAGTGCAAATAATCCACTATTGTTATAAAAAATATGACTTGCTACTTAGACCATTCTCCTAACCACGAATGTAACATTGTGTTTTTCTGGTGTGATTAATTAAGTGGTTAAGATGAATTGCAAGAGTAATTAAATTTAATTTTGGTGGAAAAATAATTAATAATAAGTTATGTTGAGTTGTGCTATGTATTTTTTCGAGAAAGTCTCGAATGGGATTGGAACAATCTGATGTACGTTTATTGAGATAAAATTTTTCCCAAAAGTTAAATGGGGGAGTTGATAAGCCTTTTGAGTTAATGAATTATGGTCATTGATGCATTCCAAATATAGTTTGTTGAAGTAGTTTCATCAACACAGCTCCCAATACAATTAGCAACTGCAAAGGAATTAACTGTTGATGTTCGTCGCATGAGTTAAAATTTGTGGTTAATGATGATATGACATACATACATATGTGCATGAGTTTGGGAGCGACTAATGTGGTGCGAGTGGGCATGTAAGTCAAAAGGTTGGACTAGACAGATAAGGCCCTTCGACCTAGTGCCGAATAAGGGGGTGTGTGACAATTAGGTCTTGAAGATAGGGAGATGGACAATTCCACAGGGGTTCAAGGTCATTGCAAACCTTGTGTCGTGGTGAGCCACTACCTACGTTTGCTTATCATGACAAACCACTTATTTCATCCATTGATTAAAGCACAAATTCCCCAATAACCAATAGTAGAGACCAAGAGTGTTTGCTACAAATGTTCACACTTATGTTAAGGAAT
This sequence comes from Mucuna pruriens, assembly GCA_025330945.1. Lineage (NCBI taxonomy): Eukaryota > Viridiplantae > Streptophyta > Magnoliopsida > Fabales > Fabaceae > Mucuna > Mucuna pruriens. The sequence continues at coordinate 301,461 of JAENHJ010000103.1, read as the reverse complement.
GCATCAGTTTAATGATGATTATTGGTTGTTGAACTGTAATGAGTTGAAATGATTATTACTATTGTATGAGCATAATTGAAATGACTATGATAGTAAATCTTTAGAATTTTGACATTTTTGTTATTATGAAATAGTACCATTAACATGTTCAAAATAGAAGTGATATGTATATATAAAGTGTTACTCGAACATTGACGTCCCCCACCCTTTATGTTCTTTAGTATTTTATATGTTCAAGAACTTATGGTTAAATTTTATTAAAGTAAAGCTTACCTTTCCTACATGTTTCTGTATGTGACGGTTATAATCGTGACATTGCATTCATAAGAATAGGTTGTTGGATAAGGTTGGCTTATGATTGGGAGCGTGGAAATGACATTGCGAGATGCAAAAAGTTATTATCCTTTTACCTTGGTTTGTAAAAGTGTCTACCAATTGTAGTATTTGTTTGTTTATGTGTATGATATTTTCAGTTGTAATAAAACTTCAATTTTTCAAGAACTCAAATGACTCTTAGACGTTTGACTTATGTTGTATTATCCTTATAATAAAGGAAATATTTATTTATATGTAGATTTTCAATATCACTATTAAAAGAAAAATTCACACCTATTTTCTAAAGAAAATAGTTAAAGAAGCTTTAAATTAAACTAAGTAATTGATATATTTTTAAAATAATTGCTTGTTTCAATGTAATGTAGCGATAACGAGTTTATACAACAAATATGACCAATTCTAACAACAATACACTTGGATTGAATCACAACTTATGAGCTTTGTGGATTTGAATCACCACTTCTATAAAAATAATTGATAAGACAAATTTTCACAAAGACAAAATAAGATAAAATCCTACACAAGGAAAAAAAAACTTTTTATTTCAATATTCACTCCTTAATGATTTAGGTTACTGTAATTTTGGACATATATCGGGACTATTCAACTTAGTAATGGTTGGCTTAGGAATGAATCAACTTGATTAATAAGAAAACTAATAAATTTGAATTAAATTTTAATAGCATCTACAATAACGACCCTTAATCTTATTTAAACAAATCCTAATCAAATTTTTAAAAATCCTAAATAAATGTCTTCATAAATCCATAAGAATCCTTAATTGCTATATCAAATTCCTCCAAATACATCATATGATCTTAAAACTTTATTTTCAACTCAAAACAACATGATTAAGAGAAAATTAAGTTTGATCATGTATGATTCATGATTAATATTCTAACCCAATAATAATGATAGTGGGATGGGATAGGTAGATATGGGTAGTAGTTCTTTCACGCTCATTCGTACTTACATGAGTACTTGTTAAGTGGATATCTACGAGTATCCATGATTTGTTAAAATATAAAATTTGAAACAAAAAGTAAAAAATAAAATAAATAAAATAATTTTTTTTGAAATATATATTTATACTAAAAATATATTTTTGTAATATATGTTTATTAATAATTTTAAAATATATATTTATACTATAAATAAATTAGAACAATTTACTTTATATATAATTAAAAATATTTAAATAATTCTAAAATATGAATACTCAAAGGTATGAATACTTTAGTTTCTATTTTTCCATTATTAAACAAATATCAATTTTATATCTATAGAGAGTTTTATTCTTAAATACGATTTTTGCCACTCATACCAAAAATTTCTTTAACAACTCCATCTTTTAACCTAAATGAGAATATAGACTAAGCTGAAATTCAAGTTCTCGAACAAGTCCATTTAAAATTTCATTGAAGCTCTCCTAGCTCATGCTCTTTAACATGTCTTTTGAAATTTGCAATGGTTCATTTAAATACTTGAATTAACATGTTTTATTGATCCACATATATGGTGGTCAAGTTCGTCTCATTATTCTAAATTACATCTATTAAAAATATTATGTCTCTTAACTTATTTTTCTTAAATAATGACACACCATTTCTTAACTTTTTAAAATTTTAAACATAGTTTTTTTAAAGTAATTAAGAATATATTTTAAATTAATGTGTATTGAATTTTTTAAATATAAAATAATATTCTTTTAAATTTAATTTTTAAATTAATTTGAATTAAAATATTTAAAATTAATTATTATTTAATATGAATATCTTTATTAAAAAAAGGTCATGTGGGTGGTGGAATATAAGTCTAATAATACTAGTTAAAAATATTCACAAATCACACATGCCTACAATAAATTTGTACAACTCTCTGGTCTATTTTAATGCTTAAAACAATTTAATATACATAAATTTGTTACTAGTTTTCACATTTTCAATTTCTTGTTTATTGCTGAAAATATAAAATTTTGATACCTTTTTCGTATTTCTCATCTTATCTATATTTTAATTTAACAGAGTATTTATTCGCTCTATTATCCATTGTTAATGAATTTCAAACGTGCTGTATAAATGCATCTGAAAGCGTAAACCTTTCCATTTCAATTTCAACTAGTTGGGCCCAAATTTTAGGGCTTCTTTTGTTTTTAAATTTTCTCTCATGTGTTTGGACTCAATCTTTCTTTTGATTTTTTATGAGTGGAGTATGCCCTGTGAATAACAAAAAGAAACATTCTCTAACCTTCTATTTTTAATACTCTTCTTATTTAGAAATTACAAAATTTTTAAATCTTACTTTTAAGAGAATTTTGTTAAATGAAAAATAATATTCATCAAAGTTTATGATTTTCAATAAATTTTAAACAATAATAAATAAAGTATTGATATAACTTCTTGTAACAAAATGATAAGTGAACTAAGAAAATCTACATTAAAAAAATGTAAGGAGGTTGAGTTAAGAGGAGACTTACGTATAATCTCATTTATGATAAATATGATAAAAGTGGAAATATTTTGTTTCCTAACAAAATATGTATTTTTTTTATAATTATGTTATAGGTGCGAAATATCCATTTATTTTATCGATAATTAATTTTTTTGAACCTACGTGATTAATCACCTTTAATAAGGGTTTTATTTTTCATTATATTTTTTATTTATAATATTCAAGTTCAAGATCTTACTGAAGATATCTAAGTCAAGTATTACTGGGATCAATGTAATGATACTCGCTGTGACATGAAATATAAACAATCTAAAAATGTTTGAAAGTGTTTTTTAAATATCTTTACTGGCTTTTATTTTTTATTTCTATAAGAGCTATTGGTTCAATATCTTTATAATGTCTAAAACTTTTATGTTTTGTCTTTCTTGTACCAAAATAAAAAGATTGTTTTCCATCAATTTTCAACCCTAAATTCTGAAAAAACGATGAATCTGAGCACGTCAGTATTTCTGTAAATATAATAGTTGATAATGGACAATTGATGATGGAAGTGAATTGATGTGTGGATACTATAGTATGCTTAAGAGAGTTGAACACAAAAAATTGAAATCAATAATGGTTGTTACACTTAACAACTACGTCAACTTTTTTTTTTTTTTATTAAAAACAAGGATTGCCACATATAGCAGTTAAGAATATAGAACAAAATCCAAAAGACGCAAAAAATCAGAGTGGATTCGCTTTCTTAGTCAAGTAATGAAAGATTTTGAGAAAAAAAAGTGAATACGTATTGTAAAAATATATTTGTTCCTAATGACATATTTATATAGTTAAAAAAAATAGATATTTCATTTTAATTTTTTAATGGATCTTGTAAATTTTCTTTTCACTTCTCTCGTAAAATCAGGTCACTTAAGAGATTTTTTTTTATGTGGGATACCACCAAACTTTTTTCTTTTCTTCCATTTCTCTTTTTTTCCAATAATAAAAAACTTCCCTCTTTTACCTTTTTTTTTTCTCATTAATCTCTTTCATCACGTCAATATCTTGTACCTTTTTCTTTTTTCTTCTGTTTATTATATATTTTGTTGTATAAAAATACATAAATATAAATTATCTTTTATACCTTTTAACACCTGCAACTATTAAGACGCATTATTAAAGTCATGCTATCTTCACAATTTTAAAGAAAAATGCTATTTGACACGAATCTTATTTCGTCCAATATGCAACAACGGTAATTGCAGTTAAAACCTATTTTATATATTTTCTAAATTAATTAACATTTATTTTAAAATATTGTCATGTTAAGTTTTCTTCATTCCTACTAAATTTATAACAAGAGTTGTTTTATTTGTTAAGAAAAAATTTAGTACAAATTTATATATGTATTCCAACTCATCTCGATGGTTTGGTTCCATCATTATCTAAAAATGTGTTAAGATACTTGTCAAAATATACTTTAAAATTTTGGAGATCTTAATGTAACAAATTATTAATAGACACGAATTGTATGTCAAAAAATTGAACATTATAGATAACACGTCTAAGCTTATAATACTATGAAAGATAGTAATAAGCCAACGTGAGGTATACGTTCATTTAGAGATGAAGATTTCTATGAGAGATAGTTGATTTAAGTGTCAGAATATTTCTACATATACTCCATCCTATGTTCATCCAAGGTGGTAGAGTTCAAAGATCCATATAAAAAATTCAAAAATCGACAATGAAAGTTCGGGAGTTTAAGTATGACAAATTTAGGAAAAAATATGATGTGAGAAAAAAAAAACTTTAACCAATAAAAAAATGTCATTGACTAATTAGGATAGGATTTGGCTTAATAGATAGGAGAGAATATTAAATCACAAACCACGTTTCCTTACCAAATTTGTCTTGGTACTGTTCAGCATTAAAAAGAAAAGTATTATTATTTGTCATGAGAAGACACGTAGAACGTATGAACATTGACGTGGAATCATCATGACATTTTTTCAAAATGAATATTGATTAAAAAATTAAAAACATAACAAAGAAGTTAACAAAAATCATGTTGGTGTGGTTTTTGACGAAAAATTATTCGTAAGAATTAGTATTTTTCTTTTAAAAATGCTTAAAATGGAGCTTCTTGTCTTTTGTTAAAGAAAAGAAATCATCTTTCGATGATAGAGAAATGAACTAGTTAATCATTAATTTTATGTTTGATATTTCAACCAATGAAAATGGCAGATTAAAACAATTTAAATGATAGTAAGTTTATTGTTTAGGTTGTTTAATATTTGAATGAAATGGAACCATTTTTGTCTCTTCTTATTTGAGAGGTATAAATTAAAATCAATATTTTTTCCATTTCATTACAAATATATTTAAATAATGAAATGATAACATTATATTATACATCCTTATTAAATATTCTAACATAATCTTGTGTAATTTAATATTCTTCTGGCAAGGTCATTAATACAGAACACTTCATTTTTTTTATAAATATCAAAACATATAGATTTATGTCTTTAGAGTATACCTATTATTGTGGAGTGTTTACCCACAAATAAGAAAGAAAAAAATTGTAAAATGTTTGAATTTCAAATAAGAGAAAAAAAGTTACATGCCCCAAAACCATGAAATACTCTATAATTCTATATATATAATTAGTTATTAGTAGATTTAACTTACTTGAATAAACAAGTAAATGAGTATTGTAAAATTTTTATATTAAATTTGATTTTGACAAATAAAAAAAATTATAATTAAATCACAATCGACCTTCATTCCTCCTATTAATTAAAAAAATCCAAATAAAATGCAATACTAACTATATCTTTGATATGAGATTCAAAACAAAAGTGAAAACTGAAAATTTATCGAATAAAGTTCTATTAAAAAATTTAATAAATTTATTTAAATGACTCTTACTCTCCTATTAAAATAATATATTAAAAATTTTAAAATAAGTATTTTGATTTAATAAAAGCCATCTTAATTGCTAATTAAAATAGAAAATAAATTTAAATAATTTTATAATTTATTATGGATATACACATAATTTTAATTGTTAATTTTTCATCTAACAATTAGAATTCTTTCTTTTCTCTAAAACATATCACTTTAAGAAAAATTAGATCAGTTTATTGGAACATTGCACAACTTTTTATGCTATAATTTATTGGTGAGCTAGGATTGTAATAATCAGAAAAGACAAAAAAGTCTCTGATTGAATTAAGAACCTAGTGTCCATCATTTAATATAATAAAGTATAAATAGATAATGGACAAAGGATTAGTATTCTAGTTTGATTAAAATATCCATTTTTTTTTAATAATGAACATATATATATATATATATATATATATATATATATATATATATTATTGAAGGGAATAAATTACAAGTGAGCTGTTTTGAACTGAGCTGAAGAATAAGATACTTTTTTTTTTGAGGCAAAAATAAAGAATCTTAAGCAATCACAATGTCTAATCATTCACTGACAAACATGAACTAGTCTAGAAAGAGCATATCACCGAATCAAAAAAGAAGGAAAGAGCAAACCAACAAAAAGTACTCAACAATAATAATAATAATAAATCGTTATGCTTATTACTCATACGCCATTCATTTTTTAAAGTTACATACAATATCTCCTTTTTTAACGTTTACTGTAAATTTGTATAGGATATACAATAAAATTTATCTTTTAGATAACGGAAATACACAATGTATTATATTTTAAACAATTAAAAAAAAGTTTATATATGAGTTAAAAAAAATGAACATTATGTAAAATTTCAAGAAATTACAATGTAATTTGTTATGATAATATACTTAATATACTGTAATTTTTATCAATTAGAATAATTTATTTTAATAAATTAAAAAATAAAGAAGCCGACCATGTCAATAATACCAGCACATGGATCTGCATGGGTTTTTTCTTTATTATTTTTATTTTTCTAAAATAAAAGTTACATCAAAACATTGACAGACTTAAATTTTTTTAAACAAAATCTCTGAGTTTAATACGTGTATGAATAAAAATAACGTAGTAAAAAAAATTAACTAATTTTTTTTTATAAAAACTAGTTACAGACCATATTAATAAATAATTTATATTTATAATACGGTGATAAAAAAAAAAAAAACTGAACTTTCCAAACGTGATGTTTCTGTTTTCAATGCTAAAGGTGCTTCAGTCCATGTGATTGAGAGACTCACTCATCTGTCTTTATTTCCTGTGGCATCATATCATATTATATAGTAACATTCTACAATGGCATATTACGTTGGATTAAATTATTCTATTGATAACTTTTTATATTAAATTTTGTAAGTATATGAGTTCTGTTATAAGATTGAGACTCTATTGACATTTTATTATTTTTTTATTAATAATATTTTAATATTAAATTCGTAAAATTCAAAGTTAATCCATATTTTATTAATTTGATGTATTTGTATGTGTGCAGTGCATTTTTTTTTTTGAAAATAAGTTTATGATTTGATAAAATTTAATATATGAAAAATTAATCTCTTAAAATATTGTGAAGGTGGAGAAGGAAAAGGTCGTTCACAAGAGTATTATTTTTCATAAATATGAATTTTAATATAAAACCTCAGGCTATATTTTTAAAGTAACATTGATAACTAACAAAAGTAATGCATGTGACATATAAGTAGCTACAAGAAGTATGTTGGTCCAAATTGGATTCTTTAATATATATAACATGTTGATTTGAATTTTAATATATGTGGTGTGTATTGGTGATAATGATTAAGTTCTAAGATTATTATTGACAATGCAAGTATCTAAAGTGCATTAGTAATAATATTTAAATTTTAAGGTTATTATTGAATACTTGTAGATGGAAATGTTTCTGTTTAAGGGAGAACATATAATGTGGAAGACACTCACTTACAGAGAGATTGTTAGAATACAAGTATGAGTAGAAAGTCTCACATTGAATATGAATGAGTAAGCAAAGACCTAACACCAATGCCTAAAGTTTTATGTTGAATATGGTATTAAGTTCACTTGTGTGGTTGACTTATGACTCATTGATGAAATTCTCTTTGGTATTTTAGTTTAATAAAATAGGTTTAACTCATAAGATCTTGTGAGATGCATAATTTGCTGAATTGATTTACAAGATGAATCTTTTATAACCTATATCATCTAATATTGATTTAGGCAAGTACAACTTGCCTTGTTTTTTATTTAAAAAAAATAGCAACTAGATACATAAGATGTTAGGATTATTTTCATTTTGTTTTTTGTTAGACCCATTGTCTCACCTCGTTGACCAACCATCTATGCGTTTACATCAACTATTACATCTCTTCTCATCCATATCTAGTTCCAACAATGACTAATACAATACCATATAATAGTAAGCAAGTAGTCACAACATGTGAACTCTTTCTAGCAAATCCTAGTTCATACTAGCCATCAACATTGATAATTCCTTCTTTGATTCCATGATTCCCATACTTGGTTCAAATATTTTTGTTGTTTGCTTTGCTTAGATATATCTTTTTTTCTCTACTATTAAGCTTGATCTTAAGCTATCTATGTAACTATTAAGCACTTTTGAAGCATTAGTTATGTATGACAAACAATAATAAGAAAAAGTTTGACTATTTTCTAGATGGATATAACTATTCTTAAGTTATGTATGATTTTATTAAACACTCTTGAAGAATTAGTCATGTATTCAATTTATTAAACTTTATAACGATTAACTTGTTTTTTTTTAATAGTTGGATCAAATTCTTATCACTAAACTAAAAGTTTATAACTAATGGTAAGGGTACAATTTTATTTTCCTAAAATTTTTCATAATTGTATCTAACTTAAAGGATTGCACCCATTATAGGCTTTACAAGCTAAAATGTTAAGCTTGTGACACCCTTCTACCCCGAATACTTAAATTAAAATAATCAAGTAAATAAAAAGGAAGACAAGGTAATAGATAAAACCAAGGAAACCCAATTGGTATTAAGGATAAACGGTTCACATGCTCATTATCATGTTCAAACATTAAGTACACATAAAAAAAATTATCACATAAATTATTAATGTTGATCTAAATACATCATTCATGTGCTTCACACATATTTCAAATATATAAATCACTTTCATTTCAGTACACATTTAGTGAGTTATTGATATCACACAAATTAGTGCAAGACCCCGTCTCTTCAAAACTCTGCACCACGAGTGCCTTCAACATTACCTAAAAGAAAACTACAAGAGAATACGATGAGAAATAACATTCAATTATATATAAATGCAGATAGTACCCCAAATCCCACCCATTACCGTACCCAATTACTAACAGTTAACAAATACTCATATATTAGTCACACGTTCCATCGCAATCAAAATCAATCACATTCTATTCATGTTTACAAAATGCACATGCTCGCACAATGCATATGCTCATCACCACACCTAAGAGTCTCGATTCGATTCGGAACTTCAAACCATGGACGAACCTCCTCAATCCCCTTAGTTATCACTAATGATGGCCACACCGTTAAACACCCTATATGACCGGTGTGTCGCACAGTTAAACACCACCTATGGCCAGTGCGAAGACATTCTACACAACCGTTAAACACCACCTATGGCCGGTGTACAGCATGGTTAAACACCACCTATGACCCATGCATATGAATGTCCCCCATCATTAGTCCACCCTGTTAAACACCACTTTTGGCTAGGGTCCCCTGTTAAACACCACATATGGCCAGAGTATTATAGCCACGTCTGCCTTCTCATGCATCTCACGCATCTCATGTCCATGCTCAATCATGATTCATGCATCATTCACACAGTTCATAATCATGCCAAAATCATATCAATTTAGCCATCATTACCGTAAATCATTTATAAGAACGCACAAAAACGCACATAAAACACCGTTGAATTCCACCAAATTTAACCATTACACATAAGAGTCCCAAATTGAACCTCAACCATGAATAACCATGAGCAACCATGAGAATCAAGTAATTAAGACAATTTACCATACAATTTCAAACAAAAATCACATTAAGGCAAAACGTTAATCCAAGAATTTAATCCCCCTTCAAATGCCACAAGGGGTCCTAGGGAAGACCCTACTACTCTTTCTTATGTAAATGAAACCCAAATAGAGTGAGATAGAACTGACATCTCTACATACTTGGAAGAATAATGAAGAAAATATGTTCATCAAAGTCATTCTTCTTGTTCCTTTGGGATTCCCTCTAAGGTTTTCCTTCACACTAAAGGTAACCGATTACATTATCAATTAAGTCAACCAAAACCACGGTACACATTGACGAATCTTTTCTATCGATTAAAACATTTTTAGAACATAATAACCAAACAAATTTGAGAATTTAGATCCTAGAGGGACTTAGGGATTGCCCTCACTACCCGTACACCCTTGCATTCACATATAATGGAACCCATCTCCCCGTACCTTAGATGCGAAGAACAGTGATGATCTGATGTAGCTTTGGAACGATCTGAACACCCTAACCCCTCCTCCTTGTAGATCTGTGTTCTCTCTCCTCTAGTTCTGGCCGTTTGACGCGCAAAACACAAATTGGGGTCAACCCTGACCTTCCCGTCAGCCCCCCATTGATTCAATTAATTAAATTAATAAATGAAAATAATTCAGATTAATGCCTCGTCAGTTTATAAAACCATTAACTCCTCTATTAAAATAAAATTAAATGTAAATATTTAAGTACTAAATTAATTTTTTGCCATCATTAAGAACAATAATAATAATAATAATAATAACATTTTAGTTTCAAAATGCAATTATTTAATAAAATAATTTCCTGCAGCAATTAATAATTAAAATAAAATTAATAATAATAATAATAAAATTTATTTCTAAAAATAATTAAATAAATTTTAGGATGTTACAAAGCTTATCAAGTCCTTCAGTGATGTTAATTAAATAAAGTTAAAGAATTTCAATATGTGACTTTGCTATAATACTACTGGTTAGATCAAGCATCAGGGTTGACCTAACATATTTTTAGGACTAAAACGAATTTTGAGGTGAGACATTTTTAAAACTAATAACAATATCTTTTGTAAAATACAAAAGAACATAAGAAGATTAAATTGTATTTTGAAAACTTTATTGTAAGTCCTTTTGAAATAATGTATCATCTTTTTAGGATGGAAGATGAATGTTAACAAACAAAAGGTTCTTATAAAAAAAAACATTTATGAGCTTAAGCTATAACTTAAATGTTTATCTTTCTTTTCTTTTCTTGTATTAACATTGCATTTTAGAGGATAAAATTGGTTTTTAGAGAAATGTTTGACTTTGAAAAAGAGCTTCTTATGCTCTTATTAAGATAAAACATTCCTTTTATCATAAAATACACTAAGATGAAACATGTGTATGGTAGGATAAAATATTAATTATATATGACGTTTTATGGTATCCATTTGTAGAATGGCTTGTTGATTGCTTTATATGATAAAATCTCATGTCTTTGTTCATTTCAAAAGAAAATAGGAATATTCATCCTTTTATCTAACAGTTTTAGTAAAAAAAAACTAATAACAATATTTGATTAAATGATTATATTTTATTGAAATTTTATCTTGAGCTTTTTGGGATGATTATAATAATACTTCTTAGTTTACCACAAATCCAAAAACAAAAGAAAACAAAAACTAACCTTAGATCAATTTCTATCTTTTATGAACCTCATTCACCAAATAAGAAAACACGCCTTAGTTATCATTACAATGACCAACTAATAACAAATGTTATATAAATACTAGTACTAAATAACTTTTTTCCAGGAAGCCTAAAGCAAGGGACTTGAGTCAGCCTTATCAACCACATATCACTGGAATAAGTTACAGTTGATAATAAGGATATATATTTACTTCTAAAGAATATTAGAGTAGCACTTAGTTTAAATGAATGCATTCAATGTCATGAGTTGAGATGATAAACCCATCAAATCTTTAAAATTATGCTAATAAATTAAAGATAACATTCATTTTTATTTTTTTTAATATGGATATAACGGTTTAAGATATATGATATGAAAAGTTATATAATGGTAATCATTTATACCCTCCAAATTTCAATTTCCTAATTTCCTCATTTTCTAAATTCTAGTTTGCTAATTTACTCATCATCTAAAAAATTAATTTGGTGTAAAAATAGTGTAAACAATTGATGGAGTTTTGTTGTTCATAAATTGCAATTAAAATTTATCTATAAATATTTTTTTTGTTTAAAACAAGTTGCCCATGATGTTAATGTCTATTGCATTAAAAATATGACTTAAATTGTATTGAAAATTAATCTATTGTTAATCCTATGAAAAATGTGATATTAATGTTTATTGCAAAGTTTATTACTTCCTAAGTATTCAATATTTTTACTGTTGTCCTGTGTTTTAAGGTTTTATCAACCTATAAACACTTTAAATTTCACAAATGCATGATGGGTAATGGATTACAAATTTCTTAAAATTACTTGTTTCTTTTTATTATTGTGTATTGTATAGGTCTTGTTTGAGCAAAAAAGGTTCCATAATTTGAGAAATTTATTTTTTGATGTCAATTCATTGCTTTGAAGATTACACATTCATGGAAATCTATAACGACTTACTATTGTCACAATTGTTAAACACCAAAACTCTATGTGCAAAAGTTGATTTTAAGGAAATTCTTATATTAATTTATTTATGAAAAGAACGGGCATATTTTCACAATTCTTCACATCAAACATATCATTGAACTTAAAAGCATATACACATTTCAACATCGAAAATTATACAGTCTGTGAGTTAGGTACAAATGTTTGTACCTCATGGCACTTACATCAAAACATCAATATATAAAACACTAAAGTTGGGGACATCTATATAATTACCTAAAATATAAGCTATACATCTAAAGGAGAGTGTGGCAAGGTACATCGCTCCAACACTCGAGTTAGTGACAAACACAAAAAACAAAAATAACTGATATGTGAAAATCGTAAGTGTACGATTGTTGTCAAGTAATAATATTTAAGATCATATCTATATGGTTTGCATATTTAATTTTGTAAATATTTCTATTTAAAAGGGAATTAAAATAGTAATGAATTGATTGATTGAGAAAATAATAAGACAAAATAAAATTTGTTAGAAAATTAAATTCAAAATAGAAACAAATAATCAAGTAAATTCGGGGAAATTTAATTTAAGAAAATTTCCAAGATTAGGATTCACACCATGACTTCCTATTTTGTTTAATATTCCTATCTTAATATTCTATTGTTTCTCTTTGAAGGTAAATTAACCTAAAGTAACCTTCATTCCCTTTCAAGATACAAAGATGTATCTAATTGAATTGACCTCTACTTTCATGGTAGGTATGTTCAATTAAACTTATTAAGCTCTTTGTTAATTTATTGATTCCTTGAAGAATTAAATCTACTTTTGTGATTTAAAACCTAAGTTCCCTTTCTAGGATTTCGATAACCAGGTTCACCTTTCAATTCTTCCCTAAGCATTTAAGGTTATGAAAAACAAAGGCCAATCTTTTCAAACAAATAAATTAATAGAAAGAAGAATCAAGAGGAGAAATCAATAAAATATCAAAATAACTCAATTAGGCATAAATAGTTGTCAAATGTTAAGCCCTAATCCTAGAACAAGAGTTCTACTCACACATAGTCATGGTAGAAATCCAAAGACAATAAAAAGATAAAAACATCAAACTAGGATGAGAATTGAAAAGGAGAGGACTATCTTCAATCCTCTTCATTATCACAAGGTTCAAAAGTTGTCTCTTTCTAAGTTCAGAAAACTATTTAAAAGACATGGGCAAAAAAGGTCCAGACCCAAAAATACAAATAAAAACATGAAAAAAATATAAATTGTATCAGTAACCTGTTCACGACTGTGACTAGGAAGTTCATGGTCGTGATTGTGGAGTTCACAGTCCTGAATAAAGCTGATCTAGATTTTGAAGGTGCAAAAAAGTGAGTTTTACAGTTGTGATTGTGGCACCCATGATTGTGAACAATATCAAGTAGTCTGAACATTTCTGAAATGCATTCCTTTTGCCCTTCTTCCTAGCCATGATGTCTTTAAAGTTCAAGGGTTCTCCTTATTCTTGCTTTAGCATCTTCAAGTTAAAATATTAACCCATGAAACACAAGCATTCCAAATGTGTAACAAGTTCCACAAAAACTGAAAAGCAATTAAAACATAGGTAGATGTAATTATAAAAGATGGGAAAATATATACTATCCTAGCTAAATATTCTATGTAAAGATGACATGAAATGCAATGCATCAAGAACAAACACTCCTACTACTAAGGAGAAGTTGATGATGATTCTCCCTTTGCATGAAACTTAGTAGGAATAACTTTATAGCAACACAGATGAGGACTTAAACATGACAGGTGGTGACTTGTTGCTAGGCGACTAAGATCGAGTAAGATGAACAGGTAGGCTCCATATTTCTTGAATTGGCAACCAAATGTGCAACATGGTGTAGAGAGTGACAGAAAACCAAGTGATGATGGTCGATGCATAGGAAAGTGCCAACTCTCTTGATACCATGCTTGTTGATGTTTTGCATTAATCCTCCATTCTCTATCAAGACCCATAATGGTCTCCCGAAAGTCGTTGCTGAATAGTCCCACGTGTACTCTTCCCTTAAGCATGTTTTGGGTGTTCCTTGCTTGTGGTGAGGGTTGACATTCACTACCAACGAACACGACATTTGAGATCATTATAGTTGCACACATAAGAAGGAACATAAGGGTATGCTTACTTTAGCACATACACATACCTCGAAAACTTAAAGCATCATCATACAACAAGTCATAATTATCATAACATATATGCAATTACAGAGACTTTGAAATCATCCATCATTAATAAGTCACCTCTCAATCATTTTAACAACATACACATATGTGCGTGCGTGCGTGTATCCTACACCAAGGAGACTTTTATAGTTTAGGCAATCATTTTTGACACTTCCTTAACATAACTTTTGTCAGCAAAGACCCCAAGACTCATGCTACTCGTCATTGGGGGAAAGCAGAACACAATCTTATGAAATTTGATAATGATTCTATCAAGATAAATATACGTGAGTTTTAGCTTAACCATATTTAAAGGCTTCCAAAGGCCTTGACCCCTCATGGAATTCACTTGTCCATTCTATCCCCAAGGCCCATCGTCAACTACCTCATTCTTCCTTCCAGCAAAAGATTGAGAATCCCAATTCTGAGTACTAACTCTGGCAATCCTCCAACTTACATGCCTACTCGTATACCATGCAAATTAGATTCATACAATACATATCAATAGTGATTCAAAGATCACCTTCAACTTCCTTGAACTCATATACAACTAATTTGTATCCACCATCTCATCATGGTCTTCAAGGCAAGTTGCACCAGCACAACAACATAAAGGTTCAATAAACAACTCTACAAAATAGGACCATGAACGCGTCCTACTTTAAACAAATCCATGCATTATTTGACTTCACATGGATAACAAAAATTTCTAAGTCTTATGGAATTAAGTTGTTAAGGTTTCAGTTGCATTATTTTGCTTCTCCCTACTCATTATACTCATTCACATTAAAATTTCATTGATTAAAGAGGTAGAAGAAGTTCTATTTTAAGGAAGACATGTTTTTTCACTATCAAAAATTTTGCCCAACAAATGAGGATTTTCCCATAGTGAATCCTACCTATAGAGAGGGCAGACTCTGAGGTACATATCTCTCTTGTTTAGTAGATGCCTAATTCGCTCAACAAATGAAGCTACAAAGAGCTTCACTCTCAACTTAGTCGCTTAGCAAATGCTAAATTCTCTTGGCAAGTGAATCCAAATAGGCTTTGAACCTCACTCCCTCAACTTAATTTGCCTAACAAAGTAGTCCCTTTGCTCAACAAGAGGAGCCATAAATAACTATATATTTACATATTTAGTTTTAGTCACTCAATGAAGCATTTCCTTACCCAGTGGAGCTATAAAGAGGGTAGCAATTATACTCTCTTTAAGGTGTTCAGCAAGTGCAAGACTCACTCATCGAGCCTAAACATTTTTGGGCTCCTAAGATCCTTGCTTAGCAAGCATTCTAATCGCTCAACAAGCATTCTAATTGCTCAATGAGCATTCGTGTCACTCAAAAATGTTTTTATTTTCCAGATTTTCTCACTAAGTTTTCTAGATGCACTCCATGAGTATGCTTCTCACTCAACAAGCATTCAAGTAGTTTACGTGTTCTTGATTTTTGTCCAATAAGTCTTCAAGTCACTTATCAAAAATCTTCATTTACGAAATTCTAAACCCAAATTCTCAAGGTTCTCAACAAGAACCATCTCTCGCTTAGCTAGCCTTCAATAATAACTTAGAAAACCATATTTCATCCAGCGAATGGTAAGCTCGCCCAACAAAAATCCCACAATAGATTCACATGCAAACACCTATTTCCATAAACAAATCCAAAACATCATCAAACTAACTCAACTCATCCAGATAGAAAATATAACATCATATGAGTGTAGTCTAACCATTAAAAATGCCATGAATGCATCAAATCATCAATTCATAAAGAATAACTAAATCCTTCAAAACTCAAATATGAAACCAAAAATTCCTTTCTAGTTCATTCTAACAAGTTATTAAGCATTTAAAAACAATTCTAGGCACCATTTAACATATTTGAAAACATAGAAACATCAAGACAAACTTCCCTTACCTTAGGTGATGATCTTGGCAAGGAAACCTTTAAGGAAAAGGCTTCAATCTTGGAGCAACAATGGAGAAGAAACTTGGAGAAAATGAAGAGAAAAGGCTAGAAAATGGTGTTAAAATCATCTATGGTAAGGATATATATAAGGTGTGGGAGTTAAGCCTTTTGTCTAATGGATATTAAGGTTTTTTTACCCAAAGGTTAAAGTTGTTGTCTATGGTTCAAGGGGTTTAATTATCCAACATAAATGAGATTTTGTTATCCAATGCATAATAAAGATTTCATTATCCAATGGTTAAAAGAATTTAGGGTTTCCAAAAGTCAGGTCAATTGGTGTTCTGCCTTAAAAAATGTGCTACTACATGGAAAAACATATCAATGACACTAGTTCGCCAAATTGTGTCTAAAAGTGTGTTGAGGATACCATTTCATTGACTTGTAAAGCTCCTCTACTCAATTATCCATTTTTTAAAGCAAATTCATTGCCTCAAAAAAGTCCATCAGACCACTCTGGTTCTTTCGAGATTTTCTTGAAAAACATGCAAATGTAACTTAATAAAATTTCTACCAAAATTAAACTTAATTATATCTTGTAATTATTTCACCCATTTAATTAATCACATATGAAAAACACAACGTTACAACACCCGCCAACAAGAAAAAAATTTGTCCTTGAAAATTCACTTACTTGGGAAGAGTTGTAGAAATTACTGTCTCTTCTTGCTTTCCAATTCCTATATTGTATCTCCCATTGCGTTGTAAGGTATGAGAGAACTAAAACGGGCATGGTAGTCAACCTATAACACCCCGATTTTTTTATCTTATTTATTATTGTTGTAAATATTATATTTTATTTATTATTAATAAGTGGTTTAATTGTTTATAATTAATTAAATATTGATTTGGGAAATTTATATGGTTAAATGTAAGGTTTTGTGAAAGAAATAAAAGTAAAGGCCTTAGGCCTAAGTTAAAAAAAAATAACACTATAGGTTGTTGAGCATGGTTATGCTTAAAGGAGTACACCCGTGCTGAACGAGGACTAAGCAACATGATTGTGCTGGCTTATGCACGCAGTAAGTGACATGTGTCAGAAATGCATAAGGGCATTTTTCGAGTTTATAAAAAAGTGCGTTTTGGATCTCTATTGTCGTAGTCAAGGTGGGAGAGGGAGGACCCCTAGAGTGAACGCAAGATAACCAAAAAGGAGCACCCTAAGGACATCTCGAAGCATTTGTTTCATGCCTTTCAAGTAAGAAGGAGTCGGAGAACATTGATATTAGGAAATTTCCTTGTGTATTGTGGGTAGAAGGGTGATAGTTCAGCTTTTGGTCGTTATTTCTACTATCAAAATACTAGATTTCCTATGTTATGGGTAGCATAGGAGCAACCTAGATTGAATCTCTCAAGGACACTTGGTTTCAATGCTTTCTATTGTACAAGATTGAAAAGATGCAGAGCCGGGAATGCAGAATGCGGACTGACTTAGTAAGGAAAAGTAAAAAGGGGGGGGTTTAGCATTGAAAAGTAAAGTTACAGGAAGTAAATGGCTACCTAGGAAAGTAAAGACAATCTATATCTAACGGAACATATACTTATCATATCGACTACAAAGGTATCAATGGAATGGTTTTGGGATTCTCGTTCCTCTGATGCGTACAATTCCTCACCAACCTAATTCCTAAGACAACTGCCTAACATTCGTCCATTGCCTATTGAGGGCTTACACCATCGCGACCTCGAGTTTGGTAGGGAGTATGCCCGTGGTTGATGTAGGTTATCTATTAATTACCTATAAGGTTGCTTAGATTGGTTTTGACTAGCCCCTAATCTAGTGTGATCTATCCCTACTATGCACGACCGTGACACAAGCAAGAACAAATTAGACTAACATGAATTACAAACATAAAAGCCAAGGGAAAACAAATTCATTCATTGATCAACCAGTGTACTGATACATGAAGTGGATATAGGGGAAAGATGTGATCAGCTTCCCATAGCGACCGCCAATGGTAGCTGTAGTGTTCCACCAAAGATGGCTAGTACTGAGGGGTTGAATCACCAGAGTGTGCCAGATTCTTGATTAGTCCTCTCTAGCAACTGGCCACAACCCAGTTTTGGTCCTGCGTCCCACTCGTCCGATTGAATGCCATACTGAAGCATCGTGGAACAAAGGGTGAAGTGCGAATGGAGGTGAAGGACAGAGTATGCATGCGTGCGTGTTTGGCCTGGCTATGAATAAGCTTCACTAACTAATGAACTTAGCTATACGTCTCTATTTATACATGCATTGACTAACTAACCCTATAGCAGAAATAACTAAAATAACTACTTGACATAACAAAAATAACTAATTTTCTGACCACTAACTAATCTCCTAAATGACCATGTGCTAATTTACAATTGTCCACGTGCTTGAAATTGCTAGAGTGGAATCGGTCCTTGATGTCGGGATGGATCCAGACGGATGGGAGTCAGCATCTGGAGTCAGCATCCGGTTTTGAAGTTGGCGTCCGAATAGGAGTCAGCATGCGCTTTGGAGTTGGCATCCGCTTTGGAGTCGACATCCACTTTGGACTTGGACACAAAGTCGTCCTGTATAGTCGGCTTTACAAGAGTCGGCATGTGGAGTCAGCATCATCTAGCTGGGATGGTTCCGACTTCAAGAACTAGGACGACTTCGATCTGGACTCCATTTTGACCTGCAAAACAAGACTACTCTTTTTGTTAGCTAAAATCAGCAACTTATAGATTCATATTTTCCTTATTTTAACCTTGGAGATCTAAATCTTAGCCAATACGTGACTCTCAACTACAAATTAGAGTCTATTCCACCCATCTTAAGACCAAATAGGTGTCTAAAATATGAATTATCAAAGGATCGACCCTAGGACCTCATAAAAATAGCTTATGTTATGATATATTTTAAATTGTGGTTCTTAGTAGTCTTTGAAATAGATTAAACCCCCCACATCAAGAAGCATTGATTTTTG
This sequence comes from Mucuna pruriens, assembly GCA_025330945.1. Lineage (NCBI taxonomy): Eukaryota > Viridiplantae > Streptophyta > Magnoliopsida > Fabales > Fabaceae > Mucuna > Mucuna pruriens. Next base: position 281,930 of record JAENHJ010000103.1, on the reverse strand, counting down.
TCTTTGTCTCTTATTAGTAATTTAGAGCCAAACATGTTTTTAGGAAAAATAGGATAGCCATTTTTTGACTTGTATGAAGAGATTATATGTATGTTTTAATGAAGAAACATAGAGAAAACACTAGGTTTCCTCGAATCTACATTTTGGGCAAAAATCCGAAATTTGTGGGTCATAGAGCGATGAGCACGCTTGTTCTTAGTTAAGAACATCCATGTAGGATTGCCTGCACAAGCATGCCCATGCTCGATTAAGCACGTTTGTGCTCATCGAGACAATGTAGTACATTGTGTTCATTGTTTCTATTCCTTTCTGTAAATAAATGATAAATGTCTATATGCCTTTGTGTTGAAATATTGAAATTATTGTATGAATTGTGTTGTTGTTATGGATTGATATATGGGCATATAGTGCATGGAAACAAACATGAGAAATGAACACGAAAATATGATTAAGGGGGTTGTGGGCACCATGACGAGTTACCTAGTCCTATAGGGATGAGAATGGTACTCACTACTTTGTGTAGGTTGTTAGGTAAGTTGCTTTGCCTTAGCAGGGTTAGGACAACCCTCATCGACCCAATCATTGCGATAAGTGGAACTATATAAAAGATTAAGTGACATGCATCATGTAATACAATGTTGTGAAGGAAAGTAGACATGAGCTAATTGGTAAGGTCATTGGACCTACTAGGAACTACTTAGTATGAAAACCCTAATGGTCATACTTGATCCCACATTTGGAGCATACAATGCAAATTGAGTAGATTTTGATGTGCTACCAAAAAATTTCATATTAGTGTGGTATGGCTAACTAATGAGGATTGAGTTGTATTACCCCTGAACTACTATTCTGATTATGATGGTACCACATGGATGTGAAGCAAATTCTAGGAAGCATTGGACATAGCATAAGCACATTAAGATGTCTTTATAAACTATTAATATTGTATAAATTGTTTAAGATTTATGCATAAGTGAGATGCGTTCTCACTCCCATTTTGTTTACATTGCTTGTGTTTGGACTGATCATCATTTGCAGATGAAAATGAGCAGGAACGTGAAGATCAAACTTAGCTTTTATTGCTTTATTTTTCTTAGTAGTTTTGTATAAAGGACTTTGCTTTGATAGGTTATGATATTGGGGTTGAATATTTTTTTGTATTTTTACTTTATTTTATATTGTTTTAGATTTGAGAATATGGTCTTTGGAGTGTTATCGCTTCTTTTGAAAGATTATTTTACATATTTTAAGTTTATGAATGTGAACTCTTTACATGTGATATGAACAAATGCAAATTATTTCAGTGGTTTATTTCTTTATTAAGTTTAAATGCTATAGGGATATAGGGTGTCACACAACCTCTTCTTCAACTCCTAAAAGCCCTATTCACATGCCTTTGTCCATACGAACGGTTAATCATTTCTTATAAGTTGAGTCCTTGGTATTACTATCTTAAAAAAAACCTTTCATAATACTCAACTAATCCAACAAAACTTCTTATCTTAGTAGTTGTCATTGAATGTTCCCACTATAGCACAATTTCTATCTTCAATGGATCTACAACTATTCCTTTTATTGAGATCACATGACCTTAGAAATTTCACTTTCTCAAGCCAAAATTCACATTTCAAGGGCTTGACATACATTAGTTTTTCCTTCAAAATTTTTAACATTACTTTTAAATGTTCCTCGATTGTAATTTTTTTTGTCACCATGTTATCGGTGTGAAGTATCAATTAACTTTATTAATGACTAATTTTTGTTGAGGAACCTAGTTAGCCACCTTTAGTAGTATCTTCTCCCAATTACATTTATTTCATCACAAAACTTGAACATGAGAATTTACCTTAAGAAATTTGAGTCTAATTTCACTTGGACAAATAAAATGTTGATACCTTGCATATTTGGAATAAAAAAAATACATTAGTGGAAAAATATTATGGAAAAATATTAAATACATAAAACAAACTCAAACATTTGTTATAATTAAGATAGAATGAAGTTATAATTTTTTTTCAAAATTTTTTAATATTTTATAAAAAATATTCACATGAAAAAGCAAATATATTTAATATTTAAAATATAAAAATATTTAATATATTTATATTTAACAAACAAGAGAATTTAGTAAAAAAAATATTATAAAATTTAACTAATAAAATTTCTAAAAATATTATTCATGTAATAATTAATATAACAATTTGATAAAATAAATTATACAATATAAATACTCATCTAATTATAAAATACTATATATAATAAATTTATTTATTTTTATAATAACTATCTTAAAATCATATAAACAATCATTTAGTATTAAATAATAACATAAAATTACTTTATACTATGTTGATTAAACTTTAATAATTTATACAGCATCGATTTTTATTTCTATTTCTCCTTATTACAATATTATATTTCATACTTCTTGCTCTCTTTTTTTTTTTTCCTCTTTTCATTGTAGATTTTGTTATTCAATTTGACGAGGAATAACATTTCTCAAAATTTGAAGAACACTCATGCTCACAGAATTTTGAGAAACATGGTAGAAGCCGTGGAACACAAAAGAGCTTTTTGTGGCACTACCACTAAAGACTGATTCCAAATTCGGATTGTGACTGATAGATAAGTTCAAACAAGGAAACTTCTCGAGGGTCCACACGCTATCATTGCAATGCTTCTAAGTTGTTTTCTGAGTCATAAATACCACCTCATCCAATGTCAATAAATGCCCATTCAGAGCATATATTGCTCCATAAATGGTGGCTAGAGGGGCCCCACAATACTTCTTCTTATGCTTTGTGCTTCCAAAAAGAATTCTCAGAAATTTAACCAAATAAGATAACTTTTCTCAAGAGTTGTTGGTTTATTTATAGAATAAAAAAAATTAGCCCAGAATACAATTTTGAAAAAATGATAAATATTTACCCATCTAAAATATAAAGTTTAAAACTCATTAACTTTAGCATATTAGCATAAACAAGGGAGAATATTTTAAAAAATTAATGAGTGTTTATCTATTTTTTATTTAATTTTAGAAATTTAGGCTTTTGATTTTGTTTTTGCTTTTACTTCATTTAATATTTCAGTAAATTGAAAATTACTTTATGTTTTAGGTTAATCATTTCTTTTCTATTTTTTAGTGTATTTATTTTTCTTTAACTTTCTAAGATTGATCATAACCGTACTATATGATTATTATTTGAAAACACAAAACAAAAGGTGGCTTTTTCTATAGGAGGAAGACTTGTCTTGGCTTACTAACTTGACATTTTATTGGCTTTTTGTTTTATAAATTAGATGTGATGTATCTTTGAAAATAATTTTGGATTAAATTTTAGATCGTCCTAATCCAGAATCATATATTTTTTAAAGTATAAATTTTAATAAATATGTATTAATAATACTTTTTTATTTAATAGGTAATATCTTACATGACATAATATTGTATTTTAATAATATTATTTATTTTTAAAAAATATAATATAAAATATATTTTGAGTTAATTTAATATTAATATTAAATTACGTTAATAAATTAAATTGACTTTGTAACTGTGATTGGATCCATATATGAAATGAATTTGTGTTCAAATAAATTAATATTAAAATTTTGAATTATATAAAATAAAATAAAAATAAAGTCGTCTGGCTCGTTCATTCACATCCTCAACTATCTAAATGCTTAACTTTAGTATTTGAAGTTAAAATCTATATGCAGTATCATATTTAGGATTGATCGTTCTTCTTCAATTAATAAAGTAGAATGAAGGAGATATTGCCGCATTTTAAGGTCTAAGTATATTATATGATTTAACTAGATTTTAATTTATATATATTTAATTTTTTTAATACATGCATATTAAGATTAAAGAAGATGATTAATTATATTTTAATTAAAAAGATTTATTTTAAATATTAAGCCTATCGAAATTTATTATGATTTGATCCTTCTCCAAGTAATAATAGTGATCTAGTACTTCCATCAAATGTATAAATTCAAAAAGAATGTAAATATAATAAATATGAATATATAATATATGATTATTTTAATTTGAATGTTCATTTTCTTATTATAGATATTATGTTAACATATATTTAATTTTTATATAGTTATAATCAATAATTTTTAAATATATTTATTGTAAAAATTAAAAATTTATTTTAAATTTGTTGAAATAGGATTTTATTATTAAAAAGATGTTAATTATTTTAAATTATATTTTTAATCATTTTGAAGATGTTAATCATAATTATGTTATATTATTAACGTTTTGAGTTGGTTAACCTCATTGATATTATGTTATATTTTTTAACCATGGGTCTATTGAATGTTCACTGGGTGAGTACGTTACTTGTTTGGCAAGGATCTTGAGAACTCGAAAATGCATAGATTCATTGGGTGAGTCTCACATTTCGTTGAGCAAGAGTTTTAGGGGCTCTTTATGATCCTTCTCGCTGGGTGAGTTAAGCTTAGTTCAGAGCATGAAGTCTCTTTAACTTCATTCGCCAAGCAGACATCCCACTCGCTGAGTGAATAAGTGACAATATTTGGAAGGTTCTTTTTGTGACCCTTATAGGTGGGTGGGGATGAACCCTCGCAAGGTGAGACATGTGAGATTTTAGGAATTGAGTCATTGTGACTTAATTAATTGGGCGAATGGTTCATATGTTAGGCAACTAAACATAGTATAAACTTTTTGTGACTCTACTCACTAGGTGAGACTAAGCTCTCATTAAGCAAATAAACGTACCTAAGAAGTACCTTCTCTATAGGTAAGATTCATTGGACGAAAGATCACACTTGCTAGATGAATCTAGTGGCAGTGAGAATAATAACCAAGTTAGAAAATTATATCGCTTGAGTAACTATACCTTGTAAAAGATTGATAAAAAAAATGTCATAAATGTTTGGACTAGGGTAGGATGGTGTAAAAGAATAAAGTGAAATGATAAATAAGTTGAATTTCATAAGATTTGAAATGTTGCTATATTTGAGAGATAGAACATATGTTGTTTATGTTGAAGAGTAAAATGTTGGCCTTACTCTTAAGGAAATCGTTGGTGAACCATTCCTTGTTGTTGTGGTTCTACCTTACCTTGGAGGTGGCCACATTGGCTGTTTAAATCTATATAGAGTAATTGTATGTATGTATGTGTATTGTTGAAACTACTGACTATACTTGTTGAATGATGCGATATCTATAATGTTGTGTGTATTATTTGGTTGTTATTGTAATGATTGTTTAGATATAGGGATATTCTTGCAATAGCTTACTTTTGTGTTTGTGTTGTATGTGTATGACTGTAATGATCTCAAATGACGTGTTTATGGGAGTAGATGTTGAGGATGCCAAGAACATCAAGGTTCCCAAGCATTTCGATGATGCAGGTCTACATGAGACCCTTTTGCATACGCTTCTGAGACACTTAAGTGGGCTTAGAAAGGGCACAGAGGATAGATTATGACCAATAGTGGGTTCAGTACAGAGAGGAGGTAGATGTGGAGTATGTTCCAATAAGCACTATATGGTTGATCATTACGTTCCTATGTGGATATGATTTTGTTGATCCCAACAATATAAAGTCAGCTTGCAGGCATGGTGAGATCAGAGTTGACAGGGAACTGACACTACAACCCTAATGTTTCTGGTTCTTAACTGTGTCGTTTCCAAACCATGTAGTCGAGACTTGGGAGTGGTGCAAGAGCTTCCTCGTCAACACTGCTGTTGTAATGATCTCGCCAATGTTGTTATTATTTTGTTATCATAGAGACCAACTCATTTAGGGTGTTTTGTTATCCATGCCACCCTCTTGTTATCCATGTTCTGTTTTATGTTGATGTTGTAAGTGTAGTTTCATCCCACTATTTTTAGGATCAAACTAATTAAGATTTTTATTAAAATTAACCTTCCTAGCATAGTATAGTTTTATAATTTTTTATAAATTATGTCTGCCTTTGAGTCGTTACATAATTTGTGCTTTTGATCTCAATTGTTCGATAGTCATCATTTCCTCTACCATACTTCCTATGCACGACTTGACACCAAAGCCTTGTATCTCTTGACCAAAGAGTCCATTCAAGTTTCATATTGTAGGCTTTGTTAATCTCATATAGGTTACACATAGTTAAGCCTCTTAATCTTTTCTGCAACATCATTTCTTGTCAATTCACCACCACAACAAATATTGAATTATCACCCTAAATAAAATCTCTCTACATCTTCTGAATCTCATTAAGCACGTTGAAATGAATTAAGTTGGACATCATCAAGTATGTAAGAATTACTTGGATCACTAACTTTGACAAAGTGATGTGTCTCGCTAGAGAAGAGTTTTCCAACCACAAAAGTGATGTCATTTTAGTTATTAAAACATATGCCAACATGAATGGTACATGATGTTTGCCATGTCATCTTTTAAAGGAATTTCTATAATAAAGACTAAAAAAAATAAAAAAAAAACAAATTCAAGAACTATGATGAATAAAATAACTTATTGGAATTAAAAAATAAAATACTAAATTATAAAAGATTAAAAGGATATTTAATTTTTTATTTTTATTTTTTTCTTTGAACGTGCATAATATTTTCATAAATTTCTCTTCAATCATTTTAAACTATCATTTTTTTAATATAATTTATCTTATTAGTTATATGTTATTTTAATCTATTATATTTTATTTTTATTTAAAATAAAATTTCATTAAGTGTTTTAAAATTATTAATGATTAAAAATAATTTTATGTCATAATTTAAATTATTTATTATAAATATAAAATATAATTTATATATTAAAAACATTTATTCATTACAAATTTTAATTATAAAAAAATATTTATCATTTTAAACCTATAATTAAAATACTAATTATTATTATTATTATTTAAATGACAATAAACAGAAATGTGATAAATATTTAAAGCGGGGTTGGGCGAGCATAGGAAAGAGAGCCATAGCATACAAGATAAGACCAACACCTACAGCAACAGCGTCAGATTATAAAAGGTGCCGTATTTTTCGAATCATACAATTATTTCCTTTTCTCACTGAAATCATTGAGGTCATATAAATAAATAAAGCAACTTTCAAACTATAAAAATTTAAATTAAAATTCTACGAATTTAAATCATGGTGTCCATATGGGTGCTGCCGCACACAAATATACAAATAAACAGTAAAAGCTCTTTTAGTGGTCAATTTTTTTTTTTTTGTGAATCACTTTCAGTAGTCTTAGTATTTGCAATAAAGTTAGAAGGGACAAAAATAAGAATTATACAAAGCACCAAAATAGGTAATTTTGCTTAGAAAAAATAATCGCTCCTTTTATCTTGTATGCTAAGGAAAAAAAAATAATCTAGTTGTTATAGTCCAATTTTTATATCGATTGATATTTTAGTAAGGTGAATTTGAATTTTTTATAAAAAAATGTTTAAAATTTTAAAAAATAAAATAATATTAGATCAAATAAATTCAGTTATTTTTGGAGTTTAGATAGATAAATTAATACAGATCAAATTGGTTCACTTTTATTTGAGTTAAATTTATAAGACAATTGAGTTGAATTTATCTTGTGACTTCTAGTTTTGGTGATATTTTTTATTTTTGTTTAAAATTAAACTTTTATTTTAGTAATTTATATTATTTTTAGTGTAAATATTTATTATGTGAAAAAACAATAATTATATTTATTTATCAAATATTTAATATAAATATATATTTAAAATTCAAACTCAACATTACTAATTAAACTGAAATCATTTATAGTATTATTAAAGTGAATATTTTAATTTTGATTAAAAATAATATTAAAAATACTTATAAATATTCTACGTTTAACTTTTCTCCTTATACAAGTTTATCTTTATTCGTTAGGAAATTGTTTTGGCGGAGAAACTTTTGCTAATTAAAACTATTAAATCTTAATAGGATACAATTGAATAAATAAACATGTTCCTAAAAGAGAATGGAATAAACGAAAAATAGTTTATTTTTCTTCTTTGAAATAATATTAAAAATATTATTAAATTCCATAATGGAATAGAATTATATTGAATCTTAACTCTTGTAATTTTTAATTCTCTACTTATATTTTTGAGAGAATGAAAACTGAGTTTTACTTGAATTTTTTTCCTATTATTTTAGGTGAATTAAAATTTTAATTCTTCCATGTAATTTTTTTATTTTTCTTTATAAAAAAAATATATTTAATCATTAAAGAAAACATTCTTAGCGCATCTCCAATTTCAAACTAATCCATAGTTCCTCTAAATATTTTTTTTATTTTTTTATTTTTATTAATTAATAAAAGAATATCGTAATAAATTAATAAATTACGTTCCACTGAAAATTGTTTAAAACAAAATATTACATTATCCAATTAAAACCTTCAATTCGTTTAAATTTTTTAAAATGATATCCATAATAATTAGTTATTATAAATAAAAAACAAAATATTTAATAAAAAATATACTTAGACAACAATAATGATGGAATAATTTATTTAACTGTATATTTGGAATGTATAATTATTTCATCATAACTAATTTAATAAATTAAATTTAAAAAATATGTTAAATCATTCATATAACTAATATTATATTAAAATAATTATAATATTAATAATCTTTTGTATATAAAATTAATTCAGTGATCAATGTTGATTTTTTTAGAGTAAAATACGGTTTCAAAATTTGAAGTTCTTAATTAATAAAAACATTATGATATTAATTATAGTAAAATGTAATAGACTTTTTTTTAATTCATAAAAACATAATTTTATTAATTAAGGCAATCAAGATCGATATATAGTTAAAAAGAATTATTTTCTGTGTCTTTTGCATGTTATTCTAGGGTTCATGAATACCTAAGGAAGCCGTCATGATTTTTTATTTATTTTTTATCTAATCTATCTAGTTTCTTAAGAAAAAGATCAAAGAGACAAAAAGGAAGCTAGATGCCCTTCAAAAAGTTACTCAAAATGATGAGATTGTGTCTGAGATTACTGCAGTATTGTGGAGAAAGGTATACTGGGGTCAACGTGCCAAGGCAAGCTTCTTTAAAGACAAGGACTCATAGTTGGAGACCCTTAAAACTACAACATCTATTTGACACCTATTTTAAAATATTTCTTCGCTCCTTAGTCATAAGTGATTGTATGATACTTTTATTAAAAACAAGACCATTCTTTTCGTATAATTTATATAATTTATTTCAAAATTTAATAATATTTAGACATTTGTTATAAATTATTATATTATATAATAATATTATTTTTTAATATTATACTTAAATCTTAAGAATTTATTAACAATTTTTTTTATATTGAATATTTTTATGTTTTTAAATTTATTTTTTAAAAGTATTGACTGTAAATATCTAAATTCATTTTTTTACATTTCCTTGTTTTGTCTCCTCCCACATCTTTTAATGGCCAATTTGTCGCACTCAGCTATTTTAATGTCTACTTTTTGTTACGTGGAATGTAGTACATTATGGGTTTGAATCAAAGTTTTTATTTTGTCTTGATAAGTTTTCAATCCCCTAACCATACACGTCAAATTATATGATTGAGGTGGATAATTTATCAATTAATGCAATTGTAATTGCACTTTATATGAAATGATTGATTTAAATTAAAATTGAATCAAATTCGAACACATTCTTAAAGTTTTTTCATAATGAATTAGCCTGATATACACCATAGTTAAAGTTATTATTTGGGAATATAGGTAAATAAGCTTGGCCTTCCCTTTGAGTTCTTTCTTGTGGATGAGAAAATTGGGAACCTTGAAGCAAAGAGTCTTAATGTGAGTAAAATCTATGTTAATCTTAAAATATAAATGGTATTGTTATTTACTTATTAGCTGTTATACACTTATCCAAACATGACCATTGAGATTTTTGTACTAAGTAGCTCCGAGATGGTCTAGTGACCTTATCACTCAAGTTCATGTCTACTTTCTTATATGTCTGTTCCATTAAATGAAGCATGAAATGTAGTTCAACTTAATCATTATTCCACTTTCAATATTAAGCTAATATGGCCCATTCTTACCTCTCACAGGTTACGCACCTCATCTCACAACTCATTACGGATTAATGAGTATCATTCTTGTCTCTCTCAGGCTAGGTTACTTACTAGACAAATGTCTTCTAGACTCATTCTTGTCTCTCACATACTAGGTCACCCTTCGAAGGACATTTATCCTTATTACTCATTTCTATGTCGCATATCATATTTCTCAAATTATGCAACTTAACAATAACATTTTAATAAAAAGTACAAGCATATTTCATACAAAAACATAATTTAACATAAAGTAGTAAATTCCAATTACATTACAATACAAAAACTCATACAAGCACGGGTAGGGTAGCATGGACGTGCTCCCATTAGCATGGTCGTGTATAGTTAGCATGACTTTGCACAAGCATGCACAAAAACTGTATGGGCATGATAGTCTACATGAGCATGCATAATATACACGAGTTGTTCTTCATGAAAATGATCGTCCTGAACAACTTGCAACTCAAATTTTTTGGATTTTCACCCAAAATTTTGAATTCTCATAAGAGAACCTATAATTTTCTATGTTTTGCATGCATATAAACAATTACATAACCAATTTTACAAAACAAAATTGTAAACAAACAATCTAATCTAGAGAGCTCAACCTCCCCTTTAGAGACCACCAAGAACATATAAATAATCATATAATTAATGATAAGTAATTAAAAGAAAATATCCTAATCTAGGGAGTTCAATCTCCCTTTCAAATAACCAAAAACATACAATTTTAGGGATCTTAGGGAGACCCATCTACCCTTAGTTATACAAATGTCCTTGAGGGATGTTTCTCACTCCCCATTTACCTAGAAAAGCGTAGATGTAGAAAACATGCTCCTCAAGGTTGTTCTTCATGTTCCTTAGGGATTTTCTCCAAAGGTTCTCTTTCTTTCTTCCGCTCTCTAGTTTAAAATCTCACGTGTTGTGTTTAGGAAAATTAAATTAACTCAACAATATAAAGTTTTTAGGATTCCTTGTATAGCTCCTTTATATATCCAACATGGACCTCGCAGCTCTTTCTAATAGCCCACAATGAGCATGAAGTGCTCTCAGGTAAAGCACAAACAAATGGTCCCCACATCTAGTTCAATGTTTTGCATCAAACCTAACTTGTTTAGAGGTTCTTTTGCTTTCCCTATTGCTTGGTATCTAACTCCTTATATAAGAGAAGGAGAGGATGCATGAACTCATATTACCCGATATAGGACTTAAGCTATCCCACTCCTTATATAGGAGAAGGAGGTGATGCATGTTATATTGCTTGATGTGGGACTTAAGCTTTCACCATTTTTAAATGGTCTATTTTTCTTAAATTAATTAATTAAAGCCCTCATCAAGAAATATAACATGCACCACCTCCTTCTCCTAAATTATTATTTATTTAATTATAAAATAATTAAGGTTTAATTATTAATAATTAATCAAATACAATATTTGCAACCAATATAAAAATAGAACTAGAAACTAGGGTGTTACATGCTACCCACGTACAACTTATCTCGACCGAACATCCTCTTTCCCCATACTAGATTGAAGATATGTCAAGGAAGTAATATGAGTGATCACTCGACTTATAAATCTCGATGGAGTAGTTGTATATTTAAATGTATGTATAATTGTTGAATATAAATTATTGATAGCAATTGTATTGTTGAGGGTCGAAGATCCTTGTTAACTTATGTTGTGAATTTATATAGTAAAATGCATGTTATTTCAGTTATTTAGACATAAGGTCTTTTCTATAGTAGCTTGTCCTTATACTTGTGTGTTGTATGTGCTAGACTGTAATGATCATGACCGGTGTACTTGTAGGAGTAGATGTTGAGACCACCTTGAGGGTAAAGGTTTCCAAGAATCCTAATGATGTTAATCTTCTTGGGAGGGTTTCATATAAGCTTCTAGGATACTTTGGTAGGCCTAAGAGGAGTATGGCAGATTAGTTGTGACCACCAATGGGTTTGGTACCATGGAGAAGTCAACATGGAGTATCCACAATTTTGTTCATCATCACCTTCCACACCTATGTGGAGATGTTCCTCCCATCCTAGTGATGTAAAGCTAGCCAACAAGAATGACGAAAGCAAAGTTAGCTGGGAACCAACACTGCAACCCCAACACTCAACGTCCTTGTCTCATCGCTTCAAGGCTAGGCCTCTGAGCACCGAGGGTGATCCAGGAGCTTCTTTGTCAACACCGCCCACCACCTCAATAGTGTCGTTGCTACTTATGGTATATTTTGTAGGGAGTGGCTCTTATGGTGTTTTGGTTGTCCCCTTCCCAAGATGAATTCCCCTCTTTTGTTTTAGGCAGATGTTTAGCCTGTAGCTTCAATTTTATTTGTGGACTTTGTAAGTGCCATAAGGCACAACTTATGGTTGTATCAACCTGTACATAGTTCATTTGCTTTATCTCATGATACATGTTTTTATTCAGTTGATGTGTAGTGTGTATGCTTTATATCTATTTTCAATGCGTACCAAAAGAAAGAAAAAAATTTACTCACTATTTTCAGAAATTAAATTAATTAAAATCTTATTAAAATCACCCTTTCGCACGTAGTGTAGTTTTAGTCATTTAGCAAGTTGTGTTGACTTTCAGGTCATTACACATCAGTAGTGTCCTCAAGGGTCTCCTCAGCAACAATTGTGATTTTCATATCACTCTCAGCTTCCTTGAACACACGAATACTAATAACATGTCTCCACCATCTCATTATAGTCACCTTCAAGGCATGTTGGAAACATTACAACAAGGAATTTGTCTACCAACCAATTGCTTAAGAGTAAGGTCAAGCTTCTTACTCTTACAACATCAACAACACCTATCCCACCCGTTCAAGGTGGCAACATTCCAAATCTTATGGGAATTCAACTTATTTATTATTTTACTTGAGTTTTTTATATCATCCTACCCATAATAAGTAATTTACATAATTTTAACAAGCTTTTAATGCATAAATTACTTAAAGATTTTAGTTTTTCAACTTAACAAGTTTTCTCAATGCTAGTGGATTCACTCAGCAAAAGGGATCATTAGCCTAGAAAATCATATCCCTAATAAAGTACTTCTAAAGTTACATGCATTCACCTAGCAAGTCTTTGGCCTCACTCAATGGAGCCACAAAGAGCTCTTACTATATTTAATTGCCCAACAAGTACATCACCCACCTAACAAACCAAGCCATAGTGGATTAACTCTTAAAAACCCTATATGGTCGCCTAACAAGGGCCCATCCTCACTTAGCTAGAGGAGCCACAAAGAGCATCCTCCAAAATTTTCACTTCTTTGCTCAGCAAGTGGGATGTCTCACTCAACAAATGATGTCACAAAGACTTGACACTCTCAACTCTACCTAACTCACTCAGCGAAGGCACTCCTTCACTCAACAATAGGAGCCACAAAAAGCCTCTTTCATTCTTACTTAGTGAAATGAAAGACTTTCCTAACAAATCTATTTGTTCTTGAGCTCTAAAGATCCTCATAAGAAAATAGGTACATGCTCAGCAAACACTCAACAACCCCAAATTTTCTCGTTAAGTTTCATGTTGCTTAATGTGCCTTCATTTAATTCATTTGTTCTTGCGCCTTTGCATAGCAATTGAGTCCCTTACTCAGCAAAAACTCACAATTTTTCAGAAATCTACCCAAAAATGCAAGGTCACTCAATAACAGTCATCCTTCGCTCAAAGAACCTTCAACAGAAACCTAGAAAAAAGAGGGATTAGCCTAAGGAGCCAAGGCTTCATTTGATAGATGTCCTAAACAGCAACATGCAAACATAATCAAATCCAACCAAATCAACATATAATTTCTTCAACAAGTTCATAACATAAAAACATCACCCAACGTGAATATGACATCAAAACTAACATGCAAACACAATTTTACCATCAGCCAACATTTTCATAAAAAGCTTAAAACATACAAAAATGGCTATCATTTCCTAAACAAATTACATACATACATTTCTAAGAATTATAACAACTTATTAATAACATGAAGACAACATTAAATCACAAAAAATATGCATAAGAAGATAATTCCTTAATTGGTTGAAGACAAAGGATTGAAAACTTTAATGATGGAGGTAAAATTCTTGATCAACTACAAAGAGATTCACTTAGAGAAGAAGAGGAGAAAAAATCAAAGAAAGAAGGGTGAATTTTCTGAAAGTCAACCATAGGGTGGCTATATATAGATTTTAGGGTTACTCATTAGGTATTAGGGGTATAAAGGACCTTTGGAAAATAGAAGGCGACAAAAACCATGATGGCTTGGGGGGTTTTGAACAACAATTATAAGGTTTTAAGATTTTTCCCGAAACTACGATCGGTTGGTGTCTCACCTCAAAAAAACATGTCATTGCACGAAAAATGTGTCGAAGACACCAGTTCAACGATTTTCAACCAAAAAGCATCAAAGACTACAATTCATCAACTCTAGATGTTTACTCAACTCTAATACCCATTTTAGTCAAAACTCGCCTTAGTATGCATGCTTTTAACTGTTCTTACCATTTTCGAGATGTTCTCGAAAAACATGCAATACAACCTTTTCTTAATTCTTTTTCAACTAAAATTAAATTTAATTATTCTTTTAATTACTCAATCAATTTAATTAAACACGTGCAAAACCCTTGGTGTTACATGCAACTTTGTACACATAAAGAATTATGACATGTAAAGAGAAAAGTGTCCAAGGAAATTCTGATAGCATTTTCTTTTTATTCAATAGTTCTCTTCTTGATCTTCTCTTATAGATGATAGTTTATATATCCACAAGATATAAGTAGTGTTTTGTAGAAAGAAGACTTTGATAATCTTTGCATTTATCTTCTTTGCTTTTCTTTTAAACGAGCTTAACCATTTTCTTGGAGAGAAAAAAAATGTGTAACAAAAATATACTTTAAACTTTCTTTAAAGATGTACTTATATGCTTTCTATAAGGAGAAAGCTACTTTGGATTTGTTCTTCTCTTCTTAGAATAGACAACAAATGTACCTAATATGTTGACTTGCTTCTATAAAGAAAAAAAACTAAGAAAGGAATATTCATTTCCTTTGCTTTTACCAACGTAATGTATCAAAACATTTATAAAGAAGATGAATGTTAGAGCTTAAATAGATGGTTTAAACAGGATACATGATAAGAGGAAGGTTTAAAAAGGATGAGAATTTCCTTTGCTGTCAGTTTTACTGTAGTAGTGAGGAGGTTTAAGAGTTGTTTTTAGTAAGGGTTAGATAAGAAGAAAAGATGGGAGAGCCTAGTCAAAAGTGGGAAAACCTTTCCCCAAAGTCTAAGTACATGATGAAGTTGGGGAAGAGATTAGAAAGGATGGGAAGGAAGCATAATGATAGAGACCCAACCAACAAAGTCAAAGATAATTGGCGTGACATTGGAGGTCTCATGACTAGGCCCAAAACCCAAATAATGAAGCAATCGTTGCCAGGCCTAAGGTTAGGAATTATGAAAAGTTTAGAGCAAAGTGAATCAAAGATTGTACCAAAATGGGTCACTTTATTACAAGTTGATGAAGATTGGAGCCCATATTGAAGAACACATGTAAAGCCCAAAGTCATTGTCATGTAATTTGGGCTAAGTAGTTAATTAGGATTTATTTAGATGTATTTTCGCATAAATCACGTTTTGATAGTTTGTAGAAAAAGGGAAAGTTGGATAGTTGGTGGAAAAATAGGAAGGTCATTAATGATGGAAATAAAAGGTTAGTGGGGAGATCTAGTGGATGAGATTTTATGCCAATTAAGGTATTAATGGACATTAAATCCATGAGATTTTATGCCAATTAAAATATTAATGGGCATTGATTTCAGGGTTGTCTAGTTAAGCCTATAAATAAACTCTTGTAACCATCCAGAAGGACAAAATTCATAATTTGAATAATATTCGTGTTTATTTGTGAGCACTTTTCCTTTGGTTCTTAGGTTAAAGAACTTTTATAGTGTTGGTTCTGCCGGCAGGTCGCGGTTAGGGTCGCACTCCTGATAACTTTGGTTCTACCGGCAGGTCATGGCTAGGGTCAAGTTCCTCTTTTAGTCTGATTTCAAGACGGTCCAATTTTAAGATCGTGTCACATAAGGGGGGCTAGACTCTAAGGTAAAGGCCAAGGCTACTTTCTTGTCTACCAACAACTCACGCCTTTCACTAAGTCATTGTAATTTATAAGGTTTTGGATAAAAAAAGTGGGGATATTTAATTTTTCCAGGAGTCTAAGACTAACAACATTAACACTACTACCCCCATCTATGATGATAGGACACAACTTACCCATAACTAGACACCTAGAGTGAAGGATATTCTCTCGTTGATTCTCAGCCTCCTCCACTACTTGGCTACTCATAAGCCTTCTAACCATGAGACAACTCACTCTCACTATTGGAGGAAGTTTCCTCATGTGAACCTTTCACTTTTCACCTCTCCATTATCCCTCAACACCATGGTCCTCCTATTTGGGTACTAGGAGGCAATGTGCCCTTTGCCCAAGTACTTAAATCACTTAATGTTACTAGATTTATGAGTACTAGAGGTGGAAAATGGTGGTACCTCTTTTCGACTTTAGGAGACCTCACTCCCTTTCTTGGGACTCTTGTCCCTTTTAGACCTCTCTTTCTCCTTCTACTTACCCTTTCAATTGCTATAACTAGAGTAAGGTTTCCTAGAGGCATTTCTTCTCTTTAATTGCAACTCCACCTTTATAGCTTGGTGGACTAAGTCCTCTAATATGGAGTAGTGTTAGAGCTCTACTATATCTTGGATTTTTCTATTAAGTCCATGCAAAAACTGTGTCAAGTAGCCTTCCTAGATTCCTCTATTTGAGCTCTCATAAAGTTTATCTCCATCTTTTTATGATACTTCTCCACACTCTTGGAACCTTGGTAAAACCTTTGGAGTTTATTATAAAGGTCCCTAGTGTAGTAAGAAGGCATGAAGCTCTCCCTCACTAGTCTTGTCAATGTGCCCCAACTCTTACAAGGATCCCTGTTTCCTCTTCTTATGACCTCCAACACTTGGTTCCACCAAACAAAGGCATAATCACCAAATTTTAGGGTGACTAGCCTCACCTTCATCTTTTCACTATGATCAAAACACTCCAATATTTTTTCCATCTTAAGCTCCCAATTAAGATAAGAATCTGGTTTGCAATTCCTTGAAAAGGGTAGGATTTTTCACTTCTCACTATCAAGCTCCTCCCTTCCTCTCCTATTTCTCTCATGCCTATCTTCCCTCTCATTTCTCACATACCTCTCTTGTCTCCCATGCCTTTCCATTCTTTGAGATCTAGAGGATGTACTCCTCCTACTATAGTGGCCTTCACCATGACTTCCCTCACTCGCATATAAGGATATCACTCTAGACCCCTCATTCTTCTCTCTACTAAGGGCTTCCACTTTAACATTGGCACTTTGAGTGTTTTTTCTCATGGAGTCCAGCCCCTCCTTATGCTCCCTTCCCATCCTTTCTAACTTCTCCCCCAACTCCATCATGTACTTTATCATGTAATTAAATTTTGGGGAAAAGTTATCCCACTCTTAACTAGGCCCTCCCATCTTTTCTCCTTATTTAACCCTTACCAAAAACAACTCCTAAACCTCCTTACTACTACAGTAAAACCAAGAGCAAATAGGCCTTAAACCTCACTACTCTCTAAGTGTTTAACACTCACACTCGTACTTCACTCTTTGTGGCTTCTTCTCTAGTGTTCTCTCTTGTCTTTTTCCTATAAATTTTACTCTGTCTTTCACAAGAAACTAATTCTACTAATCAAACAACCAGCTGAAAGTAAAAGATAAGCAAATCTTAACAAACTCTTAAGAGTTTCAAGCAAAGGAAAACTCTAAGACAAAACTAGGAATCCAAAGAAAACAAGCAAGAAAAGTTCAAGAAAGGAAGCTAAACTCAAAAGGAATTCAATGAGATAAGTAAGAAGATTAAATGAATAATAAAGGAACAAAAAAATACAGGGGAAATAGGACCATACATGGCTATCCATAAGAATTCACAACATAATACAAGTTATGCACAAAAACTAGTCTAACTAAAATTCTAGTAACTAGGTGTGTCTTTGTTTTTGCTTGGGACATTTCACTAGCTTTTTCTTTTGTTGTTTATACTTGTTTTTTTTTTGGCTATGCTCTAATTTCACTACACTTTTATTTGCCACTAATAACTTTTTTCTTTCTCTTTTGAACTTTTTTTCACGAACATTTTTTGTCCATAATTTTTTTTTACAATACCACAAGAATTTTTATCATAAACTAATGTGCATTTCATAAAAAAAAAATCATCAAACACTTAATGTAGTTCATACACACATAGAACAAAACCTTACAATGTTAAAAAAAGACACAAACCAATTTAATTCAAGTACCTACACCAAGGGTGAAAAGCATGGACAACATATACAACACAACATTTAACTAGTTAGTATCATATCACTTGTAAATAAAAAAATCCTCAAATCCTTCATGTATGAACCCTAAAAATTCAAATCACAAGCTAGGATAGGAATTTTAGAAATCTGAACCGTGACAATGTGGACGTGTGTTGGGTGAACAAAACCTATAATGTATATACGAAGAGGCAATGTAACATTCAATTTGAAGGCTTCAAGAACACGAAAACCAATACACTTGAAGGTCAAATTACTAAAGGAAGGCTAAAGAAGCTTCAAGGAGAAGTGCATCAAGAGTTGGACCTCCTTAAGCGCCAAGTGGTGAATCTCACTCTTTCTTATCTAATTCCAAGGAATTAGTGGTTAAAATCTTCATTTCTTTCTTCTTCACATCTTTCATTTCTTCTTCCAACTTAGATTCCTAAATTTCCTAGACCTAATTTTCGAATTTCATGAAGTGTTGTTGGATGATCCTTGGGCGCAACATTTGGTGATGCATGCTAGGATCCACAATCAAGACCTAGCTTCAAGTATGACAAAAAATTAGCAAAGAAATTAGGAATAAAAAATGAAGAAGAAAAAAAAAGTAGAAAATGGAGGAAGAACAAGGAATGGTTTGCCACTAATTCAAAGAGAATTAGATAAGAGAAGTAAGATTCACCATAAGCATCATTGAAGCTTGATGAGAATTAGGTTTCTTGTTCAAAACCAGAGAATTGGGTTTCTCCTAAATCCTAATTTAAGTCTCCTAAGCCTAAATAAGCTAGACAACTGAAGCCTACAAGGGAGGCAAGCCCAAAACATACCAAAAATGCCTTTCTCGGCTAGCAACAAAATTAGTTGCATGTTTGGGGATGACTTTAGTGACAAATTTGGAGAAATAAGGAAAATGGGTCCAAAATGGTCCTTTTGGCCCAAGACTAAGTTATACAATGAAAATAAGTCTATTCTATTACTAAAATACAAGGAAAATACTATAAACAAAAGGCTACACAAGCCCAATATGGCAACTGGACAAGTTACACAAAGTGTGTCCCTCTAAGGCCTCTCTTTGGTCCTTAAGGATGATCAATTCTTGTTGCTTCTCTCCTTTAAGCTTCTTGGGCTTCCTTTTGTCATTGGACCCTAAAGTGCAAGGGTTTCCTCCTCCTTGATGCCTCCAAAAGGAATATAACTTTGCCCCTCCATATATACATCATCCTCCCACTCTTAAAGAGAATTTGACCTTAAATTTAATGCTTGAGTATTTACAATAACAAAAATAAGGATGAGTTACATATCATGATTAGTAGAAGGACAATGTGCTCCCAAGGGAGGTTAGTTTCCATACTCCACCTGTATCAAAGATCACAATTTTAAAACCTCCTGAGATACCAAGATAGTTCATATCACCCTTATCTTCATAGAATTTAAAATTCTCAAATACTCCCAAGAATTTAAGCACCTATAATAAACTTCCAAAACTAATGCCTCTACTCAAGGATCCACATATACAACTTTTAAGCACTTCATAATAGGACCCTTCCATGAATTCATTGAGTTCATTTTAGTGATAGATCTTCAACCTAAATGTATGACAATTCATTTCCTTGAACACACAACATCCTATTACTTTCATAACTACACCAATCATGTACACAAGTAAAGATAGTCCATTCAAAGTAAATGAAGCATTAAAAATTAACTTATAATGTCCTTGGGATGCATCAAAACACCATAAAGTCCAAAATATTTAAAGATAGCATGCAAAGAAATAATAAAAGCTTTAGGTAACAAGCCATTTGCATAAGATAGTGGGTCTCTTGACACAAGTGAAAAGGTAACTTTAGGAGACATCATGGAACTTGAAATGTGAACCGAGATCTTACTCTCCATGAATGTCATTTCCAAACCCCTTCATGGATTGTTTCATACCTATAAAAAAAGAAGGTTCACAAGACAAATGAAAGTTATAAGGAGTGAGTAAACAATTATCATTTTCCATGAGCATAACTCTCTTATTTCCTCTTATTCCTAAGCATAGAGTTTCCTTCTTCTCTATCTCATCCTCTTTTTTTTTAACCTCTCTTTCTCTTTTTTTTTCTCTTGCAACTCTTCCCACTCTTTCCTTTTTCGCTCTCTTAGTTCCTCATATATTCTTTTCTCATGCCACCCTCCATAATACTCTCTTTCTCTTCTTCTTTCACACTTCTTACTATATCTATTTTTACTAAGAGCCTCAACCTTAGCGTTGACAATTTGAGTGTCTTTTTTTTATAGAGTCCAACCTCTCTCCCATCTTATCCAACTTCTTTCCTAACTCCATAAAGTTTATCATGTATCTGGACTTTGGGGAAACTTCACCCCAATCTTGGCTAGACTCTCCCATCTTGTTTATCCTTATATAACCTACACAAAACAACTCTTAAACCTCCTTATTACTGCAGCAAACTGAAAATACACTGAGAAAACAACTCACCACACTCTCTAAGTGTTTCCATTCTTCACCCTGTATCACTCTTTTGTGGTTTTTTCTCTAATGTGCTTTCTAGTCTTTTTCCACTAAACTCTCCCTCAAAGCTTTACACAATAAATAAACTCTCTTAATCAAGTAACAAGCTACAAGTGAAAGCCAAAAAAATCTCAAGAATCTCTTAAGAGTTTTGAGAATCAAAACTCTAAGACAAAACTAGGAATCCAATAAAAGACAAGCAAGAAAAACTCAAGAAAGAAAGATAAACTCAAAATGAATTTAAGAGACATAAAAAGACTCAAAGACTAAGAATTAATCACGAAAATGCAGGGGAAATGAGTACATACATGAAACAAGGCAATAAAAATTAAGTACAAAAACTAGCAAACTAGCACTCTAGAAATTAAGTGTGTTTTGTTCTTACTTTGGATCTTCCACTAACTTTTCTTTAGCTCTTTTTCACTTGTTTTTATGTGGCTATACTTGTTTTTATTGCACTTTTCAGCCACTTGAATTCTCTTTTTCTTTTTCTCTTTGAGCTCTTTTTTCACAAACTTTTGGTCCTTAATTTTTTTTACAACACCACAACAATTTCTAGCACAACTTCATGTGTATTTTCTTAAAACAAATCATCAAACACTTGATACATTCCTCAAACATATAGAACAACATCTTATCTCAAAGCAAGTTACACAAACCAATTGAATCTCAAGGCCTAATACAAAGGCAAAAAGCATAGGCAAGTATACAACACACAAATTCAACTAGTTAGATCACTTGAAAAATAAAAAATCCCTAAATTCTTCATGTATAAACCCTAAAATTTGAAATCAAAATTTAGAATAGGAATTTTTGAAATCTGAACCTTGAGGATGTAGAGGAGTGTTAGGTGAACAAAACCTAACAAGAAAAAAGCAAAACAACAAGGTTTAGACCTAGAAATGGAAGATTGAACTTACCTCATGTGGTTTGCCCAAAACCACTTGGTTTCCATGAATTTTCTTCATTTCTTACTTGAATCCAGCCACTAGGTAATGATTGAAAACTCTAGTTACCAATTGACGCACTCTATGATCCATAATCAAGACCTAGCTTCAAGTATGACTGAAAATTAGCAAGGAAATTAGGAACCGAAAATGAAGAAGAAGAAAAGTAGAAAATGGAGGAAGAATAAGGAATGACTCACCACTAATTTAAAGAGAATTAGATAAGAGAAGTGAGATTCACCACAAGCATCATGAAAGCTTAAGGAGAATTAAGTTTCTTGTTCAAAACAAAAGAAGAGAGAAAATGTTCTCAAGTGCAAAACACAATTCAAATTTATTCAAAAGTGATTAAGCTAATTACAAAAGAGGCTTTATAGCCTTCTTAAATCCTAATTAGAGTCTCTCAAGCCTAATTAAGCCAGCCAACTGAAGCTCACAAGGAAAGCAAGCCCAAAACGCATAAAAAATGGCCTTCTCAACTAGAAACAAATTTAGTTACGTGTTTGGCGATGACTTTAGTGACATATTTGTGGAAATAAGGAAAATGGGTCTAATATGGGCCTTTTGGTCTAAGGCTATGCTATATAATGAAACTACACCTATTCTAATATGAAAGTATAGGGAAAACACTATAAACAAAAGGCTACACAAGATCAATATGACAGTTGGACAAGTTACAAAAAGTGTGTCCCTCTAAGGCCTCTCCTTGAAGCTTCTTGGGCCTTCCCTTTGTCATTGAATCCTTAAGTGTAGGGGTTTCTTCCTCCTTCTTGAAGTCTCTAAAAGGAATATGATCTTGCCTCTCTAGATATACATCAACCTAACAAGTTAGAAGCAAAACAACCAAGTTTGAAGCTAGAAATGGAAGAATACACTTACATGGAAGGGTTTGCCTAAAACCCTAGGGATTCCATGGATTTTCTACTATTGATGACTTAAAATAGCACTTAGGTAATGATTGGAAGCTCTAATTACCACTGGATAGACCCTTGAAGAACCAAAACATCCCTTGCAAATTGGTGACTGAAAAAAGAATTGAAGAAGAAATGGAAAAATAGATGTGGAAGAAGATGAAGTCGCCACTAATTCATAGGAATTAAATAAGAGAAGTAGAGATTTGCCCAAACATCTTGGATACTTGCTAGGAATTAAGTATCTTGTTCAAGAACAAGAAAAGAGAAAATGTCTCTTATAAGTGCTAAGCACAATTCTAATTTCATTCAAAAGTGATTAATGTAATTACAAAAGAAGCTTTTATAGTCTTTCACTAACTCTCTCTCTTCTTTTCTCTTCTAAAGCATGAGCTAAGTTTTCTAATTGTAAAAATAACTTCTATTTCTCTCCTTTTTTTCCCCTATAACTAACAACTCAATATACACATTATTACTTTAAATATTTAATATATTATTTGTATTATATATATATATATATATATATATATATATATATATATATATATATATATATACACGCATAATATATAATGTACATACAATGTATATGCGTAAACAAAAGACCTTGTTATATAATAAATATTTTATATAAGCATATATATATATATATATATATATATATATATATATATATATATATATAATATTATGTTAACCATTTTCATAATCTAAGAAGGACACAAAACTAAGTTTATCATACATTATTTAACTTATCTTAAACTAGTCTAGAGACATTTAATCGCCTCTAAACTTGAAAATTATATATTAATTTCTAAGAATCTAATTATTTCTAATTATGAATTTTGTAATGTTAAACTTTGTAAATTTGCACATGAAATATTTAGTCAATAAATTCACTTTATAATAATATTTGTTTTTATCAAAACAATATATAGGAGATAAACATTTTCATGTCTTTGGTTCAACAAACTTCATCTTAAACCTTTCTTAATCAATTTTTTTTAATTTATTTTTCATTTAAATTGTGCTAAGTTACAAATCAATATACAATGGACACAATCTTTGAATTTATTAATTGATAATGATCGTATACTTGCATTTTTCTCACGTTAATGAGCAAACCTCCAAGAACCTCAGGGGAATTTGGATGGCTTAGTATAGTCACTTCATTTCCATGTGGAATGAATGTATATTAAAACAATGAGATGTCCTTGAGATAGGACCTCCTTAGTGGTCCATTTGAAACACATTTAATATAAATAAAAAAAGGATGGAATGCTTCTAAACAAAAAGAAAATTTAATTTTGAAGAACCAATTTGGATTAACTTTTATTTTGAAGTCAACTAAAAGTATTTTTGAGCTAAATAAACAACCAATATCAAATTATAGAAATTGAATTTATGTATGAATTTTATTATTATCCTCTTATTATATTAATTTTTAATCATACAATACATATAATATGACTTTTTAATTGATTAAAATTTTATTTAACTTATTTTTACTTAATATTTTATATTATTAAATATAAATTTAATTATAATTATAATATAATAATTAAAATAATAAATTATATATTTATTAATTCAATAATGTATCTGATTTATTAAACATCATAATTTTTATTTTAAATTCATCAGATTATTTTTGGGTCTATATATTATATGTATAAAATATCTATTAATTAATATATATCGATAAATTTGATTGACTATTTTAAATATGAACTCTTTATTTCAACTAGTGTTTTTCATTTAAAAGATTTAAATCTAGTCATTTGAGTAAATAAGCTTTAACAAGTATGAAAATATTTTATTGGATAAAATAATTTTTAGACATAAAAATGAAATTACTTTTCTATTATCGACGGTAAAATTCTAAAATTACATACCATGAATCCAACATTTTTTTTTCTCAACTTGCAAATAAATTATTAATGTTATTCCATTTAAGAAAATATCCTTATTGTATCAAATTCAAACTTGAAAATATTCGAATGTATCAAATATTCTTAAACCAATCAAAGTTAATTTAATTAGAAAAAATCAAGCCAAAAAACGTAAGCTCAATATAAAAATCTTGTAGGTAAGACCTATCTTAATCCTAATAAACTTTCAATATACAACTCACCTTAAATTAAAAGAAAAAAAAAAAAAAAACTTAACAAGATGGACAACTCACAGCACAATTTATTAGGAAAAAGACAAAGTAACATTTGCTAGTAATATTCTCCACTTAATAATTGAATCCACGTTGACAATAATTTCTGAAAGTACAGAACGAAATAAGCAGCAAAATTTCAATCAATAATTCCTGCGGGACCCACAATAATACCCTGCCACTTAGTAGCCTCATGCTCAAGCTTCCCATGTTTTCCCTCTCACCTCATCTTTATTTTTCTTTCCTTTCCGCTCCACAAAATTCCCACTCCAATTCTCACCAATTTACCATATTATCCTTGTCGCCACCGCCTTATTGTATACATCATTTTTTTTGTTATAACTATATATATCATTTTTTTTGTTATAACTATATACATCATTTTAAAGTTTGATATTATTAATTTTAAGAGTTATTCTAATAATAATTTTGATTAATTGGTAGGGTAAAATTTTTTATATAATTATTACATTTTAATTTTAAAAATAATAGAAAATAAAATAATTAATTTTACAGAGATAAAATTTTAAAATAATTTATATTTATAATATTTTTTTAAAACTCAATAAAAATTAATTTTAGTAAATATAAAATGTCAAAAATTGATTTCACAGTTGTAAGAAAAAACAATAATTCATGGTAACATTTATAGAAATATATGATAAATAAAAAGGAATAATATTTAAAAAAAAGTGTAAGGAAACTAATTTTATTTAAATAAAAATTGCTTTAAATATAAAAAATTAATTTTATAAAGATATAAATTAAAAATTAATTTATATTTAAAATAAATGTTTTAAAACTCAATAACAATTAATCGTAGTAAAAATAAAATGTCAAAAATTATATTCATAGTTGTAACAAAAAAATTCATAGTATCATTCATAGAAATATATTTAAAAGACTTAAAAAGGAATGATATTTTAAAAATAAGTTTTAAGTATACAAATTTTACTTGAATAAAAATAAATTACTTTAAAATATAAATATAAATATAAGAATTAATTTTAAAAAGATAGAAATTAAAAATTAATTTCTATATTTAAAATAAATATAGTAAATCTCAATAATAATTAATCGTAGTAAAAATAAAATGTTGAAAATTAATTTCATAGTAACATTTATGCAAATATCTGATAAAAAAAACTTTTAATATAGGTAGATCATTCAATATAAAATTATTTTGATTTAATTAATGATGTGTTAAATATTTAAAAGAAATTTTCATCGTCTATAATCAACTTCTTAAAATTAAAGTTTAAATATGTTTTTCATTTTTTAAATAAATATATTTTTTTATTTCTTATAAAATATTTTGATAATTTTTATTTATATAAAATTTAAATTTATATTTTTATCTTTATTATTAGGTAATACTTACATATATTTTTTTAAAAAAAATCAATTGGCGATTATAAATTATACGTACAGCAGTGTATATGTAGTTTTATGTTTAGATTTTTAAAATAAATGTTATTTATTTATTTTTTAAAATAAAATTATAATATAAAAATAAATATTTTTTAATTTTATAAGAACAAAAATTAGTAATTATATATTTTTTAAAAATAAAAATGAATAAAAAAAATTTATAAATACTAGAATCAAAACTCGCATACGAATATTAGAAATATATTTAAGCTGAAAAATAATTTTGCTTGCTATGTAATTAGTAATTAATTTAATCACTTCCAAATTTATCCTAATAACCTCCTGATGAATAGTGAAAATCCATTTTATCCAAACACAAGCACTAAATTCTCGCTACTTGCTATTTTTAATTTAACAGCACGCGCAAACAAAACGTCCCAAAAAAAAAGAAAAAAAAAAAAAAGAAGGAACGTGTTTCCGAGTTCAACTACTTTCTCTCTCTGCTTCTCCTTTCTTTCTCTCTCTACCCTGGACCGAATTGAAATTACTAATTAGCATTGTTGCCAAGAGAAAAATTGGTTGGAAACCTCTCTGCACAAACTCGCATTAATGCACTCTTCTCCCTCTCTTTAATTCTCTTTCCGTTTTTGTTTCTTCTTCTCTTTTTTATTCTTTGTTATGAAGTTGCTGGCCTTTCGGTCTTCTTCATTTTCATGGAACACCCATATCTCAGGTCCTCTTCTATGCCTCTTTTCTTTTAAGTGGAATTGAGCCAATGCATGTGGAGAATAATGGTTTTTCTTTTTCTTTTTCTTTTTGTATTTTTGGGTTTGGGAAATTGGAGCAGGTGCTAGTGGGAAATTTGGAGACAAGGGATTTGAGGGTCTTGTTTTTCTTAATGGGGAAAGGTGAGGATGGACACTGCATTTTTCCTCTTACGAGTTTGCAAATTGGGTATGTTTTCTTTCTTTCTTTCTTTCTTTTTCATTAGCTTTAAATTTTAATGATGCTGTGTTTAATTTGATGATGAATTGAATGTATTAATTTATTTACTTTTTGGGTAAAAGAATTGGATTTTATTTGGTAATTTGATGATGCATGATGTGTTTATTTTTTCTTACCCCTTCTTTTTTTATTAATTATTATTATTTCTTAGAACAGCTTGAGATGTGAAAATTTTGTATTCTTAAATAAAATATGTTGGCTCTTTCATGATCATGAGCTTGGTGCAGCGTTGTGCGTCTTTTTTTTTTTTTTTATAAATTTGATTTTTAATTTTAAGTTCTGGATTCTTTTTTTTTTAAATAAATTCTGGCAATGTTCTTAACTCTGTTACTTTTTCACATGCATTGATTAAAATCAGTTGAAAAGTTATGAATTGAACCATGTTTTCTGGTTTCTCAAGATGAAATGGATCAGTAACATTGTTGGCTTTCGTGTTTAATTAATTTTCAGCTCTAGTTGCTTGTAGATTGTTGTCTTGCAAGTCACTTTTTACATTATCTCTATAATATATCTGGTGGAAGACTATTGGAAATTTGGAGGTGCAACTGTTATTGCTTCCACTCGCCTTTTGGTTACAGGGAATTAATGATTTAGCACATGAAATTTTTTAAAAATTTCTAGCTGGTTGCTATTTACTGTATTTAATTTAAATTGATAATAATGCTGGGTTAGCAGAGTTCTTCTGTGATTCTGTATTTCTCATACTGATCTATTTCATCTTTGTGGTGTATCTTGCAGAGACCTGCAATCTTATTGTGCAGATCTTAGCCTTTTCCTCGCAAATGATAGTAAAAAAATGTATATTTTGGTTGACAACAGACCACGGTTGACTGACCTTGGTTCACGGGGAGTACACTTTTGGCAATTGATGGTTACCAAGGTTGGTAAACTCAATTATTTGATTTTGAAGTGATTTGCATGTAGTTGTTGTCTTAGAATAAGAGTTATATCATTTTTATGCATTTGCAGTCAAGGCTGTCTCCCTTTGTATATTCCAAAGCTCGTAGAGAGAGGAAGGAAGGCAAGGAGGTTTGTCCTCAATCAACAAGCTCAAGTAAACCAAAGAAAATTATGAGATGGTTTCCATGGATTGAAGCAGTGATGTTATCAAGACAGAGAGTTTTGCTGCCTGTGGAAAACCTAAGGAATTCTTTACAATTGAGCAGTGAATTGCATCGAACTCTGTATGGGTTTATTGTATTTGAAGTTGCATGGACCAGTGTTCGTGGTATCAACTACTATAATGAGCTTCAGGTATTGGATCTCTTTGGTATGTTTCTTGTTATCTCCTCAGTTTACTGTCTACACTATCATTTATTGAGTTATTTCATTTGTTTTGCAGACTGATACATCACTGGCCATAGAAGCTAGATTAATGAAAAGATGGGAATTTGACAGTATAGCTCAAGCTGCAAGCTATTTGTCTTCATGGTTCTCAGGAACACCTTCTGAACAGCTGCTTTTGAAAGAGCACCTGGATTCTGCCTCAGGTGGTAACAGGGATTCTCATCATTTAACACTCATGAGTTTAGGATAGCCTTGATGTCTATAGCATTTGTATTTCAAGCGTGAGTAGAAATATACGTATGTATGAATTGAAGATAGATGCATGCATCTCTTGACACAGGCACTCACACATCTGATAGAAAATTGCTACATATAATTTACTTAACAATTAGTTTGCTTGATAATAGGACCCTGTGTATGCAGAGATATTGCCATGTTTAAAGGGTTATAAAATTTTAAAAATTAAGGGAAAGGAGGGACCTCATCCCCACTTAATCTGCCTTCTAACCATTCAATTTTCTTTTCCCTTTTTGTGTTGTGTGTGGGGAGCAAGGATGCAATAGTGAGATTTTTATTTAAAAGATTTTAAATTCATTATTTTATCCTCTCTCCTATACATACAGTGTGTGTTACATGGGCTTTGTTGGTTTTTTAAACTTATAACCCTTTCCATTCCTGTTTCACCCTTTTCATTCCTTTTATAAATCATTGCTTTGTTTTGTTGTGGGTATCAAGTTTCCATGCATAGCCTGATTGTAGAGTGTATTGTATCTTACATTATGATAACTAAAGGCTACAGTAATTCTTTAAATTCTGAACCAACACGGTTTTCAATGAACATTGCTTCTTTGTCTGCAATTTTAACAGGGGAAATATATTATGATGCTAGTGAAGAATTTTCTGGCACTGTATCCATTGACGGTGGCGATGATGATGATGATGGTGATGATAATGATGTTGAAGATAGTTTGGGTACCAATGTTGGAGAATATTCTGATGATTCAGAAGAGACAACAGACATGCTAAAAACGCCTCCTCCTTCTGGACCTATTAAGAGAAGAAAATTAATGAATTCCTTTGGTGTTGGAGTTGAAGTTGATAGCAACTCAGAACCCGAAATTGATAGTTCATTGGATTATTCTCAGAGCTCTTGCTGTGTTTCTGGTGATACAGTTGAAGCCACTCAATATAGGGATGTTCTACTGTTATTTAGGTTTGATGATCATGACCTCCCATTTAAATTAAAGGAACTCATAGTATCTGATCTGCGATTGCTTACTTTGTTGGAGGCTGGCCTTCCAGCTTGGGTCATCTTCCTTCAGTCATATCCAGTGTTATGCAATCTTTATCGTCCTTGGATGTGCCCACTTGCAAGACTTTTATACTTTTTGATCTCATTTGTTACTGTCCTTATTGGATTCTATGATTTATATAAAAATGTTCCTGTTCTCAAGGCAACTGCATCTCGTATATGTGGGCCTCTTCTTGATTGGATTGAAACTTGGGAGATGGTTTCAAGGGTCAAATACTTAGGGACAATGCTGTTTCTACATAACTTCCAGAAGGCTGTTAGGTGGTTTCTTGCATTTACAAATGCCATGCGATCCTTTTTTTCAGTTCTTGTTCGACCTGTTCTACAGTCATTGGTGGAGATTTTTGGTTTTCTTCTCCCAAGCTTGAAGTTTTTGTTTGAATTAGCAGAAAGCATCTTTTCTGTCATCTGGCTTGTGGTTGATACTTCTTTCGATTTAGTGGGGAATGTACTGGAGCTGCTATTTTCACCATTGTGGTTTATCCTCAATGTTGTTTGGAGCATTGGTAAGTCATCATATGTTTTAGTCTTCTGGTATGTCTGTTATTTGTTAAATTTATCCTTGTTTTTGCCAACATAAATTGTCATCTGATATTCTACTAATTGCCTGCGTTTACTTGAATATACTGCAGCTACTTGTATCTTATATCCTTTATTTTGGGTTCTCTGGGAATTACTATATTCTCCTGTTCGTCTTGTCCTGGCGATTTTCCGTTTTGTGCCAGCCATATGTTTGTGTGTTTGTAATATTATTGGCAACACATGGCAGTTTGTTAGTGGCATTTTCCAGTTTGCATCATCTTCTGAAGTTTCAGTCACTGCCTCTGAAGCTTCCATGTGGCGAACTCTTTGGAATGACCTTTTTTCCCAGGTTGTAAGATGGTATCTCAATAGTGTTTTGGATGTCAGTGGTTTCATTAAAGACTATCCTGATTGGTAGATTTTTTCTTATTTCCTTTTCCAGATTTTCCGTGCTCTCAAGAGCATAGTCTATGGGTTTGTTGCCTTCTTCACAGCCTGCAATAGGCATAGACTAAGGTGTGTTTATATTCCTTTTTTAACTTGAAAGAAAATGAAATGATGTCATTTCAAGTAAAATGTTGGTGTGTCATGGTTGAATATATGTATTATAGCTTTAAAGTAAAAGAAACTGAGAGAAACATAAGAGAAAAGGTAGAAAGAGATAAACTGATTCATTGGTTTAGAAACTGAGTGTACAGTTGTTTATATCTATGATTGTTGACACAGCAGTTAGTTACAGTAAGTTGTATATCTCTTATATTCCCCCTTCAAACTAAGGGTGGATGAGTTAGAGTAAATCTGTCAATCCTAAGTTTGTCTCTTAACATCTGAAACTGAAGAGAACAGAGCGGCTTGGTGAGGATGTCTACTATTTGGTCAAGAGCAGGAATGTGTTTCACTATAATGTGCTTTGTAGAACCTTTCCTCGAAGAAAGAAAATGTCAAGTTCCATATGCTTTGTTTTGGCATGAAGAACAGGGTTGTGTGAGAGAGAAACAGTGCTAAGATTATCACAGTACATCATAGGCACTTGAAAAGGGACTTTAGTTTTGCAAGAAGAGATTGAATTCATAGGATTTCAGATGCAGTGTTAGCAAGACTTCTATATTTAGTGTCAGTGCTGGATCGTGCCACGAGAGTTTCCTTCTATGACCAGCATGAAACAAGTTTGGATCTAAGATATAAATACGAACCTAAGGTAGACTTTCGATCATCAGGGTCTGACCCCCAATCAACATAAAAAAAAAGCAGTAATGGAAAGCCTGATGCAGAGAATATGACGGAAGGGTCGTTCCATAGTGTAGGGATCCATTGAGATAGCAAAGAATACGTTTTACTGCTTTCCAATGAGTTTCAAGAGGTTGAGACAAAAATTGACATGCTTTATTGTAATTCTCCAACAATGGATCGATAAAATGCAGGCTTGGCAAAGAGATCAATTCCATGTTTGATGTTAGTGACCATAGGTGTAGGCAAGCCTTTGCCATCTTCCATTTTAGCTATAGATAACAAGTCTTGGACATATTTTGTTTGAGACAGAAATAATTAACCATTTTGTAGATGATGAACTTCAATGCCTAAGGAAGTATTAAAGATTTCTGAGTTCTTTTAAGGCAAACTGAATATTTAACTTTGAGATATAGTGTTGTATAAGGGATAGGTGATCTCTAGTAACAATTATATCATCAACATAGACAAGCATGATAACACGATGATTTCCTTGAGAAAGAGTAAACCAAGAGGGATCACATTTGCTGGAAACAAAGCTAAGATGAAGGAGAGCAGAAGTTAACCTTTTTAACCATGCCTGAGGGGCCTGTTTAAACCCATAAATGGCCTTATGCAGCTTGCAAACAAGAGACTTATCCTATGCTTCAAAGCCTGGAGGCTACTGCATATACACTTCTTCAGCAAGAATGCCATTGAGGAAGGCATTGTTCCCATCAATTGTTTGATGTGCCAGCACTGAGAGACAGCAAGAGAGAGAATTGTACAAACAATTACAGGTTTCACAACAGGTGAAAAAGTCTCCTAAAAATCAAAGCCTAGCTGTTGAAAGCCTTTAGCAACAGTTACACGTTTAATTTTTTTTATGATTATATATACACTTCTTTAAACCCCCCGCCCAAAAAAAGCAGTTTTTGGTGCTTTTTGAGAAGTTAAAATAATGAGCTTATGAAAAAAAAACAATTATATCACAAAAGCATTGATTTTAAAGCTTGTTGAAACACACCTTTGTGGTTGATGGACTTCTAATAAAAAGTGTTCTCTCTCATCCTCATGCCATCCAAGGTTTCCCCATTACTAACAATCTAGACTTAGTCCTAACACCTAACCGTAGGTGCCCTTGCTCTT
Source organism: Mucuna pruriens (assembly GCA_025330945.1). Taxonomy (NCBI): domain Eukaryota; kingdom Viridiplantae; phylum Streptophyta; class Magnoliopsida; order Fabales; family Fabaceae; genus Mucuna; species Mucuna pruriens. Next base: position 249,089 of record JAENHJ010000103.1, on the reverse strand, counting down.
TCTCGCTCTTTTTTGTCCCTCCTATATGTATTCCATCACTAATACTTTGTACCCATTGTTGGTACAGTGGGCTGCTTGTCCCAAAATGTCAAGTCTTAATCCTTGCTCGACCCACTTCATAAGTTTCCTTTCTATGTTGCTCATGCAATACTAATATGAATATCTTCTATTTGGCTGATATGCTCTATAGCAATATTATATTAGTTATGATATATGCTGAATTCAGCTTATATGATAGTTTGTAGGAGTTTATATGGACACAATAGTCTTGAACAGGTGAATTGCAATTTTACTTTTTCTTGGGATGATGCTCCTAATGTTGTTTGAATCATAACAGGGTTACTAGATGCTTTTGGATTAGCTCTTGACAATTGTGTGCTTCAAATACAACAACTAATAATGAACACACACTTATCATTCTGTACAGTTTACCGTTCAAGCGAGCAATCTCTGTTGCTAACCTAGATTTGACATGATCATATGCAGCATCTATAATCATGTACAAGAGTTTATCCGAAGATTATATCGTGCGTGCCAAAGATCACGGCAAGAAGACCTGGGTCAAAGGGGAAAAACTTGCCTGGCACTGAATTTGGTGAGAACTCTCAAACTGAGCATGACGCAATTCTTGTATATTCAGCTTTGTGACTTTTCAAAGTTCTTGTTCCATGCTGATTTGATGATAGAAGGTAGGTGATGAAGAAGATTGAGAAAAACTATCCAACTAAATGATTTTAAAATGGGATTGTTTAAAACTGCATAAAACAAAATAAATAACATGTTGCTTCTGGGAAATGTAGTTGCTTCTCCTCAAGTCATAGCATTGCTCCATGTTACTTATATTGGTTTGTTAAAGAAATTGAAGTATTTTGGACATTCAAAATGCTAATTGGGTGATGTTTTTCCTTTTCTATTTTGTCCAAATGTGTTTGATAGCATTCCGTGGTACTTTTGTGTTGCTTCTGTGTGGAAATAAGCTATCCTTGAAAACATTTGTTCATCCTTAAGCTTATCTATTGACTACAATTTGCAGGCGGAAGGAAAGAAGAACGTTTGATTGTATCCATGTCTTTTCAGAGACAACTCTCTATTGCAAAAACAACTTTGACAACCCTAACATCAACACGTCAACTTTGGCAAACTCAATACGATTACCTATAGCAATTTTAAATTCTTTTTCTTCATAACAAAATTTTTATTTTACCTTTTTCCCCTCTATTTAGTTCCCCAAGTTTCTTTCTTACACTTGTCTATTCTCTGATGAGTTTTATAGTCCAAGTTATAATATGTACATATAGTATGTACAGGACACTTGTAAATTTTCTACAATGTATGGAAACAGTTTTGTACAGATTACAAAATCACTTACTTACAGGCTTAATAGCATTTTAGTCTCTGAACTTTAGCCTACATATCACTCTAATTTTAATTGCTCACATACTTCAGACTTCATAATTTCTTAATTTTTCAAATTAAATTTCCTCTCAAAATTTCATTTCATGATTAGCAAAAACGTAATTGAGGTCTAATCTATCATTGATTTGCATAGATTCAAAGAGGCAAAATATATAATTTAATAAAACAAAATATTTGGTTGCATTTTTTATTGAAATTCTTATTTTTTGTGAATTTGCAAAATTAATAAATATTTATATTAATTATCTACTTCTATATTATAAATTTGAGCGCACTTAAGGGTGCAAATTTTATTCTTTACACTTTCTCAAATAATTTTTTGTTATTATATATAATGATCTTCACACAACTTATGAGAGGGAGATTGATTTTTTAAGAATTCTTAAAATTTTCAAGTTTAAATTATTATTATGAGTATGTTATTATTTTAAAATTTAAATTAAATTGTGATAAATATCATTATTTTCAATTATAATAATTACCATTATTTTAAATTAAATAGTATTAATTATTACCATTATGAATATGTTATTATCCTTAAATTTAAAATAAATTTTATTTTATTTTAAGGTTTAAAAAATATTATTATAATTATACTATTATCTTTAAATTTAAAGAAAATTAATTTTATTTATATTTTATATAATTTTTATTTATTAAAATAATATTATAATAGTTATTTAATTTATATGATTAAATAATCCATATAAAAATATTTAATTTATAAGGGTTAAAATGCTAATTAGATAAAATATTAAGATAAGGGACTTATTTTGAATAATAAATAAATAGAATTAAATAAAGACAATTAAAATTATGAAGATAAATTGCTTATAATTGATGGTTAAACTATTCAATTAGTCTATATAGTTATTTTCATTTTAAGTTTTAGTTTCTGTATGTGCATAATATTAAATTTTGGTTCCTATATGTATCACTATTAAATGTTACTATTGGTAACACTTAACATTACTACAAAAATAAATTTATAGCAGTGTAAAATCACTAAAAAAATTAACGTAGTTTTACAATGTCAATTTTACTTATTTTTTTTATAATTTTTCGTCATTAAAATGTTAGCAAATATCGTTAGTCATCACTAATGATGCTAATGACATAGATCAAAACTTAACTTTTATATGTGGGTAGGAATTAAAACTTACAGTTTTGTCGTATAACAACTAAAACTTAAAAATAAAAATAACTATAGAAATCAATTGAATAGTTTAACCTAAACTGGAAGCATATAAAAAAGTATAATTAAAAAAATTATTTATTGAGGAAGAACAATGTGGTTTGGATTTCAGTGTTAGAATGGTGCATTTATGTGTGACATGCTACATGGTTAAGATCCATTTGTGTTGGGTGAACTCTAGGGTGAACTAATTTCTAGGTAATGCACAAATGATGCATCATCATCGATCATTTAATATAATAATAATTTAATCAATGGTCATATGTCTTGAATAGTTATCTGTTGAGTTTGTTTTATGATAATAACATTATGTTCTTCATTTACTAGGCAAAAATACAAGAATGGTCATTGCCCACAACCTCCATCACCAACGTTAGTGGCGGCCTTCACCGTCATTCCATTTTCTGACCACCATCGAGCCTTCTTTTTTTTTTTTTCCTAATCCTACCTTACTGAAATCCTTCTCTTACTATCCTCTACAAACTAGTAAAATACCCATGTTTTGCACGGATCATTGTTATTTTGACGCATGTTTAAAATATATGTTTTTATAACTTTAAAAGTATATATTGATACAAATATAATTAGTGCCTTAATTTTCCAAAAAAAGGCAAAAAGTTTCACTGGAGCGAAGATATACTTCATTGGAATTAAAAGAAAAACACATTATTGAAAGCTATATAAAAGTATATAAACAAGTGGCAAAACAAATGTTGGGCAATGAATAAAATGTAAACTACTTTAAGGTTACCAATCATTGAAGATAACAAGTACACACCAATAAGGAAGTTGAATTGTGTTTATGATACTTTAGTTCATCTAATTTTGATGGTACTTGTAAATGGTGATGTCATTGATTTATTTAATTATGTTTTGTTCTCTTTAATCATTACAGTTATCATAAAAAATGTTAGCCAAAGAAAATAGAGCAAAGCAAATCGAGTTGCACCTTAGTTTAATTTGGGAGGTAAGATGTTTAAGAATAAGCATAGATAAGAGATTGATGTGCTTTGAAATTTTGTAGTTTGAGGTTTTTCAAATTTGGTTATGCCAAATGAATAATGAATAGTACTTATTTGGTGGAAGTGGGATCGAGCTTTCTGTAAATGGACCTAGATCCTTTTGATTTTAAAATTCAAATTATATTGGTTTGCACCAATGCAAATGAAACTAAAGATGGAGTAGCAAGTAGGATAAGAGAAAATTAGTCACAAAAGGCTAAGCATGCTTCAGATGCAACAAATCATGCTAGCAAGCCTATAAGTAGAAATATTAATTTTGTCTATCCTTGACAATTGACATATTACAAATGTTTTCTCAGTCTATAAGAAAATGGAAAACATGAACACAATATGTAATAACAAACTATTACCTATTAACTTTATTTCTTTTATTTTAGATATCAAAAGGTTACTAGAGAAGTACAACAAACTGTTGGGTTATTTTTGGACTTCCAATTGTATGGACAAAAGTCTAATATTCTCAAGCACACTAGGTCTCTCATATTATTAGAGGAGAATGGGTCAGATTGAGAGATTGGGAGAGAGTGAATTTTCGCAACCAAAAGAGGAGAGAGGGAGAAAAAGAAAATGTTCTGTTTTCATCTATGCATAGAATAACCACGTCAAAATCACAATGTCTACTTCCTTAACTGTTAGATCAAGCTAGAAATTTGACAACATGTTTAGCATACATAGTTCTTCATCTTGACCATTCGGATTTTCATTTGGAGGTTTGTGGTATGAGATATTGTGCTCGTACAATAGGATGATTTTATGAGTTTTTCATTTTCTTGTTCCTTGTTTCTTACTCTCCATTTGCAAGCTTTGTTGCTTGATTATGTTGGTTGGTTGTATGCACGAATTTGTGCTCTTGATTGAACACTCTTGTACCCTTGTTTAATTATAGTGGATTGATTTATTTGGTCTGGACAACTTGTGATTTTTACCTTTCACATTGAGGGGATTTTCCATGTTAAAAAATTTTGTGTCTCTTATGTGATTCTTCTTGTTGTTGTGCCATTTTTATTTATGGTTACTCTTTATGGATTCTTACAAGTTAGGAAAATTTATATTTGTTAGCAATCACTCATAAATGAATGAATTATATTCGATAAAAATTGTATATTACAAAAAAAAATGTTTATAACTAGCCTTGTTTATATAGCTAGCCAAAAGCTACAATTAATTAAGAGTAACAAACCCTAACTAACTTTCTAACTAATCTTCCTAACTAACTTTTCAATTAGTTCATCTTTGAATTAATCCTAACACTCCTTAATTCAAAGTTCCATTTACACAAACAATTCCAATAGAATCTCTCAAACACCTAAACTTTTCCCGCTTCAAGGCTTTAGTGAATATGTCTGCAAATTGAATTTCAGTTCTACAGTGCTCTATTTACAGCTTCTCATTGCTGACTTGTTCTCTTAGGAAGTGAAACCTTGTTTCTATATGTTTGCTCCTCCCATGAGATGTTGAATGCCTTGCTAGATCAATGGTAGATTTGTTGTCTACAAGCAACTTTACCTTCTTCGAATTCTTCTCCTGTAATTCTCCCAACAAAGCATCTAATCATACTGTTTGACAAGCTATTTTAGAGGTTGCAATATACTCAGCCTCACAAGATGACAATGCTACTACATGTTCCTTTATAAAGGACCAAGAAATCAGAGCTCCTCCATAGAAAAAATGTACCCTGTAGTGCTTTTTCTATCCTGCTTGTCCCCACACCAATCTAAATAAAAATACCTAACCAATTCTGGTTCTACAGTAGCTTCTCCCTTTGGAAATAGGATTCCAAAATCAATTATCCCCTGCACATACCTTAATATTCTCTTTGCAGCTAACAAGTGAGATTGTCTTGGATCTTCCATGAACCTACTGACTAGCAAAAAACTGAAATTTAAGTTAGGCCTTATGTTACACAAATACCTCAAGCACCCAACTATCCTTCTATAGTGAGTAGAATCAACTTGTTCTTCATCTGTTTCCTTCTTTAAACTGAGTCCAACCTCTATTGGTGTTCCTGTTGGATTACTTTACTGGATATTGAGCCTCTTCAATAGATCCTTTGCATACTTGGATTGATGCATAACCATTCCATATTGAGTCATTTCAAATTCAATCTCCAAGAAGTAATAAAGGAGTCCAAGGTCACTCATCTCAAACTCATTCATCATCTGTTTTTTAAAACTAGCAATTTCTATCTCACTACTGCATGTAATAAAAAGGTCATCAACATACAAACATACAAGTAATTTCTCTGATTTCATGCTACATTTCTCGCATTTCACATAAACTCCATGTTCTGATGTGCATTTTAAGCCAATCTGAGATAGGTAGCCATCAATTCTTTTATTCCAAGCTTTTGGTGCCTGTTTAAGGCCATACAGTGCCTTGTTTAGTTTGTACACCTTGTTTTCTTTGCCTTTAACTACAAAACCCAACGACTAATCCACATAAACTTCTTCTAGTGGACCATTAAGGAAGACAGATTTCACATCCAACTGATACATAGACCATCCAGCATTAATTGTAATGGCTACTACCAGCCTGATAGTTTCAATCCTGGCTACTGGTTTATAGACTTCTCCATAGTCTATTCCATTTTTCTATAGAAAACCCTTTGCCACAAGTTTGGCTTTGTTCTTTACCACCTTACCTCTTGGGTTATCCTTTACTTTATATACCCACTTTAGTGCTATGAGTTTCTTATTTGAAGGAGGATCTACCAATTCCTAGGTCTAATTCTTCTCTATAGAGTGAGCAGATTTCACATTTAGCTGATGCATAGACCAAGCAACATTAATTGCAATGGCTACTACCAGCTTGATAGTTTCAATCTTGGCTATTGGTGCATAGACTTCTCCATAGTCTATTCCAGCTTTCTGCAAAAAACCCTTTGCCATATGTTTGGCTTTGTTCTTACCACTTCACCTCTTGGGTCAACCTTTACTTTATAGACTCACTTTAGTGTTATGGGTTTCTTATTTGAAGGAGAATCCACCAATTCCCAAGTTTGATTCTTCTTTATAGAGTTAATCTTCTCCTCCATAGTTTTTAGTCATTTCTCCTCAGTCACTACCTTTTCAAACTCAACAGGTTCAGCTTCTGCTATAAGTGCAGAGTGAATCAATTCTTCTTCTAAGTTGACTACTGAATCCTGGAACAGCTCTTAGTCCCTTAATTATAATGGTCTTCTTATAATAAAATCTTTGTTAAAGACTAGTGTAACTGTGAGTTCTTCTTCTTCTATCGATATCCTTGGCTAAGTTTCATTGCTTGTGATTTCCATAAGCAACACAACTTCAGAGTCTAAATATGTCCCTTCATCTTATGCCAAGTGTGCACGATTGTTGGGTTTATTCTTAGCACTTTCTCTTGCTTAACATTCTCTTGCATTGGCACCTTCTCCTGCCTAACATTCTCTTGCATAATGACCAAGTTTCTAGCAATTATGACATCTCATTTTCCTCTTGTCAGACTTCCACTCCTTGCTATTTTTGGAGCTGTAGCCTTGCTTCTATGCTTGGCCTGTCCTCCTTTCTTTAGAGGATTCACTAGTTTCACCAAATTCTTGATCTTGGTGTTTCTGATTAGTGCTAGATTTATTCCTTTTCCAAGGACCTTTACCTTTTCCTTTGTAGTTGGTCTGTGCCTGAAGTGCTTGTTCTTGATAGATTTTTCTCTTATTTACCCTCATCTTATGTGCCTCAAGGGAGTGTTGCAGCTCTTCAATTTTCATTGTGTCTAAGTTTTTTTATTCCTCGATTGCAACAGCCACGTGGTCAAATGGTTGTGGCAGAGTTCTCAATATCTTGTCTGCCACTTGCTGATTTAAAATCTTTTTGTTGTAGTTCCTCGTAGCATTGACCAATTCTTGGATCATGTCAAAGTAATTGGCAATGGATTCACTATCCTCCATTTCAAGAAGTTTATATTGCCTTCTCAATATTTGTAGTTTAACTTTCTTGTTCTTTTCTCCATCACCGTATGTTTTCACCAGAATCTCCCATGCTTCCTCTACGGTGGATACATTGGAAATCTTATTGAATATCTTGGAATTTACACACTGGTATATGAGAAACCATGCCTTGTTGTCCAATTTTTGCTGCTGTTTGAAGCTCAGACTCTATTTCTTAGTTGCATTCCTCCTAGGCTCTACAAACCCAACTGTCACCACTTCTATCACATTTTGGAAGTCAAAGACTGCCAGCATTTTGACTCTCTAATTATCAAGTAACTTCCCATCGAAAGCTGGTAAGGATCTTGGGACAAGATTGCTTGAGCCAGCTATGTTGCACCTTATTCCTTCCTCAATCTTACTTTCTTTCACTACTGCAGGTTCTTCTATGCCTGTTCTTGCTTCTCAAAAAACTCCACTCAACCACCACACTCATAGATTTAGTGGTGGAAGATAGTAAAGAATCACTTACAGTTTTCAGTTTTCACAAAAAAGATTCAAAGAAATGATTTCTCTTAGTAGATGTCAACAATATTCGCTCTCTTTCTTAATCCTCACAAGTCTAGGTTCGAATGGGCTCTGATACCATGTTAGCAATCACTCATAAATGAATGAATTTTATTTGATAGAAAGTATATATTACAGAAAAAATGTTTATAACTAGCCTTGTTTATATAGCTAGCCAAAAACTGTAATTAGTTAGGAGGAACAAACCCCAACTAACTTTCTAACTAATCTTCCTAACTAACTTCTCAATTAGTTCAACTTTGAATTAATCCCAACAATATACACTGCATTGTTGCATCATTGCATGTATATTGTTGTTTTTTCCCTTCAATACTTTCTCACATTTTTTGGGTTTAGCAAGATTAAACCATAGGTATATATTATTTTTTTATACATTTTATTATAGTAATTTTAATGAGTATCTTGGATTCTTGATGTTGTTTGTGGAAGTTTTAATATCCATTAATCCCATAGCCCACAATCACTTTTTTAAGTCTAGAAAGATATTATGCAAATTTGCATACCTTGTGTATATGATTGTTACACGAGGATAAATACCCCACATTTTCTTTTGTCCTACAAAATATCTTCAAGTAGGCATTTCCTTGCTAAAAACCCTTTATGCTAACAACCTTTTATGTTTCTTGTTAATTTTTGTATTGGATTTCTTGCATTCAGTAAACATTTTGAAAGTACTAACTTTTATGGTAGTTGAAAATTCCTTAAATTATCCGTTTGTGGTGGTTATAAATTGTTAATATATGTTTGGTTAGAAAATTATGAATGGGATTTTTGGTGTCTTTAAATTGTCTATATATGGTAAGTAAGTTTAAAAGTCATGTATAGTCTTGGTGTTATTAAATAAATCCTTTTACTAAGTCCAACTAACTTACAAAAATTATTTTTATCAACATCTTCAAACGTTACATCACTTGTAATTTCTACACTAGATTATAATATTTTTAACACTAAGTTTTTTTTCAGGTTTTCATCAAATAAAAAGGTTTTGACAAGATATAACTCACAAAAGTGAGGATATAAAATGTTTAAGTTCAAACATATGGCTTTGTAAACATAAAGATAGTAATGATTGTCCAATGAGTTGTACATATATACAATTGTTTTGTTCTGTTCTCTACTTTCTTTTGTTGAAGATCATTGTTTATATAGGAACACGATTGGAGTAGTCGGTTATAGAGAAAGACTTCATGATAGTCTTTGCATTAAATACATAAGATATCTTCTATGTTTTTTTTCAAACAAGACCTTGTCTTTTTCTATTAGAGAGAGAAACTAAATGATAGGTGTAATTTTAATATACCTAAAAGTGTACTTCTATTCTTTCTGCAAAGACAAAGTACTTTTAGCTTGTTTCTCTTTTCTTCTTAATTAATACAAAAAGCTTGATATGTTGACTTGCTTCTTTCCTCGAAAAGAGGAGGATGCTTAGAAAAGGATATATGTTCCATTTCCATTAAAAAGGAATGATTACATTGACGTCTATATCATAGAAAATGTTAATACAAAGGAAGTCAAAACGACAAAGCTTCCCTTTTATTCTGCAGATCAATGTGCAATTTGTTTGGAAGAGTTTTATGCCGAATGCAAGTTGGAAGTCGTTTCCACCAAATGCTTGCATGTTTTCCATAAAAAATGCATTATTCAGTGGCTCTAGAAATGGACATTTCATTCATGCTTGTTGTGTCTATGCCTGTTAAAGCCACAGTCAAACTCTGTTCAGCCCTTGCTCAACCCATCATAAGCCTAGTAGTCTTGTTTTGGTTTTAATACTTTTGTGGTTCATGTAATTTATCATTTTTTTTAATTTTTGGGCTTGTAAAATTATTACTTTTAAATGGAATTTGAAAGTTTTATATATTTTATCTTAATTCTTGTTACTATTTTCAATCCTTATAATATAATTTTTTTATATTTTAGCTTGTACAATACAAATGTGAACTTAGAAGCATGATTAGAGTCAATATAGTTTGAATCCATTAAGTTTGGCACTAGTAACGGATCAAAGAACTCCAACCTTAAAGTTCATAAGCTAGGAAGAAAGGATATTTTTTTTAGGTCCTTATACCTGTTGTGCCTAGCATTGTGAGAAATGGGTATTGACCTTGTCAATATCTCGAATCAATGATGGATTCTATTTTATGGCTAAATCCTTTGTCTAGCTATTGTTCTCTTGTTTTGTTCCTTAAAATGGAGTAAGACATTGATTTCTTACTATAAGATAAACTTTTTTTTTATTACAAGATGGACTCCACTAAAAAAAACATTGGTGCTCATGTAAACGAGGTGTTCTACCTAACTGAGATATAACCCTTGTGCTTTTGGTACATATTTTATCATAGTATGTAGATAATTTCTAGTCAAGATGAATATTAGATGATCCAATCCCATGGATTGATATTACGCTGATATTGCTTATAAATAATATTACATTTATAATTAATTGATCTAATACATAGATAGGTACCTTCCATTTTTGGGGGTGATAAATGACCTACTTAGCTTAGTGGTTAGAGTATTGCTTTCATAGAGACCAGTACAGATGCTACCAAGTCTCTGTTGAGGGCTTGGGAGCAGTCTAATATGCTATCACTGAATTTGATGAGTCTGACTATGGTGGCAAATGTGAAGCATTCTATGATGAAGACACTAGAAACTCATGAAATTGGCTAAAGAATACTCAAAATTTGATATTTTGATAAGTCAATTGTCAGGGGAACCCCTCAATTAAGCTAAAATAATAAAATACATATTGTAATGGTTATATTAAATAATGTAATAAAATCACACCTTATTTTAAGAAAAGAAGAACTTTATTTAAAAATAAAATTTGATGTTATTTTAAAATAAAATACGATGTTATTTAAAAATAAAATTTTACCTATTTTATATGAAATATAAGTATATAATCATGTATCATAAAGTAAATTAATCCTAAGCGCATTAATCAATTGAGTGTAAACATTTTTTTATTATTGTATTTTTATTTTTAAATAGGGTGTTAGTTACATGTACTTAGAGATGATTTTCTTATTTTTAAAAATAATATTTAATATTTAGAAAAAGTTATCCAATAATAAAATATTAAAATGTCTAAATTATCTTATTTAATCCAAATCGCATTTGGTACTTTCAGATTGGCTATAATTTTTTTAAAATAAATATCGTACATTGTTTTTAATATTTGAATCAAATACTTTTTTAACTAAAAAAAATCAAAATCCATCCCCAAACGTCTTTAGTCCCTATATCATAATATAGAATGAATTTTTAAAATTATTTTCAATCCTTATAGTATTAGAATAAATAAATATTTAATAATTTAATAAATATTTTAAGCACAAAAGAACAATGAATGTAAAAAAAAAAATAATGAGAAATGTTCCAATCTGATTTTGCATAATCATAGATAAAGGTAGTTTTAACAATAAATAATTTCTTTTGAAATATATTATTTAAATTAAGAATTTAGATATGGATATAAAAATGAAAAAAAAATCACATCTACAAATAAATATTTTGACTAAATTTTGAATTTTTCCTCTATAAAAAGGAATGTACTCATTGCATGAAATTCAACTCTTTGAACTAAATGTTGTTTTTGTTTGCCTCTCAATTGTTACAATCATTTTGTTAGTTGTCGCTTAGTCATGAAACTAATCTCTTTGAACTCTATCTCAACCCTTTGCAAGAGTCATCCCTATTCGTACCAATCGACAAATGGTGATTACTTCTATGTTTACTTTGTTTACGTCCATCACCAAATCACGCCCTCCCTAACCCAACCAGATGTCATATCCATAACCATAATCAATCGCACACACTTGGTTCCTTGTGAAATTCTATGCAACTGTGACAAAGTAACGGTGATGTTGGACAATGATAACATGACCTTTTTGCACGAGTCATTCTCCTTTGTGCCCATGCCCCTCAAAAGACTGCATGAAATACTACCCTATATTGACGAATGTGCAAGGAAAATGGTCGTGGCACACCAAGGACACAACGTGTGGGAGATGAATGTTACGCTTCATGTTACCATGTGGCCCGATGAAGATGACGATGACGATAATAATTACATTGATCTTAGTGAGCACCAGAATGTGTTGAAATCAACATCCAAAATTGGGGATTTATTGAAGGAAGTCGAAACGATAGAGCTTCCCCGTTATTCTACAGATCAATGTGCGATTTGTTTGGAAGAGTTTTGTGTCGGATTGAAGTTGGAAGTCGTTTCCACTGAATGCTTGCATGTTTTCCATAAAGAATGCATTATTTAGTGGATCCAAAAATGCACATTTTGTTCATGCTCGTTGTGTCAGTGCCTGTTAAAGCCACAACCAAACTCTATTTAGCCCTTGCTCAACCCATCATAAGCCTAGTTGACTTATTTTGGTTTCAATACTTTTATAGTTCATGTAATTTATCATTTTTTTATTTTGGACCTTGTAAAATTATTATTTTTAAATGAAATTTGAAAGTTTTATATGTTTTATCTTAATTCTTGTTACTATTTTCAATCCTTGTAATATATATTTTTTTATATTTTAACTCGTACAATACAAATGTGAACTTAGATGCATGATTAGAGTCAATATAATTTGAATCCATTAAGTTTGGCACTAGTAATGAATCAAAGACCTCCAACCTTAAAATTCATAAGTTAGGAAGAAAGGTTAATTTTTTTAAGGTCCCTATACGTACTATGCCTAGTATTGACAAGAAATGAGTATTCACCATATCAATATCTCAAATCAATTATGGATTTTATTTTATGGCTAAACCCTTTGTCTGGCTATTGTTTTCTTGTTTTGTTCCTTAAAATGGAGTAAGACATTGATTTCTTACTATAGGATAAGCTTTTTTTTATTACAAGATGGACTCCTCTAAAAAAAACATTGGCGCTGGTGTAAACAAGGTGTTCTACCTAACTGAGTTATAGTCCTTGCGCTTTTGGTACATAATTTATCGTAGTATGTAGATAATTTCTTGTCAAGATGAATATTAGATGATCAAATCCCTTGGACTGATATTGCGTTGATATTACTTATAAAGAATATTACATTTATAAGTAATTGATCTGATACATAGATAGGTACCTTCCATTTTTGGGGGTGATAAATGACCTACTTATCTCAGTGGTTAGAGTATTGCTTTCATAGAGACCAGTACAAATGCTACCAAGTCTCTCATGGGGGCTTGGGAGTAGTCTAATATGCTATCACTGAATTTGATGAGTCAGACTATGGTGCAAATGTGAAGCATTCTATGATGAAGACACTAGAAACTCATGAAATTGGCTAAAGAATACTCAAAATTTGATATTTTGATAAGTCAATTGTCAGGGGAACCCCTCAATTGAGCTAAAATAATAAAATACATGTTGTAATAGTTATATTACACAATATAATAAAATCACACCTTATTTTAAGAAAAGAAGAACCTTATTTAAAAATAAAATTTGATGTTATTTAAAAATAAAATTTGATGTTATTTAAAAATAAAATTTGATGTTATTTAAAAATAAAATTTGATGTTATTTAAAAATAAAATCTGATGTTATTTAAAAATAAAATTTTACCTATTTTATATGAAATATAATTATATAATCATGTATCATAAAGTAAAATAGTTCTAAGCACATTAATCAATTGAGTGTAAACATTTTTTTAATATATCTTTTGTATTTTTATTTTTAAATAGGTTGTTAATTACATGTACCTAGAGATAATTTTCTTATACTAAAAATAATATTTAATATTTAGATAAAGTTATCAAATAATAAAATATTAAAATGTTTAAATTATATTATTTAATCCAAATCGCATTTGGTACTCTCAGATTGACTGTAATTTTTTTAAAATAGACATCGGACATTGTTTTTAATATTTGAATCAAATACTTTTTTAACTAAAAAAATCAAAATCCATCCCCGAACATCCCTAGTCCCAATATCATAATATAGAACGAATTTTAAAATTATTTTCAATCCTTATAATATAAGAATAAATAAATATTTAATAATTTAATAAATAAATTTTAATAAATATTTTAAGCACAAAGGAACAATAAATGTAAAAAATAAGATAATGAGAAATGTTTCAATCTGATTTTGTGTTATAATAGTTAAAATTAATTTTAACGATAAATAATTTCTTTTGAAATATATTATTTAAATTAAGAATTTAGATATGGATATAAAAATGAAAAAAAATCACATTTACAAATAAATATCTTGACTAAATTTTGAACTTTTCCTCCGTAAAAAGGAATGTACGTCATTGCATGAAATCCAACTCTTAAGTCAAATTGTTGTTTCTTTTGTTTGATTCTCAATTGTTACAATCATTTTATTAGTTGTCACTTAGTCATGGAACTGGATCTCTTTGAACTCTATCTTAACCCTTTGCAAGAGTCATCCCTATTCATCCTAATCGACAGTCCTAAGGTGATCACTTCTACATTTACTTTTTTTACATCCATCACCAAACTACACCCTCCCCAACCCAACCAGATGTTGAATCCATAACCACAATCAATCACACACTCTTGGTTCCTCGTGAAATTCTATGCAATTATGATGAAGTAACGGTGATGTTGGACAATGATAACACGACCTTTTTGCACGAGTCATTCTCCTTTGTGCCCGTGCCCCTCCAGAGACTGCATGAAATACCGCCTCGTATTTGCGAATGCGCAAGGGAAATGGTCACAACACACCAAGGACACAACGTATGGGAGATGAACGTTACACTTCATGTTACCACGTGGCCCAATGAATATGACGATGACGATGATAATTGCTTATAAATAATATTACATTTATAATTAATTGATGTGATACATAGATAACTACCTTCCATTTTTGGGGTGATAAATGACCTACTTAGCTCAATGGTTAGAGTATTGCTTTCATGGAGACCAGATACTACAAGTCTCTCTTGGATGCTTGAGACCAGTCTAATATGCTCTCACTGAATTTGGTGAGTCTGACTATGGTGACAAATGTTTAATAAAATCACACCTTATTTTAAAAAAAGTCGAACCTTATTTAAAAATAAAATTTGATGTTATTTAAAAATAAAATTTTACCTGTTTTATATGAAATATAAGTATATAATAATGTATCATAAAGTAAAATAATCCTAAGTGGATTAATCAATTGAGTGTAAACATTTTCTTAAAATATCTTTTGTATTTTTATTTTTAAATAGAGTGTTAGTTACATGTACTTAGAGATAATTTTTTAATTTTAAAAATAATATTTAATATTTAGAGAAAGTTATCCAATAATAAAAAATTAAAATGTCTAAATTATCTTATTTAATCCAAATCGTATTTGGTACTCTCAGATGGACTGTAATTTTTTTTAAAATAAATATCGTACATTGTTTTTAATATTTGAATCAAAAAATTTTTGACTAAAAAAATCAAAATCCATCCGCGAACGTCCCTAGTCCCAATATCATAATATGGAATGAATTTTTAAAATTATTTTCAATTCTTATAATATCAAAATAAATAAATATTTAATAATTTAATAAATAAAATTTAATAAATATTTTAAGCACAAAAGAACAATAATTGTAAAAAACAAGATAATGAGAAATGTTCCAATCTGATTTTGCATTATCATAGATAAAGTTAATTTTAACCATAAATAATTTCTTTTGAAATATATTATTTAAATTAAGAATTTTGATATGGATATAAAAAAAAAATCACATATACAAATAAATATCTTGACTAAATTTTGAACTTTTTCCTCTATAAAATGGAATGTACATCATTGCATGAAATCCAACTCTTTACTCAAATTGTTGGTTCTTTTGTTTGACTCGTAATTGTTACCATTATTTTGTTAGTTGTCGCTTAGTCATGAAACTGAATCTCTTTGAACTTTACCTGAACCCTTTGCAAGAGTCATCCCTATCCATCTCAGTTCACAGTCCTAATGATGATCACTTCTACATTTTCTTTTTCTACATCTATCTCCAAATCACGCCCTCGCCAACCCATCTAGATGCTAAATCCATAACTATAATCAATTGTTTCCTCGTGACATTCTATGCAACTGTGACGAAGTAACAGTGATGTTGGATAGTGATAACATGACCTTTTTGCATGAGTGTTTCTCCTTTGTGCATGTGCCCCTCGAGAGACTGCATGAAATACTATCCCGTATTGGCGAATGGTAAGGGAAATGGTTATGGCACACCAAGGACACAACGTGTGGGAGATGAATGTTACGCTTCATGTTACCATGTGGCTTGATGAAGATGACGATGACGATGATGATTACATTGATCTTAGGGAGCACCAGTATGTGTTACAACCAACCTCCCAAATTGTGGATTTATTGAAGGAAGTCGAAACGACAAAGCTTCCCTTTTATTTTGCAGATCATTGTGCGATATGTTTGGAAGAGTTTTATGTTGAAGCTAAGTTGGAAGTCATTTCCACCTAATGTTTGCATGTTTTCCATAAAGAGTGCATTATTTAGTGGCTCCAGAAATGCACATTTCGTTCATGCCCGTTGTGTTGGTGCTTGTTAAAGCCACAATCAAACTTTGTTCAGCCTTTGCTCAACCCATCGCAAGCATAGTTGTCTTGTTTTGGTTTCAATACTTTTTTGGTTCATGTAATTTATCATTTTCTTTCTTTTGAACCTTGTAAAATTATTATTTTTAAATTGAATTTGAAAGTTTTATATATTGTTATTATTTTCAATCCTTATAATATTTTTTTATATTTTATCTTGTACAATACAAATGTGAACTTAGATGCATGATTAGAGTAAATATAGTTTGAATCCATTAAATTTATACAAAGTATTAATGTGTGAGTTTGTTTAAAAGTATACACCAACTTGATGTTTGCTTATCATCTTCAAAACAAAACACAAGATTGCTATACAAAATGTTCCTTTGCTTAAGCATATATATACCTTTTATGCAATAATATCTACGGGGATTGGTTGTATTCACAGAACAGATAGTGTCTTTTGAATCATGCAATGCAATTAATTGGGTTTGACCAAAAAGGAGAGAGGAAAAAAATAATTATGCCTCATAGGACATTTTTCTAGATGTCCTCACAAATTTGGTGTTTTTTAATGGAATTTGAAAGTTTTATATATTTTATCTTAATTCTTGTTATTATTTTCAATCCTTATATTTTTTTTTAAGTTTTAACTCTTACAATACAAAGGTGAAGTTAGATGCATGATTAGAGTCAATATAGTTTGAATCCATTAAGTTTATACAAAGTATTAATGTGTGAGTTTGATTAAAAGTATGCAACTATGAATAATATGTTTGCTTTGCATAATTGTATGATTAAATTTAATGGCTAAACTATGCCTACTGGTATGAGATGATCCAGTTTCAACTATGTGTAATGGACTTAGGCTTGACACTAGTAACAGATCATGGACCTCCAACCATTACGAAGACCAATATAGATGCTACCAAGTCTCTCTTGGGGACTTGAGAGCAGTCTAATATGCTATCACTGATTTTAATGAGTTTGGCTATGGTCGCAATGTTAAGCATTCTATGCTGAAGATGCTAGAAAATTCATGAAATTGACTAAGGAGTACTCACAATTTGAAATTTTGACAAGTCAATTGTTGGGAGAACCCCTCAATTGAGCTAACAAACAAAAAGTTTGATTGGTCTCAACCACTTCATGATCTTGCAACTGAAATTTCAAATCTAGCGGCAAAGATGAAGTCCATGGGAATAGATATAAGTGAGTCTTTCCTTGTACAATTTATCTTAAACTCACTTCCTGCTGAATTTGGCCAGTTCCAAGTCAATTATAACACCTTTAAGAAAATATGAAACTTTGAGAAAATTAAGGTCATGTTGATTCAAGAGGAAGGGAGAATAAAGAAAGTGAAGGACAACTCCATTCATCTCATGACTCATGATGAATATAATTTTTTTATTTTAGGGAAGAGATTTATTATTATTGATCATTTTATTACAACTGAAGCACTATTTGAGATATCTCTAGCTTTCAAATTTTAAATTTCAACTATAACTTTCATGTGTTAACGAAGAACATTAAAGACGTAGCTCATAAATGTCAAATAACATAAAGGAACATGTTTATATATTATATGTTTGTAAATATTAATTTATTTTGTTGATAAAATTATAATTTTGGTGTTTATAGTTTTAGATTTATCATTAATTTTAAACTCATAATTTATATTTATAGATCAATTATTTTATACACGTTTTTTTCATTTCAATTTGTTCATATTGTGTACTCTATTATTAATCTTGTACAATATCTTTTAAATATTTTCAACAAATTTAAAATAAAGTAAAAGGAACATTGACTTAAGTGCCATATTTTATTATTTTTTAATTATTGTAATAAAACATCTTGAAGTATAACATTAAAAATGAAGTAATGGTTGAAATAAATAGTGTAATATGATAAATATTCAAAAAATAATGAAAAAATACAGTAAATATAGTATCTATTATTATCAATATCTTGAAGTATATTATTGAATTAATAAAATAAATATTGTAAATAGTGTCATGGTTAAAATTAACAATGTAGTATAAAAGATATATAAAATATAATAGCAAAGATAAAACAAAGTAAAATTATTATGCTTCATTATGACTATCTTGAAGTGTGATGCTAAAATAATAAAATACATATTGTAATGGTTATATTAAACAATATAACAAAATCATATCTTATTTTAAGAAAAGTCGAACCTTATTTAAAAATAAATTTTGATGTTATTTAAAAATAAATTTTTCCTGTTTTACAAGGATAAAAATATAATATAATAAATATTTTAAGAACAAAAGAAGAATAAATATAAAATACTAGATGTTGGAAGGCAAAATATTTTTTTTACAACAATTATTTTAAAAAAATATTTTTACTAAGATCATAGATTTAGAAAAATAATTTTAAATAAATAAATTTTCTTTTGTAAAACATATAAATATTAATTATGGTTTATTATTGAACCAATCATACTAAATGTGCATATCTTTACTAATAGTAATTCAAGTTCAATGTTAATTGGTACGAGAAATGTTCCAATCTCATTCCGTGTTGTCATATACAGATAAAGTTAGTTTTAATGATAAATAATTTCTTTTGAAATATTATTTAAATTAAGAATTTAGATAAGGAAATAAAAATTTTAAAAAAAATGCACATAGAAATAAAGAAAATTAATTTATCTCTATCCATCCCAGCCAATTGTGCTATTAATGATCACTTTTACATTTATTTTGTTTACGTCAATTACCAAATCATGCCCTCCCCAACCCAACCAGACACTGAATCCATAACCACAATCAATCACACACTTTTGATTCCTCATGAAATTCTATGTCATGATGATGAAGTAACAATGGTCTTGTAGTGATAACATTCCTTTGTGTCCATGTCCCTCAAGACACTTGGTGCAATACTACCCCATATTAGCAAATGCACAAGGGAAATGGTCTCGACACACGAAGGATACTATGTGTGGGAGGTGATTGTGACACTTCAGTTACCACGTGACCTGATGAAGATGAAGCTGTCATTGATGATGATGATTACATTGACCTTTTTAAACACCAACATGTGTTGTTATCAACATCCCAAATATTGGATTTATTGAAGGAAGTTGAAATGATAGAGCTTCCCTTTTATTCTGCAGACCAGTGTGCAATTTGTTTGGAAGAGTTGTGCTTTGGATCCTAGTTGGAAGTCATTTCCACCAAATGATAGCATGTTTTCCATAAAGAGTGCATTATCCACTGCCTCTAGAAATTCACATTTTGTTCATGTCCATTATGTCGTTGCCTATTACAGCCATGACAAAACTCTATTCAACCTCTGCTCAACCCATCATAAACACAGTTTTCCTATTTTGGTTTCAACATTTTTTGGTTAATGTAATTTATAATTTTTTATTTTGGACCTTGTAAAATTATTATTTTTAAATGGAATTTGAAAGTATTACATATTTTATCTTAATTCTTGTTATTATTTTCAATCCTTATAATATATTATTTTTTATTTTAGTTCATAAATATGAAGGTGAATTTAGATGCATGATTAGAGTCTATATAGTTTGAATCTATTAGGTTTATCCAAAGCATTAATGTGTGAGTTTAGTTAAAGGTATGCACCTATGAATAATGTGTATGATTAAATTCAATGCGCTAAACTATGCCTACTGGTCTGAGATGATCTAGTTTCAAGTGGGAGTAATGGATGAAAGACCTTCAACCATTATGGAAACCAGTAAAGATGTTGACAATTCTCTCTTGGGGCTTGAGAGTGGTCTAATAGGCTATCATTGAATTTGATGAGACTGACTATGGTTGCAAATGTTAAGCCATCTATGCCCAAAACAAATGATGCTAGAAAATTCATGAATTTAGCTAAGTACTCATAATCTGACATTATTGGCAAATCAATTGTAGGGGAACCCATCAAGTGAGCTCACAAACAAAAAGTTTGAGTGGTCTCAGCCAATTTATGATCATGCAATTGAAATGTCAAATCTGGCTACAAAGATGAAGTCCATGGGAATGGGAGTAAGTGAGTCTTTCCTTGTATAGTTTATCTTAAAATCATTTCCTACTGAATTTGGCCAATTTCAGGTAAATTATAACACCCTTAAGGAAATATGAAACTTTGAGGAAATTAAGGCCATGTTGATTTAGGAGGAAGAGAGATTAAAGGATAGCTCCATTCATCTCATGACTCATGATGAGTATAATGTTTTTATTTTATCGAAGAGATTTATTATTATTGATCATTTTATTGTGATTGAAGCACTATTTCATACATCTCTACCTTTCGACTTTGGTTACTATTACAACCAAGGATGTTAAAGAAGTAGCTCATAAATGTAAAATAACATAAATGAACATGTTTATATAATATTTATTTGTAAATATTAATTTATTTTGTTCATAAAAATATATTTTTGGTGTTTATGGTTTTAGATTTCTAGTTAATTTTACACTCTTATTTACATTTATAGATCAATTATTTTATGTACATTTTTTTCGTTTCAATTTTTGCATATTTTGCACTCTACTGTTCATCTTGTACTATATCCTAAAATAATTTCAATCAAATTTAAAATAAAGTAAAACAAAAACACTAACTTAAGTAAGTGTCACATTTTATTATTTTTAATTACAATAATAGTTAAAACATCTTGAAGTATAATATTAAAAATATCATAAGAGTTGAAATAAATAGTGTAGTATAAGAAATATTAAAAAAGTAATGGAAAAATACAATAAATCTAGAATATATTATTATCAATATCTCGAAGTTTATTATTCAATTATTAAAATAAATAGTGTAAGTAGTATAATATTTAAAATATATAGTGTAATATAAAAATATCTAAAATATAATTGAAAAAATAAAATAAAATAAAATAAACTTATGATCCATCATTATGAATATCTTGAAATATGATGTTAAAATAATAAAATAAATGTTATAATGGTTATATCAAACAATATAATAAAATCATATCTTATTTTAAGAAAAAGTCGAATTTTATTTAAAATAAAATCTAATGTTATTTAAGTATAAAATCTTACTTGTTTTATAAGAGTAAAAATAATATTTAATAAACATTTTAATGAAAAAAGAAAAATAAATATAAAAAACTAGATGTTGGAATGCAAAATAAATTTTTTTTACAATAACTATTTTAAAAAAAATTATTAAGTTTATATGCAATTTTGAAAAATAATTTTAAATGAATAAATTTTCTTTTGTAAAGCACATATATTTACTAATAGTAATTCGAGCGCAATGTTAGTTAGTACAAGAAATGTTCCAATCTCATTTTGCGTTTTTATAGATAAAGTTAATTATAATGATAGATAATTTCTTTTATTTAAATTAAGAATTTAGATAAGGAGATACAAATTTTAAAAAAATTACATATACAAATAAGGATAATAACTTTATCTCTATCTTGACTAAATTTCATATTGATGATTTAAAATTTTCCTCTGTCAAAACAAATGTACACCATTACATGAAAATCCAACTCTTGGGTCAAATAGTAGTTTCTTTTGTTTGCCTCTAAATTGTTAAAAATATTTTGTTAATTGTCACTAAGTCATGGATAAACATTGAATTCTATCTAAATCATTTGCAAGAGTCATCCCTATCCATCCTAGCCAATAGTCCTAATAGGAATCACTTCTACATTTAATTTGTTTACATAAATCACCAAATCACTTCCTTCCTAACCCAACTAAACTCTAAATCCATAACCATAATCAATCACACACTTCTACATTTAATTCTTCTTATAATTTTCAATCTTTATAATATATTTATTTTTTTGTTTTAGTTCATATAATACAAGAATAATTTTCTTTTTAGTCCATGTAAAACATTTTATCATTCAAAAGACTTTTCTTAAAATGGATAAAATATTATAGAAAATAATAAATAAATAAATATAGTATGAAGACTAAAAATAATAACAAAAGGCTAAATTCAAAGTAAATAAATTTTACAACAATTTTTTTAAAAAATAATTTCACTAAGATCATATGAGATTAAAAAAAAAAAGGTTAAATAAATAAAATTTCTTTTATAAAGCATATTTATATTAATGATGGTTTATTATCAAACCGGTCATGTCAAATGTCTATATTTTACCACAACGTAGTTAGTATAAGAAATATTCCCATCATATTCTGTGTTGTTACAGATATAGTCAAAATTGATAATTTCTTTAGAAATACTCTTTAAATTAAATATTTAGATATAAAGATTAAAAAAATTTAAAATTTAAAAATAGAAAATTAAAAAAAAATGACATATACAAAAAAAAAGGTGTCATGGCTATGTACCACATTAATTAATGTTAGAAATAAGAAATATTTAGATAGTTTCATTTGAAATATTATTTAAATTAAATATTTAGATATAGAGATAAAAATAATAAATTAAAAAAGATAGAAAATTAAAAAAAAATGGCAGCATCAACCACACTTCCATCATAACTACCTCCTTCTCGATTTAAAATCCATGGTGAGGAATGTTATAACTATAATATGTCCCATTAAGTATTATGTTGAATGCAAGATAAAAAAGAATTATAGTTATATGATTGATTAAAAGAAAAAGAAAGATATGTTTTCTTTGGTGGCTCTTCACATTTCACATGTGACAGATTGTGATGGAATTTCCAATGGAAGACGGTTTAATTTTGGATATTGCACATGCCCCTTTTACTCACACTTTAACATTCGCTAAGGGATGGATGGTTTGGTTTATACCCTTAAAACTGAAAGCAATTGTCATTCAGAAGAGGTAACCAGTGATGAAGGGATCAAAATACCTATACTTTCAAGATGGTCTTAAAACCTCTCCACAGAAGGGGCAGAATCGGAAGTCGGCCTCGGTGGCAGAAGCGGCAGCGCAAGGCATCAGGGACCGGCGGAGGCGGCGGGGATTCAGGAACGAAGGTATTGCAATTGGGGTCCTTCGCCGGCCAGCGCCACACGGGAACGAAGAAGAGCCTGAGAACCTTGTCGTAGTTTACGAGATCGACGCGGTTGCTGCAGTACGTGCACTTTCTCACATCGGATTTCACCACCTGCCCCACCTCTTGCTGTAACCTCCCGCAAAGACAACATCGCTATAAATAATATTTTAAGGATAAAAATAAAATTTAATAAATATTTTAAGCATAAAAGAAAAATAAATGTAAAAAATAAGAAAATGAGAAATATTCCAATCCAATTTTGCGTTCTTATAGATAAAGTTAATTTTAATCATAAATAATTTCTTTTGAAATATATTATTTAAATTAAGAATTTAGATATAGATATAAGAATTAAAAAAAAATCATATACACAAATAAATATTTTAACTAAATTTTGAACTTTTCCTCTATAAAAAGGAATGTACATCATTACATGAAATTCAACTCTTAAGTCAAATTGTTGTTTCTTTTATTTGGGTTATCAATTTTTCAATCATTTTGTTTTAAGTCAAATTATTGTTTCTTTTGTTTGACTCTCAATTGTTACAATCATTTTGTTAGTTGTGACTTAGTTATGGATAAGGATTTCATTGAACTCTACCTCAACCCTTTGCAAGAGTCATCCTTATCCATCTCAGTCGACGATCCTAATGGTGATCACTTTTACATTTACTTTATTTACGTTCATCACCAAATTATGTCCCCCCTCCCCAATCTAACCAGATGTTGAATCCATAACCACGATCAATCACACACTCTTGGTTCCTCGTGAAATTCTATGCAATTGTGATGAAGTAACGATGATGTTGGACAGTTATAAACCTTTTTGCACGAGTCTTTCTCCTTTGTGCACGTACCCCTTGAGAGACTGCATGAAATACTACCCATATCACCATCTTTCTTAGGATATATGCTAAGAGCATGCCTAGTAACAAGTACAACTTTATCTATAGGTTCAACAACTTCTACAATACTACAATGATGGCATTTCATCATCACTTGAGCTCTCGCTCTCAACTTCTCCATTATCCATCATAATCATTGCTCTTTTATTTGGACATTGAGAAGCAATATGTCCAATTCCTTGACACCTGAAACACTTGATATCACATGATCTATAGAATGTATCAATGTCAATTTTACCTTTAGGAGGAGCATTTGAATATTTGACAATCACATCTTCTTTAGGATTTGTAGTAGTTGCATTGTTCTTCCAATTTGATCTCCATGAAGATTTAGAAGATGAGGCAAATTTTGAAGAGCTTTTACACTTCAATTACCTCTCAACTTGAATTGCTTTGTGCAACAAATCCTCTATCTCTATATAATGCTGCAACTCCACCATATCATCAATCTATATCTTTAAGCCTCTAATGAATCTAGTCATAGTTGTCTCACGGTCTTCCTCCACATTGGCTCTAATCATGGCTATTTCCATCTCCTTATAGTAATCTTGCACACTCATACAACCTTGTGTTAAACATTGTAATTTTCTGTGCAAGTCCCTATGGTAATGGCTTGATACAAATCTTCTTCTCATGATAGGCTTCATATATTTCCATGTATGAATAGGGCTTTCTCCATTTCTACGCCTATTAATCACATATTGATCCCATCAAATACTAGCATAGTCAATAAATTCAATAACTACTAATTTTACCTTTTTCTCCTTCGAGTAGTTGTGACAATCAAACACATGTTCAACTTTTCTCTCGCATTCCAAGTACAATTCAAGATCATTCTTTCCTTGGAATTTAGAGATTGTTATCTTAATATTACCCAAGTAATTGTCACATCTTGATTCGCCTTTCTTCTCCTTCCATTTTCATTATCTTTTCCATCAGAATACTTCTCTTCTTCTTCCTCATCATTGTTTTGACTAAAATGACTCTTATACCTGGGTGTAGATTGTAAATCATCCAACTAGGCATTTAGAGTTTTGAATTGTTCTTGAACAACTTTGATGAATAATTTGATATCAACATCCTGTTCTCCTTCTTCACCATTCATGATTAAAATACTACAAAAATCGAGTTAAAAAAATCCTTTCACAAACACTCTCTCATGTGTCTACACTCAGATTATGTTATAATCGCTCGGGTTTCACTCAATTTGGCTTTTTTTTTGTCTTATCACTCAACTTCTCCTTATAAGTTCTTAAGTAACAACCTTTGAGAATGATGCTACACAATAAGAAACAGTAAGGATTTTGGTATTTTGATAATTTTAAAGAACAATAACTAATAAGAAATAAGGAATTTTAGATTTTTTTTATACGTATAATAAAGGTATTGTAGACCCAGAAGGGGGAAATATGACAAAAATTTAAACTTTTTTCTTTTCAACTTTTTTTTTAGGATTGCAATATGTAAGTCCAAATAACAAATTGCCTACTAACCAATTTTTTTTTTCAACATCAAATTTTCTCTTTTTTTCACAACTTTCTCTTTGTTTTTTCTTTTTGTAAAATATATGATAGAAAAGAAAAGAAAACATAATGAGACACCAAAGAGAGATGAACAAACTTAAAGAAATAAAACAAAGGAAGATGAATAAACATGAACAAATAGAATAAACCAGGATGACACATTAGGATAAATAATAAAAGAAATAACATTTTTTTTATTTATTTTTAATATAGAGACTAGAAAAAGATAAAGAAGCAAAGGATAGATAATGCCTAATTTCAAGAGTTGAAGCTCTAATACTAAATGATACGATTTTAAAATTAGGACCGTCTTGAAATTAGATAAAGGAGAAACTTGACCCTAACTGCGACCCGCCAACTTGTACAGTTCACACTCTTTGGCTCTACCCATTTAATATCTAGTAAATAGGTTTTCACAATGAAATCATCTAGTTATAGTTATACAGTAACAGTATTTAAGTATGAAAATTTGCTGGATAGCTGACCCTCTTATTCCGTTCTTGAAAAATTCGTTAAGGACATAATATAATTTATCTTTAATTTAAATAGTATTTTCTCTGCTTAATGGGTAACTTAACTATTTGTTACCAACAGTAAAATCTTTCTCATCTTCAATTGTAAATTAATTAAGGTTATTGGGTTTGCACCAACCGAAACCATAAATTTGATACATGATAAAAGAATGTGTATACATATATTCAAGTTATAATATATATATTATATTTTTTAAGTTAAGATAGTGTGAATGGAAAAACTCCATTCACACCGATCGCCAATACTAAAAAAATATAATTGATTATTTTTAGTATATGATCTGAACGAATCGTACATGCACCCTGGTACACGTTCCTCAACATTGAGGGCATCCCCGAAGAGCTGGGCATTTTGTGACGTTTTGGATTGACTGTCTTGTGTTTCTAATAAGTTGTTTCATAGTTGACATGGTAAGTTGTATATATATATAATGTACGGGTTTAGATCAATTTTAACCCAATGATTCATAATTACTTATATTTTATTACTATTAATATAATAGGTTAATTAATAGAGATATTATATTAATATTAAAGTAAGAGATTTAAAAACTGAAATTTCAAATCCTGTAATTTTTTTAGAATAATCCTTGTCACTAATTTTTTATTTAACTACTACAAGATCTACAATTCCGTGAGCTTGGGCTTCTGTTGTTGACATAAGAACATCCATTTCCATGTCTTCAGATAACCCATAAAGGTTTACTTGTTCTTTGTACATAAACCTTTGTGATAATTTCACACAGTTTCAATAATTCTTCTGCTTCCAAGATAAATTGCTTCTGTTGTTGACATAAGAACATCCATTTCCATGTCTTCAGATAACCCATAAAGGTTTACTTGTTCTTTGTACATAAACCTTTGTGATAATTTCACACAGTTTCAATAATTCTTCTGCTTCCAAGATAAATTCTCTCGTTTGTGCCTCATAAAAAGAACTAACAGGTTCATGGATCATTACCCTAATTATATAACTTAATAAGTGTTTCCCTTATCTTGATAAGAAAAGATCAAGATAAGGATTTCTCCTATATTGGTAAAGGTTTTCTTTATTCCCAAAACAAAGCTAAAAAAGATAAATCGAAATAAGAAAAGAAAAACAAAAATAAGATTCAATAATCGTCCAAACTTTTTCTTCATATTGATACATAAAGCTTTTCCACATATCCAATTCCTTTTTTCCTCTATGTAAAGAACATTTTTTTCTATGAATTTTTTTCTCCAATTATGAATTTCTTTTTTTATAGAATCAAAGTTATCAAAAAGTATGATCCTAATCACGACTGGTTGGTAGTAGAATCAATACTATAAAAGTTATTAACCCAAGAATAAAGGAAAACACAAATTTTATTCAAATTCTAAATTCTATCCTTATGATTATTTACAAGAATTTATTTATAGGCTTAAGTAGGCGACCCTTAAATTTCATCATATTAGTTTTGGACCTGGTCAATGAACCTCCAGTGTCACACAAAGGATCTTTAGCTTTGGTTGGTTGGTCTCTATCAATTGCACTTGAATTGACAGTACAAAATAAATAGATTAAACAATATGATATATCATAACTATGCGAAAGAAAAATCCTACTCTACAAACCTAGTCCTGAACTTAGACAAAGACTCAACATAGTATAGAAGGAGATAGTATCTTATATTTAATTTAATAAAATATAATACAATATTTGATTGAATATTTGTATTTCATGTACTATCTTTTTATTTTTACAGCAAATTAACCTCTGAATATCTCATGTTCACAATAATTGTCCCTGATAATAAAATTAATATGAAAACTAGCTAAGAATATGTGGTGTCCTCCGGCCATGATTTGCTTGTTCTAACAAATTGCAGCACTTAGCATGAAATGGTATGTAATTGACCTTGCCTTGATCAAGCTTTGTAGCATACCACCTAAGCTCATTTCTAAAGACAACAAACATTGCACCTCCTTACAAAACAGAGACACAGGGCACAGAGCAAGACACAAAAGAATCACCAAGCAATGGCAAAACAATGGTGGTTCCAAACCTAACCAGAACGCCAGCAAGAGTTTCTTCATTTACCACATCACTTGCTTTCATAAGGTAGTCAATTCACAAACAAGTAAAGCAAAACTCTTCAGAAACTAATCATGCATTTTATACTACTGCATGATCTACACTACGTCAAAAACGAACATTCCCAGTTAAAGCATAATCATAGCTATGAATAAGGATTGAATCTGACATAAGAAATTATGGTAATAATTGAAAATAAATCATATATTTAAATCTAAGAGCATAAAAGTTAAAGATGATATACTTAACAAGAGTGTAAGGATGCAAATGATACTTCTAGCAAAACTAGCACATCGAGGGCAATAACCTCTAGAAAAGACAAGCTCACCTATTTAATCTGGTGCTGTGAACAACTATAAAGATGTACCAAATCCCTTCCATGAAACAAAAGAGAGTAACACAAATATTACTAACAGATGGACTTTGGTATTATTTACCTTATTAACAAGCCCAAAAAATAAGTTCTTGGGCACTCTCAAGTGGGTATCCATGTAGAGAAATACTTGCAATAATAAGATCAAGGCATTGAATCTATAGCTTAAATTTTAGAATTGCATAAAATAAGCATTGCAAGTTTTGGAATGTGTTTAGTGTTAGGCACCTAATTAGTGTTTTGGACTTGTGAAAACTGTCCAAGTTTCCCAGCAAAGTCATTTCTCCACACATCTTATTTGGGACACTTGCCTAACTAGCATTAGCATCTTTATGAATGATAGCATCTGAGGATGCCAAGAAGAGAGCAAAACCAAATAGCCAACAGGTAATTTTGGTTTTTGTTTCTTCTCTTTTTCAAATGGGGGAGGTTAGTGTTTTTAAGAAAATAAAAGGAGTGTTAACTGGCCCTACATATTTTCTTTTGTTACTAAAAGATGCTACCAAGTACATGAAATTGCCTCCTTATAGACACCTATGATTAAGACAAAACCCACTCTGCACAATTAATCAAGAATATGCAAAACATTTTCACAATGTCCACAAAACGATACCTAACACATTGAATCCTAATTGTGGGACGACTGAAGTGCTTCAAATATCAACTTAATCTGCTCCCCAATCAATAGTGAGCGATTTGCAACCAGTTCCATCTCAGCAAGTTGCAATTTCTTCCACTTGCCCTCCAACTCTTTCTTCTTTGATTCTCCAATTAATGTCAATCCCCTCTTTATCTCGACCTCGTCCAACTCTTTAAATCCAGATATTTCCCGGTAAAGCAAACCTTCGTCACCACTATCAAACTTTCCAGACTCCTCCAACTCCATCCTCTCTGGTTCTGGTTCTGGTTCCAGCTCCTCTGGATGCGTTTTTGTTTCAGGTATTGACACATTCTTACTAGTAGCATCCTCCTTCTTGGGAGTATTGGCAACTTTTTTCCCAATAGGCTTGGGCTTTTCCACCAGCCCATGGGCTTCTTCACCCCAAACCTTTTTCCCCAATTCGTACGCTATCTGGTCTAGCGGTTTGGAAAACCTAGGATCCTTCCCGATCTTCCCTCTCCGCGAATTGGTCTCGAACTTCTTCTTCATCCTTCGAATCTTCTCCTTGAGCTGCATGATTGAAGCTTCAGCATGGAGCGACTTCTTAACGAAATTGTGGAATGCTTCGGCATACCTGTAAGGCTCTTGCCCTGTCTTTGAAATGAACTCAGCCATGCCCTTCAAAATGGCATGTTCATCTTCCTCACTCCAGACTCTCTGGAACATCTTCGTGAGGCCAGACTTCTTCTTGTCCTCCTGCTTCGTCTCATTGTTTGTAGCGGAGGAAGATGAAGCATTACTTGATTTCTTCTTCCCAGGTTTAGGGTCAGCAACGTGGGTATTGTTCTGAGCTGTACGCTTGACTCCCGATTTGGACATGGGCAGGGGCTTGGATTTTCCTTTGGTGGGAGTGGGTTCGGAGTCTGTGTCGGTTTCGGAGGATGGGGGATTTGCGGAAGCAGGAGGGAGGGAGGGAACTTCTTCCTCTTCAGAGGAGGAAACTTGTTCTTGCATGTGTTGTTGGGTAGAAGGTAGTTGATCTTCTTCTTCTTCTTCTTCTTCTGAAGAGGAAGCTGTAGGTGGATCATCAATAGGGGAAGGGCGCTGCTTCTTCTTCTGCTTCTGTGCCATCTTTCTAGAATTGAATGTTAGGGTTTACAAGCAAGAGGAAAACCTCCTTACTAGTTCTTACCTATGAGCTAGGGTATATATAACACACCCGCGCGCGCCAGTACTCACTCACAATAGCTTACAACATACGGCATTAAAATTTCAATTCATTTTCATTTAAATATATAGAAAAAATACAGAGTTTTTTTTTTCAAAATAATTTTAAAAAAACATTTATTAAAATTAAAATAATAATCTCTGTAGGATTGCTTTCTACACTTTCGCGGATAAAAAGAAAAAATACATTTACCAAAATAATAGTATATAAAAAAGTTATTTATCATCGAGAGATTCGTTTCGACATATTGGATGTGACTTGGACAACTATTATAGAAAAGGCCTAAACTTTCGGGATTGTCAATTCTTTCATTTTCGCAAAGAAAACACTCAGACTGTAGATGGTTTCGTTTATTTTAAACATGTGCAATTGACCAGGGATTATCGTTATTTTCTTCTCTTAGCGAAGGAGAAAATTATTTCCATATTTATTACAAGATTGTGAAAAGATATTTTTAAATATTTTTGTTTTTATGATTATAAAATTTTGTATTTTTTTTATTTTTTCTCGTGATAGAACATAGATATTTTATATTCTCATAGAAAGAAAATTTATTTATTTTTAGTAAGTACCTCTCTTTACTTTATTATTTTACTTTTTTTTCTTTCATTTTTATTTTTTCAAATATTTAATTTAATAAAAATTAATTTTTTTTAAAGTTAATAAATATGAATAAAACATGTCCATAACCCTAATATTCTTGAAAGATAAAATAAACTATATATTAACTATATAAAGAGACTCTTTTGATTGTATAAAAATAGATCGAAAAATAGATAAGAGAATTATACCAAGAAATATGAAAAAAAAATAATAACATAACTCACAATTATCTATTTATCTTTTATCCAAGAAAAAATCATATAATTCTTCATACTTAATCAAATATATAATATATTTTTTTAGTAAATTTATATAATTATATTTTTTTAATATATTTATATATTTAACATTATATTTTATTTTTTAATAACACAAACATATTTATATATATATATATATAATTGGTAGGGTTTTCTTTCTTCTTCAATTTGTATAAACAGACACATCTCGTCCAAGATCTATTGTTATGGATAAAAGGTCTATACTAATATATAAAGGTAAATTTGGATATTTGTTAAAGTGAAGAAAAAACTTTACTAATTATATATATATATATATATAATTGGTAGGATTTTTTCTTCTTCACTTTGTATAAATAGTTGCATACAACAACACACATCTCGTCCAAGATCTATTGTCATGGATAAAATATCTATACTAATATATAAAGGTAAAATTAAATATTTATTTAATATTATATTTTATTTTCTTTTTTAAAACAATTCCACAATTTTATTTCTCTTCTATTTCATTCCTACCAACTAACTTAAAATTTATTATATTATTTATTTATTTTCTTATTTCTTTCCACTTCATTCTTCTAAACACGTAATTATAATAAATTTGTTGACTTTTAAAATAACTACTTAAAAATTATATTAATGATAATTTGTAATTGTATGATAGTTTAAAGTTATTTTATATTGAAAATACATAATATTTTACTACATTTTATATTTGTATGAATTTGTTTAAATGATATATTTTATATTTATATTTAGCAAATTTTTAAAATATATGGACATAAATAAAAGTATTATTTTAAAAATATTTAGTATTATATTAAATATAATTGCATTAAATGAAGAAGATGATTAATTATATTTTTAATAATGTAATAATAAGTGACACTTACAATTTACAATATTTTAACCTTGAGCAGATTTGGTTAAATAATATAAAACTTATATTTATGTTTAGTTTTCTTTTTTAATAATAGGTGTGGCGTACATTTACTTAGATTTTAAACTCGTGTATTACACGAGTTCGTTTAAATGGTATATTTTTATAATTTATATTTAGCATTTTTAAAATACATATATATAAATAAAAGTATTATTTTTATAAAATATTTAACATTATATTATAATAATTACATTAAAGTTAGGAAGATAATTAATTATGTTTTTAATAATTTAATAATAAGGGTCGCTTACATTTTACTAGATTTTGAACTTGTGTACTGCACTAAGTTTATTTAAATGATATATTTTTTATATTTATATTTAGTATTTTTTAATAATAAGTGTAACTTACATTTTTATTAGATTTTAAACTCATGTTTTGCACTAGTTTTTTTAAATGATATATTTTACATTTAGTATATTTTAATAATAAGTGTTACGTATATTTTACTAGATTTTTTAATTTTATTTGTTAAATTATTTAAGTTAGCTTCTAGTTTTTTATTAGTTTTTTAGTTCACACTAAAAATTAGTTAAGCAAATTCGTTACGTTATAAGTGTTTGATAAAATTATATATTTAAAATAGTATATAAATATAAAATAAAAGAAATAAATATGTTTATATAGTATTTGTTTGTAGATATTAATTAATTTTATTAAAAAAATATATTTTGGATATTTATAGTTTTATATTTTTAATTAATTTTAAATTCTTATAATTTAATTTTATAGATAAATTATTTTAAATTTAAAATAGTTTATAAATGTAAAACAAAAGAAATAAACATGTCTATATAGTATTAGCTTGTAAATATTAATTAATTTTATTGAAAAAAATATATTTTGGGTATTTATAGTTTTATATTTTTAATTAATTTTAAAGTCTTATAATTTAAATTTATAGATAAATTATTTTAGGTTTATTTTTGTAATTTTAATTTTTTCATATTATGTATTCTATTATTAATTTTTGTACTATCCTTTAAATATTTTCAATCAAATTTAAAATAAAGTAAAAATAAAATACACTTAAGTAAATGTCATATTTTTATTGTGTTAATTAGTGTAATGGTTAAAATATTTTGAACTATAATATTAAAAATAATAGAATAAATAATTTAAATAATGTAATGGTTAAAATAAATAGTGTAATATAAATAATAGAAAAAATAAAATAAAGTTATCATTATTAATATTTTGAAATATAATATTAAATTAATAAAATAAAATAAAATAGGTAATGCATTGACAATGTAAAATAATTTTACAGTGTTATTCAATCACATTCCACCATGTATGGTTGGTAAATTGGTTGATTTTTACAATAAATACCTTAAAAGTCATACCAATAATAATGATTTGAAATTAGATGACACTATAAGACTATTTTACATTGACGATGTATCATCATTAAACTCTAAAATAAATATTTAAGTAGTATAATAATTAAAAATAATAGTGTAATATAATGTTATCTAAAATATAATAGCAACAAAAAATTGTTATCTATCATTATCAATATCTTCAAGAATAATACTAAAATAATAAAATAAATATTATAATTGTTAAATTAAACAATATAATAAAGTCATATCTTATTTTTAAATAAAATTGAATCTTA
This sequence comes from Mucuna pruriens, assembly GCA_025330945.1. NCBI lineage: Eukaryota > Viridiplantae > Streptophyta > Magnoliopsida > Fabales > Fabaceae > Mucuna > Mucuna pruriens. The sequence continues at coordinate 214,840 of JAENHJ010000103.1, read as the reverse complement.
TTTAAAAATAAAATTTTACCTTATTTAAAAAGATAAAAATAAAATTAATAAATATTTTAAGGATGAAAGATGAATAAATATAAAAAATTAAAAGCTAACACTTTAAAAAATTATATTTGAAGTAATGAATAAAAAAATTGCTACAAGTTAAGGTGAAAAAAGCTGAAAAGCTGTAAAAAATTAAAAGCTAGTAAAAAAAATAAAAGCTATAGTCAAAGTTGTATAAAAAAACTTTATAACCTACTAAAAAGACACTATTAGTTACTAAAAACAGTTTGTTTACTGAATACAGCTAATTATAGGTCAAACAAGTTAATAATCTAGTAAAAAAAAATATAGAAACTAGTTGGAATCACTTGCGAAATATAGTCGAAGTAGGATTTTTAAAATTTTTAGCTTTTAGTTTTTTTTTATATTTATTCATCTTTTATCTTTAAAATATTTATTAAATTTTATTTTTATCTTTTTAAGTAAGGTAAAATTTTATTTTTAAATAAGATTTGATTTTATTATATTATTTAATTTAACCATTATGATAGCATTATACTTTAAGATATTGATAATAATAGATAATAATTTTATTTTATTTTATTTTTGCTATTATATTTTAGATATCTTATATATTACCCTGTTTATTTTAATCATTATAGTATTTATAATATTTATTTTATTGATTCGATATTATATTTCAAGATATTATTAATTATTGATGACAAGTTTATTTTATTTTTTCTATTAGTTTTTTTAATATTTATTATTTATTTAATCATTATACTTTACATTATTTATTTTATTATTCTTAACATTATACTTCAAGATATTTTAATTGTTATACTAATTAACATAATAAAATATAACATTTACTTAACTATATGTTATTTTTAATTTATTTTAAATATGATTGAAAATATTTTAAGCTATAGTCCAAAATTAATAATAGAATACACAATATACAAAAAATATTACATAAACATGTTCATTTTTACATTTATCAGTTAGTGTAACGTATAATTTTACCAAACACTTATGATGTAATAAACTTACTTCACTAGTTTTCCAACTTTTACCTAACTTTTAATCTATTTTTGTCAAACATAGCCTAAATTCGTGAATTCTATGAGTTTGTTTAAATGATATATTTTTATACTTTTATTTAGTATTTTTTTAATAATAATTTTCATGTACATTTTAATAGATTTTAAACTCGTGTTGTATAAATTTGTTTAAATGATATATATTTTATATTTATATTTAGTCTTTTTAAAACATATTTACATAAATAAAAATATTGTTTTAAAAATAGTTAGTATTATATTAAATATAATTACATTAAAGTTTAGGAAGATGATTAATTATGTTTCTAATAATTTAATAATAAGTGTTACATTTTTTTCTCTCGTGAACTAGAAGGTTTATTGCATATTGAACTCCTGCATTGTAGGAATTTTTTATACTTTTATGTTTATATTTAGTATCTTTTAATATTATGTGTCACGTATATTTTACTAAATTTGAAACTACTGCATTGCACGTGTTTGTTTAAATGATATATTTTTATATTTATATTTAGTATTTGTTTTAGGAATACATGTACATAAAAGTATTGATTTTAAAAATATTTACTATTACATTAAATATAATTACATTAAAATTGAGAAAAATGATTAATTATGTTTTTAATAATTTAATAATAATTATTGTGTTTATTTTTTACTTGTTTAAATGATATATTTTTATATTTATATTTAATATTTTAATAATAAGTATTGCTTACATTTTACTAGATTTTAAACTTGTGTGGTGTAGAGTTTGTTTAAATCATATGCTTTTTATATTTATATTTAGAATTTTTTTAAAATATATGTACATAAATAAAAGTATTATTTTTTAAAATATTTAATATTATACTAAATATAATTACATTAAAGTTGAGAAAGATGATTATTTATGTTTTTAGTTGAATAGATCTTGTTTTAAAAAATATTAAAGCAACCTTTGACAAAATATTAAAGCCACCTTTGATATGTCATTCAAATTAACTTTTAGCTTTTCTTTTGGTTAGCTGAAATTTTTTTTGACTTTATTAACAATATTTGATAATTTGGAGTTTATAATATTGTTTGAGACACAACTTCAAGTATTGTTTTTTTTAATATATATATAACAATAGGTTATACCTTATAATTTTTTGTATTTATTATTTTTTGTCCTTAAAATATTTATATTATTTTTTATCCTAAGATTTTTTCTTCTTCTATTCATGAGTTGTAGTTTTATTATTTTTGCTCCATTTTACATAAGTGTTTTATTATTTTTATCATTTTATTACATAATATATCTATAATGATAAATAATATGTTTACTTTATTTTATTTTTATTATTTTTTGGATATTTTTATATTACATGGTTTATTTTTACCATTATACTATTTATACTATTTATTTTTATTATTTTAGTATTATTTTTACACAACAAATTATATGCTTATTTTATTTTTATTTTATATTTTAAATATCTTTTATATTATATTGTTTATTTTAACCATTACACTATATACATTGTTTATTCTATTACTTTTACATTATACTTCAATATGTTTTTGGTACAATATGTATTTTTTTAGTATAGATACTTCAAGATATTTTAATCACTACACCAATTAATATAAAATTAAATTAAAAATATAAAAAAAATATATAAATATGTCAGTTTATGTCATTTTACATTTATCAGCTACTTGAATATATAATTTTATCAAATACTTATAATTTAAAAAGTTAATTTAATAGTAAATATTTATGTCAGTTAGAATTGATGTGTGAAGTGTGGTTGTCCTAGTCACTTTGCAAGGGAGTGTATAGATAAGGAGGTGACTTGCTCAACTATGGTAAGCAAGGTGACATCGTGAGGAATTGTACGCTTCTAAAGGATGAGTCATCTAATTCTGGAAAGAGTGCCTAGAGTAATCGTTCCAAGATCACCAGCAAGAGTCTTTGCTCTTAGCAATACGGAGGTCTCCGAGTTGGAGAACATGGTACAAGGTACATGTTTCGTAAACTCTTATCCTCTTGTTGTACTTTTATTGCTAAGTAACTCATTCTTTCATATCACATGACTACATGTCAAAACTTAAATTGTCTATGTTTTTTTTTGAGGTATAAGCTTATTTTGAAACCCCTGTAAGCGATACTACTGTTACTTTAAATGTTTGTTTATAATGTCCTTTAGACATGCTTGATAGGGATTTTCTGGTTGATTTAGTTTGTTTGCCTCTTAGTCAACTAAATATTATTCTTAGTATGGACTGGTTATTAGTGAATCATGTCCTTATAAATTGTTTAGATAAAATTGTTGTCTTTGGAACACTCGTTATGGGTAGAGATGATAGATTCAAAACTGTCAAACATGCTAAGGCATTTTTGAAAGAGAACGCTCAAGCATACATGATGTTGTCTTCTTTAAAGGTTGAGAAGAATATAGTAATGAGTGATGTGCTTGTAGTGAGTGAGTTTCTTGAAGTGTTTCCTGAGGATGTGAGTAGCTTACCACCTAAGAGAGAGACTAAGTTCTCTGTAGACTTAGTCCCAAGGACATGACCTATATCTATAGCACCTTATATGATGTCACTCTTAGAGTTGGCTAAACTTAAGAAGCAGTTAGAGGATCTTTTAGAGAAGCAATTTGTGAAGCCTAGTGTTTCTCTATGAGGAGCGTTGGTCTTGTTAGTGAATAAGAATAATGGTAGTATGAGGTTGTGTGTAGACTATCATTAGCTGAACAAGGTGCCAATTAAGAATCTATATCATTTTCCTAGGATGGATGACCTTATGGATCACTTAGTGGGAGCTTGTGTGTTCAATAAGATAGATTTGAGGTCAGGTTATTATTAGATTCGCGTGAATTGTAAGGATATCCCAAAGACTACTTTTAGGACTCGCTACAATCACTATGGGTATTTGGTTATGCCTTTCAGTGTGACTAATGTGTCTAGTATGTTCATATATTACATGAATAAGATCTTTCATCGCTACCTAGATAGCTTCGTTATTGTGTTCATAAATGAATCTTAGTGTTCTTTGAGACTAGCGAGGAACATGTTTAGCACTTGAGATTTGTGTTACAAGTACTCAAGGACAAGAAGCTATATGCTAAGATGTTAAAATGTGACTTGTGGCTAGAGGAGGTGAGTTTCCTAGGTCATGTTATATCTCAAGGAGCTATAATTGTAAATCTCTATCAAATAGAAGCCGTGTTAGAGTGGGAAACACCTAAGTTTGTGACAGAGATTAGGAATTTCTTAGGATTAGCTAGGTACTATAGAAGGTTTATAGAAGGTTTTCTAAGTTAGTTTTACCTTTAACTAGGTTGACCCACAAAGGTCAAGTTTTTTGTGGGACTTTGAGTGTGAGAGTAGTTTCCTAGAGCTTAAGAGGAGGTTAACATAAACTCATGTGCTAGTGTTGCCTAACCCAAGTGAACCCTTTGTGATGTATTGTGATGCATCCAAGATGAGTTTAGGAGGAGTGTTGATGCAAGGAGGCAAGGTTGTGGCCTATGCTTCTACATAGCTTTACACTCATGAGCGGAATTATCCTATTTACGATCTAGAGTTGGAAATTGTGGTTTTTGCACTTAAGATGTAGAGACACTATCTTTATGGGACAAGGTTTGAGGTGTTTAATGACCATAAGAGCCTGTAGTACTTGTTTGACAAGAAGAAGTTGAACATGAAGAAACGAAGGTGGTTAAAATACCTTAAGGATTTTGATTTTTCCCTTAGTTACCACCTAGGTAAGCCAATGTAGTAGTCGATGCCTTGAGTAGGAAATCTTTGCACATCTCTACATTGATGGTTAGAAAGTTAAAACTCATAGCAGTTTAGAGACTATAGTCTAGTTTGTGAGGAGAGTGTGAGTTTGGGTATGCTTAAGATAGCTAATGCCTTTTATATGAGATTCAAGTTTATCAACAGACAAACCCTTTTCTTGCTAAACAAGTAGAAGTCATAACCCAAGGGAAGGTTAGTAGCTTTGAGATATGAGCAGATGTAGTTGTGAGACTCCAAGGTAAAGTATGTGTTCCTATTGTTCTAAATCTTAGGAAGTTGATCTTAGAGGAAAGACATAGGAGTAATTTGAATATGCATTCTACAAGTTTGTTTAAATGATATACTTTTTATACTTATATTTAGTATTTTTTTAATAATAATTTTCATGTACATTTTACTAGATTTTAAACTCATGTGTTGCATAGATTTGTTTAAATGATATATTTTTTATATTTATATTTAGTCTTTTAAAATATATACACATAAGTAAAAGTATTAATTTTAAAAATATTTAGTATTATATTAAATATAATTACATTAAAGTTTAAGAAGATGATTAATTATGTTTCTAATAATTTAATAATAAGTGTTACATATTTTTTTTTGGGTAAATAAGGAGATATCTTAAGCTTGTCACATATACTTTACTAGATATTAAACTCTTGCATGTTGAAGTTTGTTTATCTTTTTATATTTATATTTAGTATCTTTTAATATTATGTGTGATATGATGGACTTGGAAACAAGTGATTGTCTTGCAGAACTCAAATTTTCATTTTGGGATCTTTTTTATTTAGAGACAGTATTGATGTCAAACTCAAGAGAGAGATGAGAATGAGAATGATAAGTCATAAGATTGATCGCCATAAGTTACCTTGATAAGAACAAATTTAATTATTTCCTAAAAACAAAAGGAAAGCTCTTACAAAGGGAGAAAACTTAGTTTTTCCATTAAAATTTCATCTATAATCATGCTACACACTTTTCCTTAAACAAGACACTTAGTATGAAATATATTTTCTCTTTGAGCCTTATCTTTCCCTTTTTCTTGCATATTCTAGACTCTCCTTACGTCCAATAAATCTCCATCATATGGAAGCTCCTCATTATCATCCTCTAAAGATGACATTGAATCATTATCAAATTCTTCTTCTGTCTCTTCTTCTCCATTATCTTTCATGATCATGGTCCTCTTATTGGGACATAGAGAGGCAATGTGTCATCTTCCAAGGCATTTGAAACACCTTATGTTTCAGTTCTTTCAGGGGTAGCTTCAATTTGATTTTTCTTTGAATCCATCACTTTGGAGTGTGAACCATCAACCTTTTTCTTGGAATTATTCTTCCATAGAAAATAAATTGAGTTAGAGTTCTTCTTCAAACTATTTCTCCTTTTTATTTGTTGCTCCCCTTTGATTGCTTGATGCACCATCTATTGAAGGTCTACATATTAATACATTTATACTACATTAGCTATGTCACAATTCAGCCCATTTAAGAATTGAGTCATTGTTGTTTCTTGATCCTCGAGTATGTTGGCTCTAATTCTTATCATCTCCATTTCTTTATGGTAATCATCCACACTCTTTGATCCTTGAGAGAAACACTACAAGTTGTTATGAAGCTCTCTATAAAAATAGGATGGGACAAATCGTCTTCTCATAATCGCTTTCATTTCCTCCCAAGTTCTTACAGGACATTCTCCATACCTAGTCTTTCTGCATTTGATCCCACCAAACAAGAGCGTAATTAATAAATTCAAGAGATGAAAATTTCCCTATTTTACCTTCTAGGTAGCTTTGACACGAGAAAATTTGATCTACACATATTCCCCACTCCAAGTATGCTTCAGAATTACTTTTGCCTTGAAATGAAGGGACTTTAATTTTAATTCCTCCAAGATCATCCTCTTTTCTATTTCTATGTTTCCTTTGATTATTTTGACTAGGCATTCTTCTCCTTGGTTGTTCTTCTTCATTATCCTCCTCCTTAAATTGGCTTTCATCTCTTTCATTGGATTGTTCATCTCTCCTTGAATTGTTTCGAGTAGCTTGTCTATTAATAATTTGATTCCATATTTGGTCCATATGTTTGTTGATTGCTTCCAACTTTCGATCAAATAAATTTTCAAGATAACTAGTTAAAGCTTGCATTTGGATGGTTGATAATCCTCCTTGTGGACTTCCTTCACTTCCTACCATGTTAGTTAAAATAATGTAATGATAGAATAGAGGACCTCACAGTACACTCGTATTTGTCACTCAATTTGGCTTTTCCCACTCAACTTCCTCTTATAAGTTCTTAAGAGAGAACCTTAGCAATGATTCTTTTCAAGACAATAAGGAGACAATCAAGTGACTTAGAATTTAGAGACAAAAGACAACAAGGAATATGATAAGAATAAGATGGATAGACACAAGAAAGTACAAAGATGATTATCAATCAAATCAAATTTCACAAAGAAAATATATAGAATTCTTTCCAATTTACACTACACTTTGTTGTCATTTTTTTAAAAACTGAACTGCGCAATATATTGTTGGTGCACTCTTGAATCTTCCAAGATTTTTTTTCACAACAATTTTTCGTTTTTTTATTCAATTGGGAATACAATGATTCCAACAACTTTTTTTGGTTTGATTTTTTTAAGGATAGAACTCAATTTTAACTAGTAATTTGATGAAGAACACGAAAAGATGGGAAATTAAAAGATACAAGTCAAGAACAAGGAGTCACCAAAAAGGAAAAGGGAAACCAAACTGAAAGGAAATATATAATAAAAAATATAGAACAGAATGACACAAGGAATTAACAAGACAAAAGCTTAAGAATTAGAATTTTTTTCTATGGGACAAAATCAAAGAAACACTGAAACCTGAATTTTAAGGAGCCAAAGATCTGGTACCAAATGATATGATCTTGGAAGCAAATGATCGCCTTGTATAATTCATATTTTCGTTTTGGGTTTTTTATTTAGAGAAGGATAATTATTTAGGAAGCCCAAACACACTAAAAATTGACTTGGAAATATGAAGAAACATATGAACTTATTATAACCAAATTAAGTGCGAAAATTACGTTAAAAATAAGAAAATGAGTCGTAATTGTTTCTTTATTCTAAAAGCTACCAAATATTCTATGACCTATAAAGACTTGATAAATATAAGTGGTAGGAATTATTTTGTTCCAAATTATTGTCCTTAAGTTGGGTCAAGATTATCTTCAAGGTGCAAGAATGTGACAATTCTCATATTAGGCTCCAATTCAGCTCAATCTTCTTTAGCTTGAACTTCCTTAACTAAGCATTGAATGTCTCTTTTTGCTCTTTCTCTATTCATTGAGTCTTTTATTCCTTGTAAAACAATCTTGGAGATTGTTGGATTCATCAATATTTACATTAATGTGTCATGTATATTATACTAAATTTGAAACTCCTGCATTGCACGAGTTTATTTAAATGATATATTTTTTATATTTATGTTTATTATTTTTTTAGTAATATGTATACATAAATAAAAGTATTATTTTAAAAAATATTTACTATTATTTTAAATATAATTACATTAAAGAGTTGAAAAATGATTAATTATGTTTTTAATAATTTAATAATAAGTGTTGTGTTTATGTTTTTACTTGTTTAAATAATATTTTTATATTTATAAATACTATTGCGTACATTCTACTAGATTTTAAACGTTTGTGTTGCAGATTTTGTCTAAATGATATGTTTTTTATATTTATATTTAGCATTTTTTTAAAATACATGTACATAAATAAAGGGATTATTTTTAAAAAATATTTAGTATTATATTAAATATAATTACATTAAAATTGAGAAAGATGATTATTTGTGTTTTTAATTGAATAGGTCTTGTTTTAAAAAAGATTGAAGATATGTTTGACACGTCATTTGAATTAGCTTCTAGATTTTTTTTGTTAACTAAAAAAACTTGTTTGACTTTATTAGCAATGTTTGGTATACAAGCTTTTTTTTAGGAGTTTGTAATGTTGTTTGAGATACAACTTCAAGTAGCATTTTTTTAAAACACTAGTTTATAGCTTATAACTTTTGCATTTATTCATTTTTTGTCCTTAAAATATTTATTATTATTTTTCTTATTCCAATCATAAGTTATAGTTTTATTATTTTTACTCTTTTATATAAGAGTTTTATTATTTTTATCATTTTATTATATAATATATTTATAATGATAAATAATATGCTTATTTTATTTTATTTTTTATATTTTTTAGATATTTTTATATTACATGGTTTATTTTTACTATTATACTATTTATAATATCTATTTTATTATTTTAGCATTATTTTTACACAATAAATTGTATGTTTATTTTATTTTTACGTTGTTTTTTAAAATACTTTTATATTATATTGTTTATTCTAACCGTTACACTATATACATTTTTTATCCTATTATTTTTAACATTATATTTCAGTATTTTTTTGGTGCAGTATGTATTTTTTTAGTATGGACATTTCAAGATATTTTAACCACTACACTAATTAAAATAAAATAAAATTAAAAAATATAAAAAAAAATCATATAAATATGTCAATTCATGTCATTTTACATTTAAGTTAGTTTAATAGTAAATATTTTTGTCACTTAGAATTGATGTTTTAAGTGTGGTTCACCTAGTCACCTTGCGAGGGAGTTTGTAATTGTACATCATCTCTATGGATTTCGTGTCTAGTTTGCCTAAAACATAGAAAAACAAGGATTCGATCAAGGTTATTGTGGATAGGTTGACCAAATCTACTCATTTTATCCTAGTTAACATCAAGTATAGTTTAGAGAAGTTGACTAATTGTACATCTAGGAGACACTTAGGTTGCATGACGTGCCTTCTAATATAGTTTTTCAGATAGAGATCCCAGGTTTACCTCTAGATTTTGGGATAGTTTGCACTAAGCCTTAGGAATTAAGGTTAGGTTGAGTTCAACTTACCATCCGTAGATGGATGATCAGACTGAGTGAGTCATCCAATTCTTAGATGATCTCCATAGAGCTTGTGTCTTAGAACAAAGAGGTAGTTGGGATAATTTATTGCCCTTAGTGGAGTTCACCTATAACAATAGTTATCACTCCTATATCTGAATGACACCTTATGAAGCCCTTTATGACAGAAGGTGTAGGAATCCTTTATGTTGGTTTAAGTCGAGTGAGAGTATGATGTTAGGACCCGAGGTAGTTCAGCAAACTACTCATAAGGTCAAGTTCATCCAAGATAAGATGAGAGTGGCATAGAATAGGTAGAAGAGATACCATAATAAGAAACGGAAAGATCTTGAGCTCAAAGAAGAGGATCATGTGTTCTTGAAAGTCACTCCATGGACTAGGGTTGGTACGACTTTGAAATCTTATAAGCTTTCTCCATTTCATTGGTCCTTACCAAATTTTAAGAAGAGTTTGCAAAGTCGCCTATCAAATAGCCTTACCACCTATTCTTGCAAATCTCCATGATGCTTTCCATGTGTCTCAACTTCGAAAATATGTTTTCAATCCTTCCCGTGTGATTGAGTTGGACGATGTACAAGTGACGGCTAACTTGTCTTTTGAAGTACAACTATTGAGAGTTAAGGACTAAAGAGTCAAACAAATAAAAGGTAAAGAGATTTTGTTGGTTAAGGTCATTTGGGGAGGTACTTATGAAGGCAATGCTATATGGGAGTTAGAGAACTAGATGAGGATTTCCTACATGGAGTCATTTACATCACATAAATTTTCTAGGACAAAAAATCTTATAAGAAGGGGAGAGTTGTAACATCCCAATTTTTAAATACTTATGATTGCCTATAAATATACATCTTTTAATATTTATTATTATTAATAAAGTGTTTGAATGTTTTATAATTGAATTTAAATAAAGTTATTTGAGAATTATATATGTGGGTTTAAATTTGGGTTATATTTAACTAAAAATGGAGAAAATGTTTTAGGTATGCTCTATTGTGTTTGACCCATTAAGTAGAATTAGATGCGTCTTTGGAGATAAATTTACCTGATGCTAAGTCAATTTCTCTAAAATCCTTTTCTTGGGAAATAGAGAGAGAAGGAAAAGAACATGCAAAGAGAGCATTAGAGGATGACCAACAAGATCTCTAAATGCGTTTTGTTACTGTTTTGCATTCGAGGTAAGGGAGAGTGATTCTCTCTATTTTGCGGTCCCTTTATGTGAGACGGGTAGTGGGATCGTCCCTCATACCCTTGTTTTGTATGTATCCATCCCAGGACCCTTGTTTTGTATGATTCTTGGTGGTATTCGAAGGGGATTGAACCCCTAGATTAGTGTTGCGTCTTTGTGTGATTTTCATTGATTTTGATGTGAATTATTGTTGTTGATTGCTAAATTTCGTGGTTGTTCTTGAATATAAGGGTTTTGATTTGGGGTTTTTCTTGTTGAGTGAAATTAGGTTAAATTGAATGTTGTTTTAGGTGTATTTTCACATGCCAAACTTGTACAGTATAAAAGAACATAGATTGGTTAAGGTTTCCTCATTCAGTTGTGGAGTTTGGGTGAATGTTTTTTGTAGAACCACAAATTGCAAGCTATTGTTGTCTCCTTTTCACTGGGTGATACAACATTTTTTAGGCACTTAATAGTGACTTATGCTGGATATTTTTACATTATTTTATGGTTAATATTGACACATTGGTTGAGTCTTGGTTTATTGGACTTAATTGGGTTTAGTTGCTAATCTTTGCTTATTTTCGAACTTAACTTTCATTATAATGTTGCTATCTTGTATAGGCCATATTTGGAGGTATAAACCTTCAAATTGGACAAACTTAGTGGCACTAGAAAGCTAAGACAAATATCTACAACTTCTCTCTTTTTGGTACAACCCAGTTCAACCGTTTTCAGTGTCAAAAGTCCGCGTAAAGTTGCAGCCTCTACCCCTACTCTATTGGGCTTTTCTTTATATATTCTGACCCAAATTTGTGATCTTGGTTGGTGGGCCTTTAGACTACGAATTCCTCTGGCCCAAACCACCTTCATTGGCATTTATAGCATGTAATAAATAGTAATTGGTTAGTAGGTTTAAGAGAGATGTTTAGATTTAGGAGGTTTCTTGGATCACAAGTTTTCTCTCTATTCTTTCTCCTCTCTCATCTCTTAGGGTTTCGTTGTATTTTGTGCTGACGATTGCAATGGAAAGCTATGCTATGTTATCAATTCAAGGTTTCAAGATTGTAGTTCAGTTTGAGTTCCTAAATTCTTTCCTTATGCAAATTCTATTATATTCTTTTATTTCCAATTCTTTACCCACTTTCATGATTATGATTTTTCTTGTGGTTATGGATTATGTTAGGTTAGGATTGACTAATCCCAATCAAATCAAGGTTACATAATCGATTGATCACCTAAAATCAATCAATTACGTGCTTCAATCTATGCTAATTAGGGATTGCGATTGTGATCTCAATCTGTATGAATGAATTTTAGATGATTATCTAATGAATCTTTTGTTGATGTGAATTTGCTTCTTTATTAGAACCTTGATAATAAACTACATGATTGAACCCTTGGATTGATGTTACATAATTCTGTTTTCAATTCTGTTTTGTTTTTTTTGCATAATTTTGTTTTACATACAAACCTCCCCTTTTGTATTCAAATTGGTTTTTGTTCAATAAGGTAAGACATTGCATGATTATGTTCTTGAGAGATTCAACCTAGATTATTCCATATAATACAAAACTAAGGGAAAGCTAGTAATTTTGATAATTTTTTGACAACATTATCACAGGGCAAAAGGTGTCTCTCGTTAGGTGAGAACACGACAAAGAAGAGGAATCCTTCTTTGTTGGGCATATTCGCTAGCTGAGTGCAATTCTAACTAGAATGATGATTCTTTGTTGCTTCATTCTTAGTTTTAGTTTTCAGTTCTTTTGGGTTTTGTTAGCTCCAATTGGACTATGACATCAAGGTTGAACATGTGGTTTTAAGTTTAGTTACATTTTATATTTTTGAGCTTGAGTAGTTTGGATTAGCCTTTGGAGTTCCCATAGGTTTATGCTTATGTTGAGTTTTGAGATTTCAGTTGATGAGATTATTGACATGTGAATCCTTTATTCGTTGATATTTGAGATTTATATGGTGAATATCATTTATTACCAACAAGTTGCATGAAAATTCAAGATTCCTTCTATTCACCTTAATTGATTGACTTAATATTAGTAAATAGATCACGAAGTAAAAGAAGTCATAAAATGATCCTTACGTCGTTGTTTTAGAGAATAGAAAAAGAGAACCTTTGAAGGGACATTAGAGCAATAAGAAAGAGAATCATGGGAAACATTTTTCTATCCCAGGGTTTTGCACTCCAAGTAAAGGGGAGGGGTGAAAATATGTCTCTCAAGGGTGTCAGTATAATTGTGGGTAGAGGAGTTGACATTAAGACCTCAAAAAAATTATATATTTTGGTTCTCTAAAGGGGAGATTAAATTTCATGAATTAGTTTGTATGAAATTGACTATCTTGACTTAAAATTGAATACTTGGTTGTCTAGTTATTTCTAAAGGGAATATTAAACTCCCTAGATTAATTAAGTGCATTAGTCTAATTTGTTTTATTTGTGTTGATTGCTTTTGTAGGTAGTTTAGAGTAAGAGCAAGAAGATTGAGTTGAGGCTCCTTTTACTTGTTTTTTTTTGTGATTTTCTTTTTGGGATTTCGAGCTTTGATTGATATGATATTGGTGCAGAACGTTGTAATGAGAATTTATTCATATTATGATTAATTAAATTATTACTTTATTTTCTTTAGTTGACCTTTGAAGTGCCATAAAAATGTTTTAGTTTATGTTATTTTATTAATTAGACTAATAGTATGTGAATCATTTACCATGTTTGGATTAGAAATTTTGATTTACTTGTATTTTATTAGTTTAATTATTGTATAGTTGGGATAAAGGGTGTCACAAGGATAACATCAACTACCCCAAGGTCTTGCAGTCTAAGTAAAACGATGGCGGGGGAGTGAGAATGTCTCTTTCAAGGTTTGAATATAATTGTGGGTAGAAGAGTTGATTCTAAGACCTAAAAAATTACATACTTTTGTTCTCTAAGGGGGAGATTAAACTCCTTAGATTAGTTTGTATGAAATTGAGTATGTCTTGATTCAAAATTATATATGTGGTTGCCTTTGAAGGGGAGATTAGACTCCTTGGATTAATTGTGATGGTTGGTTATCTCCAAAGAGAAATTAAACTCCTTAGATTAGTTGCATTGATTGTTTTTAAAGAGGTGATTAAACACCCTAGATTAGTTGCATTGGTTGATTTTAAAAGGGAGATTACTCTCTAGATTAATCGTTCAATTAATATGATTTGTTATGTTTGGTTTGATTACTATAATAGGTAGTTTAGAGTACGAGTAAGAAGATTGAGTAATGCTCCTTTTACTTGTTTTTCATTATTTTCTTTTGGGATTTCGAGCTTTATTAGGATATAATATTAGGGCAGAAAATTGTAATGAGAATTTATTCATGTTAAGATTAATTAAATTATTTATTTTCTTTATGTGAATTAAGACGTTTTAGTTTATGTTATTTTATTGATAAGATGAATAGTATGAAAATGTAAATCTTTTATCGTGTTTAGATTAGAAATTTTGATTTACTCATATTATTTATTGGGATAAAGGATGTCACAAGGACAATCATCAACTGCCTCTAACAAGACAAAATTAGGATGGAAACTTGGGATCTTTAGTAGCTAGAAAGAAAAATCTTCAGAATCACATTGCCAATGACCAAAGGAGTGTTAGGATCCATGAAACATTCAGATGCTAAGACTCCTATAATCGGATAAAGCATCTCCGTACAGCTAAATTGTGGGCTCGTCTAGGGTTGTGAGTTAGGTTAGAGACCTCAAAAGGATTGTAAGAACAATTTGGATACAACAAAAAATTAATTTTAACGTAGTAATTGGACAAAGATAGAACTTTTTCTTGCTAAACAAGTAGAAGCAATAATCTAAGTGAAGGTGATATAAACCTACATACAAACGATTGCCTTGAAGAATTTATATATTTTTTTTGGAATTATTTTTGGAATTTTTTTATTTAGAGAAAGATATTGACACCACACTTAAGAGAGAAATAAGAATGAGAGTGATAAATCATAAGTTTGATCACCACAAGTTGCCTTAATAAAATCATATTAGTTCTTTGCCCAAGAAAAAAAGGAAAGTTCTCACAAGGGTAGAAATTTTAATTTTTCATTTAAATTCCACTTGCCTATTAATGACAATGTTTTGCCTTTTAATGAGCTTATATTTCCTTTAAACTTACATTAAGAATTTGATTATTTGGGAAGCCTAAACAAACTAAAAGCTAACCTAGAAATATGAAAAGACACATGAACTTATTCCAACAAAATTAAGTGTGAAAATTACATTGAAAATAAGAAAATGGGGCTTAATTGTTTCTTTATCCCAAAAGCTACCAAATACACTCCAACCCATAAAAGAATTGATAAATATTAGGTGTTAGGAATTATTTTGTTCTAGATTATTGTCTTTAAGTTGGGTCAAGATTATCTTCAAGGTGTAAGAATGTGATAATTCTAAAATTGGACTCCAATTCAGCTAAATCTTCTTTAGCTTGCACATTCTTAACTAAGCATTGCAAAGTCTCTTTAACTCTTTTTACTTTTACTCTTGCTCTAGTCAATGGGTCTTCTAGTCCTTGGAGAGGATCTTGGAGATTATTGGATTTATCAAACTTTCCATCAGCCCCTCCTTCTTCAAAAAGATTCGTCCTCAAATCAAGTTCATCACCTACATTAAACAAAGATAAATCAATCGCATTAAAAGTAGTACTAATTTGATACTCACTTGGAAGGTCAAGTTTATAAGCATTATCATTGATCTTTTCAATCACTTGAAAAGGGTCATCGCCTCTTGGTTATAACTTAGATTGTTTTGTGCAGGGAATCTTTCTTTTCTTATATGGACCCAAACCCAATCATTGGGCTCAAAAGATACTTTCTTATGCCTTTTGTTGGCTTGATTGGCATATTGTCAAGTTTTCTTCTCAATTTGTTGCTTCGCCTTTTCATGTAGTTGCCTAACATATTCTGCCTTTTTCTTACCATCTTGATGAACTTGCTTATTCATTGGAAACAAAATCAAGTCCAAAAGAGTTAGTGGATTAAAACCATAAACCACTTCAAAAGAGGAATCATTAGTAGTAGAATGTACAACCCTATTGTATGCAAACTCAACATGAGGCAAGCATTCTTCCCAAGATTTTAATTTTTTTTAATCACAGCATGTAGTAAAGTGGAAAGTGTGCAATTTACTACCTACCTCAATTTATCCATATGTTTATGGATGACAAGTTGTCGAGAAGAGAAGTTTTATACCTAACTTGTTCCACAAAGTCCTCCAAAAATAACTCAAGAACTTAACATCTCGGTATGAAACAATACTTCTTGGCATGCCACGTAGTCTAACAACCTCTTTAAAAAACAAATCTGCTACATTTGTGACATCATCCATCTTATGGCAAGCAATGAAATATGTCATCTTAAAAAACCTGTCAACAACAACAAAAATAGAATCTTTGCCCCTTTTGGACCAAGGCAAGCCTAACACTAAGTCCATAGAATGGTCAATCCATGGTGCATTAGAAATAGGAAGTGGGGTATATAACCTATAACGATTAACCTTAGACTTGGCCTTTTTGCATGTAATACACTTGTCACAAATTTTCTCAACATCATGTTTCATGTGTGACCAATAGAAATATTCATGTAGAGTACTTAATGTCTTTTTAATCCCAAAATATCCCATTAATCCTTTCCCATGAGTTTCTCTAACAAGTAATTCATACAAAGAACTTTAAGCACGCAAAGAACTTTTAGACACAAAAAGCTTATTTCCTTTAAACAAAAAACCATCATGCACACAGAACTTATTATGTACACCTTTCTCACAAGTAACATAGATATGTGCAAAATTAGGATCAATTTTAGAGTTTAAACATGCATCCTTGTACAAGAGTATAAGCATAGGCTGGTTGGAAAATATTGTCTTCTTGATCTTACTCTCTTTTGCAAAGAAACTCATTTGTTTTTTTCTTTTTTGGATCATTCTCTTTTTCTTTTGATTTCTCACTCTCTCTTGCTTTTCACATTGTATTTTGGTCTTCAAATACTTGCTTTGGAGACAAAGGAGCAAGAGTAATTTTCTACTCATTGTAACTAGAAGAGAAACGATTAGTATACTTATTGTGGGTCACCTTGCGATCAAACTGCCATGGGCGACCCAAAAATATATACTTTGCCTCTATAGGAACCATGTCTAACAGTACTTCATCTTTGTATTTTCCAATAGTGGAAGGCACTGAAACTTGTTTGTCAACCTTCACTCCTCCAATATCACTAACCAATGTAGTTTATAAGGCCTAAGATGTTTGACAGTTTGCAAATTATGTTTCTCCTCTAGGATAGTACTAGCTATATTGGTGCAACTTCATCCATCTATAATCATATATTATGGTTGTCTTGTGTGGAAATAAAATCTTTGTGAATTCAATTGGTATTAGTTAATTTATAAGTCTAAACTACATTATTTATTTTGAGAGACAATGCATTGTTTTTTAAGTTTCTCTTTGTACAAATGGTTGTATAATTTTAGAAAAACTTATACAATTTAGAACTGAGGCTAGAAGTCTACTATTTCTATAGCCAGAAGAGGTAAAGAATGAAATGAAGTTGGCAAAGCTCATATTAATTTGTTGCTAATACGATTTTAAAATTAGGACCATCTTGAAATTAGGTAAAGGAGGAACTTGACCATAACCACAACCTGTCGGTAGAATCAAAGTTATCAAAAAGCGTGACCCTAACCGCGAACAAAGGAAAAACTCTCACAATAGAGAAAACACAAATTTTATTTAAATTCTAAATTCTATCCTTCTGGTTGTTTATAAGAGTTTATTTATAGGCTTAACTAAGCTTAGCTAGACAGTCCTGAAGTTAATGTCTATTAATATTTTAATTGGCATAAAATCTTATCTGTTATAACTCCCCACTAACCTTTTATTTCCCACCATAAATGAACTTTCAATTTTTCCACCAATTATCAAACTTTCCATTTTTCCACCGGCTATCAAACTTTCCATTTTTCTACCAGCTATCAAACTTTCCATTTTTCCACCAACTATCAAACTTTCCACTTTTTCCCACACTTAGGTCTTGCAAAGATTGCTTTATCATATTGGTTTTAGGCCTAGTCAAAGAACCTTTAGTGTCACGCTAAAGGTCTTTGACTTTGTTGGTTGGGTCTCTATCATTCCCTCCCTCTTCAAAAAGATTCTTCCTCGAATCAAATTCCTCACCTACAACAAATAAAGATAAATCAGCAACATTAAAAGTAAGACTTACATTACCATATACAGTTGATAAATCCAGCTTGTCATTGGTCCTTTCTAACAATTGAAAAGTTCCATCTCCTCTTTGCTACAACTTGTATTTTCGTTGAGTAGGAAATCTTTCTTTTCCCCTATGAACCCAAACACAATTTGCAGGTTCAAAAGTCATTGTAACATGCCCTTTATTGGCTTGCCTTGCATATTGTCCATTCTTTTTCTCAATGTTAACTCGAACTTTGGCATGCAACTCTCTAACAAATTATGCATTTTCAAAAGGAGAATAAGAAGTAGATTGAACAATTCTATTATATGCAAACTCAAGATGAGACAAGCATTCTTTCCAAGATGCTAGTCTATTCCTATATGCAGGTATGTTAAAAAAGGTAGCACCTAGGTTAAGATCAATGTGGTGCTCAATTCCTTTAATGGAAGGCAAGTCACTAGGGACCTCAGCTGGAAAGACATATTGAACATCCTTGCGGTCAAACTGCCATGGGCGACCCAAAAGTATGTGCCCTGCTTCCATAAGAACCATATCACACAGTACTTCATCTTTGTAATTACCAATAGCAACAAACATTGAAACTTGCTTGTCAAACTTTACTTCTCCAATATTACTAAGTCGTTGTAGGTTATAAGGTCTAGGATGTTTGGCAGTTTGCAATTTTATTTTCTCCACTAGGATAGTACTAGCCACATTGGTGCAACTCCCTCCATCTATAATCATGCTGCATAGTTTTCCTTGAACAAGGCACCTAGTATGAAAAATATGCTCACGTTGCTCCATATCACCATCTTCCTTAGGATATATGCTAAGAGCATGTCTAGTAACAAGTACAACTCCATCTACAGCTTCAACAACTTTTATGATACTATAATCCTCCAATGATGACATTTCATCATCACTTGAGCTCTTACTCTCTACTTCTCCATTACCCATCATAATCATTGCTCATTTATTTGGACATTGAAAAGCAATATGTCCAATTCCTTGACACCTGAAACACTTGATATCACATGATCTATAGGATGCATCAATGTTAATTTTACCTTTAGGATGAGAATTTGAATATTTGGGAATTACATCTTCTTTAGGATTTGTAACAATTATATTGTTCTTCCAATTTGATCTCCATGAAGATCTTGAAGATGAGACAAATTTGGAAGAGCTTTTAGACTTCAATTGCCTCTCCACTTAAATTGCTTTGTGCAACAAATCTTTTATCTCTATATAATGTTGCAACTCCAGCACTTCAGCAATCTCTATCTTTAAGCATCCAATGAATCTAATCATAGTTGCCCCACGATCTTCCTCCACATTGGCTCTAATCGTAACTATTTTCATCTCCTTATAGTAATCCTGCACACTCATAGAACCTTGTGTTAAACATTGCAATTTTCTGTGCAAGTCCTTATGGTAATGGCTTGATACAAATCTTCTTCTCATGATAGACTTCATATATCATAAACTGATCCCATCAAATCTTCTTCTCATGATAGACTTCATATATCATACATATATCATATAACAACTGCTAATTTTACCTTTTTCTCCTTCGAGTAGTTGTGAGAATCAATCCAAGTAATTGTCACATCTTGGTTCACATTTCTTCTCCTTCCATTTTAATTATCTCTTCCATTGGATTACTCTTCTTCTTCTTCCTTATCATTGTTTTGACTAGAAGGCCTAATTTATCTTTAATTGAAATAGTATTTTCTCCGCTTAATGGGCAACTTAACTATTTGTTACCAATGGTAAAGTCTTTCTAATCTTAAATTGTAAATTAATTAAGGTTATTGGATTTGCACCAACCGAAACCATAAAATTGATAGATGATAGAAGAATGGAAAAACTTCATTCACACTGATCGCCAATACTGAAAAAATATAATTCATTTTTTCTTAGTATATGATCTGAACGAGTCGTACATACACCCTGGTACACATTCCTCGGCGCTGAAGGCATTCCCGAAGAGCTGGGGATTTTGTGGACGTTCGAATTGGCTGTCTTGTGTTTCTAATAAGTTTTTTCATAGTTGGCATGGTAAGTTGTATATATATATATAATGCGCAGGTTCAGATCAATCCTAACCCGATGATTCAGAATTAGTTATATTCTATTACTATTAATATAATAGGTTAATTAATAGAGATATTATATTAATATTAAAGTAAGAGGTTTAAAAAATGAAATTTCTAATTCTGTATTTTTTTTAGAATAATTCTTGCCACTAATTTTTTATTCAATTGCTACAAGATCTACAATTCTATGAGCTTGGGCTTCTGCTGCTAACATAAAAACATCCATTTCCATATCTTCGGATATAACCTATAAAAGTTTTCTTGTTCTTTGTACATAAACTTTTGTGATAGTTTCACGCAGTTTTAATAGTTTTTCCGATGATAAATTCTCTCATTTGTGCCTCATAAAAAGAATTAGTGGGTTGGTGGATCATTACCCTAATTATATAACTTAATAAGTGTTTCCCTTATCTTAATAAAAAAGATCAAGATAAGAATTTCTCCTATATCGGTAAAGATTTTATTTATCCCCAAAACAAAGGTAAAAGGGATAAATACAAATGAGAAAAGAAATGAGCAAAAATAAGATTCAATAACCATACAAGCATTTTCTTCATATTGATGCATAGGACTTTTCCATGTATTCAATTCCTTTTTTTCTTCAATGTATAGAGTCTTTTTTCTTCTATGAATTTTTTTCTCCGTTTATGAATTTCTTTTTTTGTAGAACTAAAGTTATGAAAGAGTATAACCCTAATCGCGACTTGCTGATAGAATCAACATTATAAAAGTTCTTAACCCAAGAACAATGGAAAACACAACTTTTATTCAAATTCTAAATTTTGTCCTTCTGATTATTTATAAGAATTTATTTATAGGCTTACGTAGACGGTCCTTAAGTTAAAGCCCATTAATATTTTAATTTACATCAAATCTCATCCGTTATAACTCATTAGTAACCTTTTATTTCCCACCATAAATGACCTTTCCATTTTCCCCCAACTATCAAACTTCTCATTTTTCCACCAACTATCATCCATTTTCCCACCAACTATCAAACTTTCCATTTTCCCACTAGTTATAAAACTTTCCATTTTTTAACCAACTATCAAGCTTTTCATTTTTACACTAGCTATCAAACTTTCCATTTTCCCATCAACTATCAAACTTTTCATTTTTTTCCACACTTAGGTCTTGCAAAGATTGTTTCATCATATTAGTTTTAGGCCTAGTCAAGGAACCTCCAATGTCATGCAAAAAAATCTTTGGTTTTGTTGATTAGGTCTCTATCAGTTGCACTTGAATTGACAGTAAAAAATAAATAAATTAATTAATATGATATATCATAACTATGGGAAAGAAAATTCCTACTCTAGAAACCTAGCCCTGATCTCAGACAAAGACTTAACATAGTATAGAATGAGATAGTATCTTATATTTAATTTAATAAAATATAATACAATATTTGATTGGATATTTGTATTTCTTGTACTATCTTTCTATTTTTACAGCAAACTAACCTGAATATCTCATGTTCACAGTAATTGTCCCTGATAATAAAATTAATATGAAAACTAGCTAAGAATATGTGGTGTCCTCCTGGCCATGATTTGCTTGTTCTAACAAATTGCAGCACTTAGCATGAAATGGTATGTAATTGACCTTGCCTTGATCAAGCTTTGTAGCATACCACCTAAGCTCATTTCTAAAGACAACAAACATTGCACCTCCTTACAAAACGGAGACACAGGGCACAGAGCAAGACACAAAAGAATCACAAAGCAATGGCAAAACAATGGTGGTTCCAAACCTAACCAGAACGCCAGCAAGAGTTTCTTCATTTACCACATCACTTGCTTCAATAAGGTAGTCAATTCACAAACAAGTAAATCAAAACTCTTCAGAAACTAATCATGCATTTTATACTACTGCATGATCTACACTACGTCAAAAACGAACATTCCCAGTTAAAGCATAATCATAGCTACGAATAAGGATTGAATCTGACATGAGAAATTATGGTAATAATTGAAAACAAATCATATATTTAAATCTAAAAGCATAAAAGTTAAAAATGATATACTTAACGATACTTCTAGCAAAACTAGCACATTGAGGGCAATAACCTCTAGAAAAGACAAGCTCACCTATTTAATCTGGTGCTGTGAACAACTATAAAGATGTACCAAACCCCTTCCATAAAACAAAAGAGAGTAACACAAATATTACTAACAGATGGACTTTGGTATTATCTACCTTATTAACAAGGCCCAAAAAATAAGTTCTTGGGCACTCTCAAGTGGGTATCCATGTAGAGAAATACTTGCAATAATAAGATAAGTCATTGAATGAATCTATAGCTTAAATTTTAGAATTGCATAAAATAAGCATTGCAAGTTTTGGAATGTGTTTCAGCATCTTAAAATGCTCCTTGGAACACTTCCCTTGTATTTACGATTTGGAATTTTGGTAGGAGTGTTAGGCACCTAATTAGTGATTTGGACTTGTGAAAATTGTCCAAGTTTCCCAGCAAAGTCATTTCTCCACACATCTTATTTGGGACACTTGCCTAACTAGCATTAGCATCTTTATGAATGATAGCATCTGAGGATGCCAAGAAGAGAGCAAAACCAAATAGCCAACAGGTAAGTTTGGTTTTTGTTTTTTCTCTTTTTTAAATGGGGGAGGTTAGTGTTTTTAAGAAAATAAAAGGAGTGTTAATGGCATTTAAATAGACCTCAAAGGTTAATGTAATTTTCTCAAAGATTACTCTACTGTAGAAGTTCCAATTCCAAAATAAATCATGTTAAATAAGAAAATCATTGTCACAAATTTTGGAAGTTGTAAAAGGATAGTCAACAACTATGACATGTATAGACTATGTGTTGAAAACTAAACTTGCTTGTGAAGAACATATGCATTAGTTTTGGAAGAATCACAAAATGAGCACACATTACAAAGATAAGCGCGAAAGGAACAAAGAAAATCGCAGCAATGACACTACAATACAGAGTTAACACAAAACCAGCTTATTCCATGATCCTGTCCAGACAAGCCTTGGGGACAATGAATACACCGGCCATGCATCCCTAGTTGCAATGCTACAGTTGACCAATAAATAAAGTTTTGCCTAATTGAACATATTGCCAAAACTGGCCCTACATGTTTTCTTTTGTTACTAAAAGATGCTACCAAGTACATGAAATGACCTCCCTTATAGACACCCAAGAACGTTGAATAAGACAAAACCCACTTTGCACAATTAATCAAGAATATGCAAAATATTTTCACAATGTCCACAATCCGATACCTAACACATTGAATCCTAATTGTAGGACGACTGAAGTGCTTCAAATATCAACTTAATCTGCTCCCCAATCAATAGTGAGCGATTTGCAACCAGTTCCATCTCAGCAAGTTGCAATTTCTTCCACTTGCCCTCCAACTCTTTCTTCTTTGATTCTCCAATTAATGTCAATCCCCTCTTTATCTCGACCTCGTCCAACTCTTTAAATCCAGATATTTCCCGGTAAAGCAAACCTTCGTCACCACTATCAAACTTTCCAGACTCCTCCAACTCCATCCTCTCTGGTTCTGGTTCTGGTTCCAGCTCCTCTGGATGCGTTTTTGTTTCAGGTATTGACACATTCTTACTAGTAGCATCCTCCTTCTTGGAAGTATTGGCAACTTTTTTCCCAATAGGCTTGGGCTTTTCCACCAGCCCATGGGCTTCTTCACCCCAAACCTTTTTCCCCAATTCGTACGCTATCTGGTCTAGCGGTTTGGAAAACCTAGGATCCTTCCCGTTCTTCCCTCTCCGCGAATTGGTCTCGAACTTCTTCTTCATCCTTCGAATCTTCTCCTTGAGCTGCATGCTTGAAGCTTCAGCATGGAGCGACTTCTTAACGAAATTGTGGAATGCTTCGGCATACCTATAAGGCTCTTGCCCTGTCATTGAAATGAACTCAGCCATGCCCTTCAAAATGGCATGTTCATCTTCCTCACTCCAGACTCTCTGGAACATCTTCGTGAGGCCAGACTTCTTCTTGTCCTCCTGCTCCATCTCATTGTTTGTAACGGAGGAAGATGAAGCATTACTTGATTTCTTCTTCCCGCGTTTAGGGTCAGCAACGTGGGTATTGTTCTGAGCTGTGCGCTTGGCTCCCGATTTGGGCAGGGGCTTGGACTTTTGGGCAAGGTCCACTGGCTTGGATTTTCCTTTGGTGGGAGTAGGTTCAGAGTCTGTGTCGGTTTCGGAGGATGGGGGATTTGCGGAAGCAGGAGGGAGGGAGGGAACTTCTTCCTCTTCAGAGGAGGAAACTTGTTCTTGCATGTGTTGTTGGGTAGAAGGTAGTTGATCTTCTTCTTCTTCTTCTTCTTCTGAAGAGGAAGCTGTAGGTGGATCATCAATAGGGGAAGGGCGCTGCTTCTTCTTCTGCTTCTGTGCCATCTTTCTAGAATTGAATGTTAGGGTTTACAAGTAAGAGGAAAACCCTGTTACTAGTTCTTATGTAAGCGCTAGGAGTATTTAACACACCCCACACAGCACTCACGATAGCTTACAACTTACCACGTTAAACTTCAACTCATTTTCATTTAAATATATAGAAAAATACAGGGTTTTTTTTTTTTCAAAATAATTTTAAAAAAACATTTATTAAAATTAAAATAATAATCATTGTAGGATTGCTTTCTACATTTACCGAAATAATAGTATATAAACAAATTATTTATCATCGGGGGATTCTTTTAGAGACATTGGATGTGACCTAGACAACTATGATAAAAAAATGCCTAAACTTTCGGCATTGTAAATTCTTTCATTTTCACAAAGAAAACATTAAGACACTAGATGGTTTCCTTTATTTTAAACATGAGCAATTGTTTAGTGAGTAATCGTTATTTTCTTTGACAAGGAGAAAATTATTTCCATATTTATTACAAGATTATGAAAAGATATTTTTAAATATTTTTGTTTTTATGATTATAAAATTTTGTATTTATTTGATTTTTTTTCTCGTGATAGAACGTGAATATTTTATATTCTCATAGAAAGAAAATTTATATTTTTTAGTAACTACCTCTCTTTACTTTATTATTTTAATTTTTTTCACTTTTATTTTTTCAAATATTTAATTAAATAAAATTAATTTTTTTCTAAAGCTAATAAATACGAATAAAACATGTCCATAACCATAATATTCTTGAAAAAGAAAATAAATACAAAGAGACTCATTTGATTGTGGAGAAATAGACTAGAAATAGGTAGGAGAATTATACCAAGAAACATGAAAAAAATAACAACATAACTCACAATTGTCTATTTATCCTTAGTGACAGGAAAAATCATATAATTCTTCATATTTAATCAAATATATAATATGTTTATTTATATATTTTTTAGTAAATTTATGTAATTATATTTTTTTAATATATTTTATATATTTAACATTATATTTTTTTTAATAATACATAATCACATTTTTAAATATATATATTGGTAGGTTTTTTTTTTCTTCACTTTGTATAAGCAGCTGCATACCACAACACACATCTCCCCCGAGATTTGTCATCTTGGATAGAAGATCTATGTGAATATATAAAGGTAAAATTGGATATTTATTTAATATTATATTTTATTTTCTTCTTTAAAACAATTTCACAACTTTATTTCTCTTTTATTTCATTCCTACCAACTGACTTAAATTTTTTAATATTTATTTATATATTTCTTATTTTTTTTTCTACTTCATTCTAATAAATACATCATTATAATAAATTTGTTAATTTTTAAAATAACTACTTAAAAATTATATCAATGATAATTTGTAATTGAATGATACTCTAAAGTTATTTTATATTAAAATACATAATATTTTACTAGATTTTATATTTGTATGAATTTTTTAAATGATATATTTTTATATTTAGCAATTTTTAAAAATATTTGTACATAAATAAAAGTATTATATTAAAAATATTTAGTATTATATTAAATATAATTGCATTAAATGAAGAAGATGATTAATTATACTTTTAATACTTTAATAATAAGTGACATGTACAATTTACAATATTTTAAACTCATACGTTGAGCAGATTTGGTTAAATAATATAAATTTTATATTTATATTTTGTATTTTTTTTAATAATAAGTGTCGCGTACATTTACTTCGATTTTAAACTCGTGTATTGCACGAGTTCGTTTAAATGGTATATTTTTATATTTATATTTAACATTTTTTTAAAATACATATACATAAATAAAAGTATTATTTTTATAAAATATTTAATATTATATTATAATAATTACATTAAAGTTGGGAAGATAATTAATTATGTTTGTAATAATTTAACAATAAGGATCGCTTACATTTTAAACTCGTGTACTGCACAAGTTTGTTTAAATTATATATTTTTTATATTTATATTTAGTATTTCTTTTAATAACAGTGTAACTTACATTTTTATTAGATTTTAAACTCATGGACGAGTTTTTTTAAATGATATATTTTATATTTAGTATTTTTTTAATAATAAGTGTCACGTATATTTTACTAGATTTTTAGATTTTATTTGTCAAAAGTAGCTTCTAGTTTTTTATTAGTTTTTAGTTGATACTGAAACATGATAAGTGTTTGGTAAAATTATATATTTAAAGTAGTTTATAAATATAAAATAAAAGAAATAAACATGTCAATATAGTATTTGTTTTTAAATATTAATTAATTTTATTAAAAAAATATATTTTAGATATTTATAGTTTTATATTTTTAATTAATTTTAAAGTCCTATAATTTAAATTTATAGATAAATTATTTTTAGTATATTTTTATAATTTTAATTTTTTTATATTATGTATTCTATTATTAATTTTATACTATACCTTAAAATATTTTCAATCAAATTTAGAATAAAGTAACATACACTTAAGTAAATGTCATATTTTTATTATGTTAATTAGTGTAATGGTTAAAATATTTTGAACTATAATATTAAAAATAATAGAATAAATAATTAAAATAATGTAATGGTTAAAATAAATAGTATAATATAAATAATAGAAAAAAAAACAAAGTTATTATTATTAATATCTTGAAATATAATATTAAATTAATAAAATAAAGAAAAAAAAAGATAATGCATTGACAATGTAAAATAGTTTTACAATGTTATTCAATCACATTCCACCATGTATGGTTGGTAAGTTGGTTCACTTTTACAATAAATACCTTAAAAGTCATACTAATAATAATGGTTTGAAATTAGATGATACTATAAGACTATTTTATATTGACAATGTATCATCATTAAACTCTAAAATAAATATTTAAGTAGTATAATAATTAAAAATAATAATGTAAGATAATGTTATCTAAAATATAATAGCAACAAAAAAATTATTATCTATCATTATCAATATCTTGAAGAATAATACTAAAATAAAAAAATAAATATTATAATTATTAAATTAAATAATATAATAAAGTCATACCTTATTTTAAAATAAAATTGGATCTTATTTAAAAATAAAAATCAGATCTTATTTAAAAATAAAATTTTAGCTTATTTTAAAAGGTAAAAATAAAACTAGTAAATATTTTAAGGACAGAAGACCAATAAATATAAAAAACTAAAAGCTAGCATTTTAAAAAATGATATTTAAAGTAATGTATAGAAAAATGCTACAAGCTAAGGTGAAAAAAGCTGAAAATCTAGTAAAAATAGATAAAAGCTAATTGGAATGACTTGTAAAACATAGTCAAAGTAATATATGAAAGAACATTATAAGCTACTAAAAAAATACTATTAGCTACTAAAAACAGTTGGTTTATTCAATACAGCTAATTAAGTCAAACAACAAACTAGTAAAAAAATATAGAAGCTAGTTGGAATCACTTGTGAAATATAGTCGAAGTAGGAGTTTTTAAATTGTTAGCTTTTAGTTTTTTATATTTATTCATATTTTATCTTAAAAAAATTTATTAAATTTTATTTTTACCCTTTTAAGTAAGGTAAAATTTTATTTTTAAATAAGATTTGATTTTATTATTATTTAATTTAACCATTATGATAGCAATTATACTTTAAGATATTGATAATAATAGATAATAATAGATAATAAATTTATTTTATTTTATTTTTGTTATTATATTTTAGATATCTTTTACATTAGCATGTTTATTTTAATCATTATACTATTTATAATATTTATTTTATTGATTCAATATTATATTTCAAGATATTATTAATTATTGATGACAAGTTTATTTTATTTTTTCTATTACTTTTTTTTAATATTTACTATTTATTTAATCGTTACACTTTACATTATTTATTTTATTATTCTTAATATTATACTTCAAGAAATTTTAATCATTACACTAATTAACATAATGAAATATAGCATTTACTTAACTATATGTTATTTTTAATTTACTTTAAATATGATTGAAAATATTTTAAACTATAAACCAAGATTAATAATAGAATACATAATATAAAAAAATATTACATAAACATGTTCATTTATGTCATTTTATATTTATCAGTTAGTTTAACGTATAATTTTATAATTTTACCAAACAATGCAATAAACTTGCTTCATTAGCTTTTAGTTGCGTGTTACTAACTATCAACTTTTAGTTACATACTAGCTTTCCAATTTTTATCTAACTTTCAATCTATTTTTGTCAAACATAGTCTAAATTTGTGTACTTTATGAGTTTGTTTAAATGATATACTTTTTATATTTATATTTATTATTTCTTTTAATAATAATTTTCATGTACATTTTACTAGATTTTAAACTCATGTATTGCATAAATTTGTTTAAATGATATACTTTTTATATTTATATTTAGTATTGTTTTTAGGAATATATGTACATAAATAAAATTATTGTTTTTAAAAATATTTATTATTACATTAAATATAATTACATTAAAATTGAGAAAATTGATTAATTATGTTTTTAATAATTTAATAATAATTGTTGTGTTTATTTTTTTACTTGTTTAAATGATATATTTTTATATTTATATTTAGTATTTTTAATAATAAGTATTGCGTACATTTTACTAGATTTTAAACTTGTGTTGTGTAGAGTTTGTTTAAATCATATGTTTTTTATATTTATATTTAGCTTTTTTAAAATACATGTACATAAATAAAAGTATTATTTTTTAAAATATTTAGTATTATATTAAATATAATTACATTAAAATTGAGAAAGATGATTATTTATGTTTTTAGTTGAATAGATCTTGTTTTAAAAAATATTAAAGCCACCTTTAATATCTCATTCCAGTTAACTTTTAGCTTTTTTTTTTTTAAGCTGACAAACCTTTTGATTTCATTAACAATGTTTAAACTTTTTTTTTAAGAGTTAGTAACATTTGAGACACAACTTCAAGTATTATTTTTTTTATAACACTAGCTTATAGTTTATAGCTTTTTATATTTATTCATTTTTTTCTTAAAATATTTATATTATTTTTACCTTTTTCTATATAAAGTAAGATATTTTTTCTTCTTCCATTCATGAGGTGTAGTTTTATTATTTTTGCTCCCTTTTATATAAGTGTTTTATTATTTTTATCATTTTATTACATAATGTGACACATTTCTATCCCGAATACTTAAATTAAAATAATCAAGTAAATAAAATGAAGATAGGGTAATAGTTAAAACCATAAAACACAATTTGTATTAAGGATAAAAAGTTCACATGATAAGATAGGCACAAAGTTTTCAAGGAGGTTTTAGATCTAAATGTTACAATTGAGAAGACTAAAGTCATCATCATCTTTAAAATAAGTCATTCAAACATCAAGGCATAGAGCAACTATTCTAACTTCTATAACCCCGATGTCACACTAATCAAAGCAAGATCCCGTCCTTTCAAAACTTAGCACCATGAGTGCCCTCAATGTTACCTAAAAGAAAACAACAAGAGAAAGTACGGTGAGAAATCGCATTCAATCATATATAAAGGCAGATAATGCCCAAAATCCCACCCATTATGGTACTCAATTACCAACCGTTAACAGATGCTCATATATCAACCACATTTCATTCATTCAAAATCAATCATAGTTCATTCATTCAAAATCAATCATAGTTCATTCATGTTTACAAAATGCACATGCTCGCACAATGCATATGCTCATCACCACACCTAAGAGTCTCGAGTCGGAACTCCACACCATGGGCAAACCTTCTCAATCCCCTTAATTATCACTAATGATGACCACACCGTTAAACACCCCGTATGGCCCGGTGTGTCGCACAGTTAAACACTGCCTATGGCCCGTGCGAAGACATTCCACACAACCGTTAAACACCACCTATGGCCGGCGTGCAGCATGGTTAAACACCACCTGTGACCCATGCATATGATTGTCCCCCATCATTAGTCTCCCCTATTAAACATCACATATAGCCAGGGTATTATAGCCAGGGTATTATAGTCACGTCTGGCTTCTCATGCATCTCATGCCTCTCATGTCCATGCTCAATGCATTCTCATCCACACTCTTATTCTCATTATTTATTTATACATCATTTGCACAGTCCACAATCATACCCAATCATATTAATTTAACCACCATTATTATAGATCATTCATCAGAAAGCACAGAAACGCACATAAAACAACATTGAATTTCACCCAGTTTCATCATTGCACTGCACATAAGAGCCTCAAATCATGAACAACCATAAACAACACATGAATCAAGTAATTAGGGCAATTAATCCTACAGTTTCTCAACAAAAATCACATTAGGACAAGACGTTAATCAGACCACAGCGCATATTGACAAATCTTTTCTACTGATTAAAATATTTTAAAACATAATAATCAAACGAAATTGAGAATTTAGATCCTAGAGGGACTTAGGGATTGCCCTCACTACCCGTACACTCCCGCATTCATATATGATCAAACTCATCTCCCTCATACCTTAGATGCGAAGAATAGTGATGATCTGATGTGGCTCTAGGACGGTCTGAACACCCTAACTCATCTTCCTTGCAGTCCAAGCTGCTTCTCTCCCCAGGTCCGGCTCTCACGCCAGAAAACACCAATTAGGGTAAACTGACACCCCCTGTCTAATATTCTAATGGCCGGGTCAACCCGACCCGCCCATCGCCTCCCCCCCCCCCCCCCCCCCCCCCCCCCCCCCCCCCCCCCCCCCCCCCCCCCCCCCCCCCCCCCCCCCCCCCCCCCCCCCCCCCCCCCCCCCCCCCCCCCCCCCCCCCCCCCCCCCCCCCCCCCCCCCCCCCCCCCCCCCCCCCCCCCCCCCCCCCCCCCCCCCCCCCCCCCCCCCCCCCCCCCCCCCCCCCCCCCCCCCCCCCCCCCCCCCCCCCCCCCCCCCCCCCCCCCCCCCCCCCCCCCCCCCCCCCCCCCCCCCCCCCCCCCCCCCCCCCCCCCCCCCCCCCCCCCCCCCCCCCCCCCCCCCCCCCCCCCCCCCCCCCCCCCCCCCCCCCCCCCCCCCCCCCCCCCCCCCCCCCCCCCCCCCCCCCCCCCCCCCCCCCCCCCCCCCCCCCCCCCCCCCCCCCCCCCCCCCCCCCCCCCCCCCCCCCCCCCCCCCCCCCCCCCCCCCCCCCCCCCCCCCCCCCCCCCCCCCCCCCCCCCCCCCCCCCCCCCCCCCCCCCCCCCCCCCCCCCCCCCCCCCCCCCCCCCCCCCCCCCCCCCCCCCCCCCCCCCCCCCCCCCCCCCCCCCCCCCCCCCCCCCCCCCCCCCCCCCCCCCCCCCCCCCCCCCCCCCCCCCCCCCCCCCCCCCCCCCCCCCCCCCCCCCCCCCCCCCCCCCCCCCCCCCCCCCCCCCCCCCCCCCCCCCCCCCCCCCCCCCCCCCCCCCCCCCCCCCCCCCCCCCCCCCCCCCCCCCCCCCCCCCCCCCCCCCCCCCCCCCCCCCCCCCCCCCCCCCCCCCCCCCCCCCCCCCCCCCCCCCCCCCCCCCCCCCCCCCCCCCCCCCCCCCCCCCCCCCCCCCCCCCCCCCCCCCCCCCCCCCCCCCCCCCCCCCCCCCCCCCCCCCCCCCCCCCCCCCCATTCAATTAATTAAATTAATAAATGAAAATAATTTAGATAAAGCTTCATCAGTTTATAAAATCATTAACCCCTCTATTAAAATAAAATTGATAATAATAATAATAATAATGTAATTAATTTCTAAAAATAATTAAATAAATTTTAGGATGTTACACATAATATATCTATAATGATAAATAATATGTTTACTTTATTTTTTTTTATTATTTTTGGATATTATTATATTACATGATTTGTTTTTACCATTATACTATTTATAATATTTATTTTCATTATTTTAGCATTATTTTTACACAATAAATTGTATATTTATTTTATTTTTATGTTATTTTTAAATATTTTTATATTATATTATTTTTTTAATCATTACACTATATACATTGTTTATTCTATTATTTTTAACATTATACTTTAATATTTTTTTGGTACAATATGTATTTTTTTAGTATGGATATTTCAAGATATTTTAACCATTACACCAATTAATATAAAATTAAATTAAAAATATAAAAAACACATCATATAAATATGTTAGTTTATGTCATTTTACATTTATCAGCTACTTGAATACATAATTTTACCAAATACTTATAATTCAATAAGTTAGTTTACTAACCCGACATCAAGTCGGTACCAATTCAATCAATCCGGGGATTGGCTAAACCTGTACTAACTCGAACTGAAGTCGCCACCAATGTTTAATGATACATTGGAACTTAAGAACGATAAGGCAGGTAAACGAATTAGAGATCCAGGTAAGGGATTGATTACGCATGAGAGTGGCGCGCCATCCCATCAGCCTACCACCTGGTAGTTACCCTACGACTTGTAGATGTTAGCACAACCTTCACTTCCTATAGCTTGACCAGATCAGGAGTATATGAGATGAAATATGGATGATTTTGAACTTGACGAGAATGTGCCTCTCGCTCCTACGTACCTTTCCTAGCCGGGAGGGATCAAAGTTAACGTAGTTCTATGAGTACATGTAGGATTAGACTTTCCATTAGGCGTCTTTCCTTAGGAAACCGACCGTGTATTACGAGTAGCAGGAGGGGACTCTCGCTTGGGCATCACCGAGGCAGTAGAACCCGAGTCCATGGGTATTCGACTCGGAGACTAAGGGTCTGATGTCGGACTATCCCTTGGGCGTCCTCTGTGTGTGTGATAGTGAGCTAGGATGACTTGGACACATGTGGGTTGACTCGGATGCATGAAATGCATAATGTTCGAATGCCTGGATTCAAGGATTGGCTACGAATTGCCCTACGAATCGGCATGCACACTGTTTGTGGAATGAATAATGGCTCGCCGGCCATCTGAAGTGTAATGCACACTATTTATGAAATGAATAGTGGTTCACTGGCCATCTGAAGTGTAATGCACACTGTTTATGAAATGAATAATGGCTCGTCGGCCATCTGAAGTGTAATGCACATTGTTTATGGAATGAATAATGGCTCGCCGGCCATCTGAAGTGTAATGCACACTGTTTATGAAATGAATAATGGCTTGCCGGCCATCTGAAGTGTAATGCACACTGTTTATGGAATGAATAATGGCTTGCCGACCATCTGAAATGCAATGCACACTTTTTATAAAATGAAGAATGACTTGCCAGATGATGAACAAGATTCAACCAAAAACCTTACCTGGTATCCAGAGAGAAGATTGGCGCAAGTAGCTAGGAACTTACACAAGTGTCTCTCGAATGATCCCAACAACGTTTCCTCAGCGATTTCCTTTAATGTTCAGTGATTCTTGGCCCCTCGGGGGGGGGGGGGCACTGAGGGTGTCCCTGATCCTGCCATTTGGCATCTCCCCAACCACCTGATTCAATTCGTTATTACTAGCAATCCTTAGGCTGATCCTTATGGGGCTCTGCGCTCAATCGTGCCATGATCTTCCGCAATTCACGACGCATTTCATGGGTGGTGGCTAACTTGGCAGTCCTACATGCTGTGATTGGCAAGGATCATTTGGTCTGTTAAGCCTTGCTATTTTGACGTGGCTCATCAATAGCCCCAACACTCTTTCTGCTGAGGTGGCGAGTCCTGTTAGCGAGGAGCCAGGCTCTTGGATCCAGCTTGGTATGGCCCCTTCAAAGTTCAACATTAACTCCAGCAAGGTCAAGTTTCCTTTCCCACAGTAATCCGGGTTGAGCCCAACATTGTTCCTTATGTGGCCGCGTTGGGTCGCAGCCCTTTACTATCTTCTTTCCACCAAAGTAGTCTCTACGTCGGACACTTTTGGGGTCTCACAAGGGGAGATTAAACTCTCTAGATTAATTGTTCAATTAGTATGATTTGTTATGTTTTGTTTGATTGCTATAGTAGGTAGTTTAGAGTACTTGCTTTTCAATATTTTCTTTTGGGATTTCAAGCTCTATTAGGATGTGATATTAGGGCAGAAAATTGTAATGAGAATTTATTTATGTTATGATTAATTAAATTATTTATTTTCTTTAAGTGACATTTGAAGTGTTATTAAGATGTTTTAGTTTATGTTATTTTATTGATAAGATGAATAGTATGAAAATGTAAATCCTTATCGTGTTTAGATTAGAAATTTTGATTTACTCATATTATTTATTAGGATAAAGGATGTCACAAGGACAATCATCAACTGCCCCTAAGAAGACAAAATTAGGATGGAAACTTGGGATCTTTGGTAGCTAGGAAGAGAAATCTTCAGAATCACATTGCCAATGACCAAAGGAGTGTTAGGATCCATGAAACATTGAGATGCTAAGACTCCAATAATCAGATAAAGCATCTCTGTACACCTAAATTGCATGCTCGCCTAGGGTTATGAGTTAGGTTAGAGACCTCAAAAGGATTGTAAGAACAATTTGGATACAACAAAAAATTAATTTAAAAGTAGTAATTGGACAAAGACAGAACTTTTCGTGCTAAACAAGTAGAAGCGATAACCTAAGTAAAGGTGATATAAACCTGCATACAAATGATTGCCTTGAAGAATTTAAATATATTTTTTGGAATTATTTTTGGAATTTTTTATTTAGAGAAAGGTATTGACATCACACTTAAGAGAGTAATAAGAATGAGAGTGATAATTCGTAAGTTTGATCCCCACAAGTTTCCTTAATAAAATCATATTAGTTCTTTGCCCAAGAAAAAATGGAAAGTTCTTACAAGGGGAGAAAATTCAGTTTTTCATATAAATTTCACTTGCCTATGAATAACAATGTTTTGCCTTTTAATATGCTCATATTTCCTTTAAACTTCCACTAAGAATTTGATTATTGGGAAGCCTAAACAAACTAAAAGCTAACCTAGAAATATGAAAAGACATATGAACTTATTCCAACAAAATTAAGTGTGAAAATTACATTGAAAATAAGAAAATGGGGCTTAATTGTTTTTTTACCCCAAAAGCTACCAAATACACTTTAGCCCATAAAAGACTCGATAAATATTAAGTTTTGGGAATTATTTTGTTCTAGATTATTGTTGTTAAGTTGGGTCAAGATTATCTTCAAGGTACAAGAATGTGACAATTCTCAAATTGAACTCCAATTCAGCTAAATCTTCTTTAGCTTGCACGTTCTTAACTAAGCATTGCAAAGTCTCTTTAACTCCTTTGCTTTTGCTCTTGCTCTAGTCATTGGGTCTTCTAGTCCTTGTAAAGGATCTTGGAGATTGTTGGATTTATCGAACTTTCCATTAGTCCCTCCTTCTTCAAAAAGACTCGTCCTCAAATCAAATTCATCACCTACATTAAACAAAGATAAATCAATCACATTAAAACTGGTACTAATTTGATACTCACTTGGAAGGTCAAGTTTATAAGCATTATCATTGATCTTCTCAATCACTTGAAAAGGGACATCACCTCTTGGTTGCAACTTAAATTGCTTTGTGCATGGAATCTTTCTTTTCTTATATTCACCCAAACCTAATCATTGGGCTCAAAAGATACTTTCTTATGCCCTTTGTTGGCTTGATTGGTATATTGTCGAGTTTTCTTCTCAATTTGTTGCTTCGCCTTTTCATGTAGTTTTCCTAACATATTCTACCTTTTTCTTACCATCTTGATGAACTTGCTTATTCATTGGCAACAAAATCAAGTGAAAAAGAGTTAATGGATTAAAGCCATAAACCACTTCAAAAGAGGAATCATTAGTAGTAGAATGTACAACCCTATTGTATGCAAACTCAACATGAGGCAAGCATTCTTCCCAAGATTTTAATTTTTTTTAAATCACAGCATGTAGTAAAGTGGAAAGTGTGCAATTTACTACCTACCTCAACTTATCCATCTGTTTGTGGATGACAAGTTGTCGAGAAGAGAAGTTTTATACCTAACTTGTTCCACAAAGTCCTCCAAAAATAACTCAAGAACTTAGCATCTCGGTATGAAACAATACTTGGCATACCACGTAGTCTAACAACCTCTTTAAAAAACAAATCTACTACATTTGTGACATCATCTATCTTATGGCAAGCAATGAAATATGTCATCTTAAAAAATCTGTCAACAACAACAAAAATAGAATCTTTGCCCCTTTTGGACCAAGGCAAGCCTAACACTAAGTTCATAGAAAGGTCAATCCATAGTGCATTAGAAATAGGAAGTGAGGTATATAACCTATAAGGATTAACCTTGGACTTGGCCTTTTTGCATGTAATACACTTGTCACAAATTTTCTCAACATCATGTTTCATGTGTGACCAATAGAAATATTCATGCAGAGTACTCAATGTCTTTTTAATCCCAAAATGTCCCATTAATCCTTTCCCATGATTCTCTCTAACAAGTAATTCATACAAAGAACTTTAAGCACGCAAAGAACTTTTAGGCACACAAAGCTTATTTCCTTTAAACAAAAAACATCATGCACATAGAACTCATTATGTACACCTTTTTCACAAGTAACATAGATATGTGCAAAATTGGGATCAATTTTAGAGTTTAAACATGCCTCCTTGTACAAGAGTACAAGCATAGGCTGGTTGGAAAATATTGTCATCTTGATCTTCCTTTTTTTTGCAAAGAAACTCATTTGTTTTTTCTTTTTTGAATCACTCTTTTTTTCTTGTGATTTCTCACTCTCTCTTGATTTTCTCATTGTTATTTGATCTTCAAATACTTGCTTTGGAGACAAAAGAGCAAGAGTAATTTTCTACTCATTGTAAATAAAAGAGAAACAATTAGTATACCTATTGTGGTTCACCTTGCGATGAAATTGCCATGGGCGTCCAAAAATATATGTCCTGCCTCCATAGGAACCACGTCAAATAGTACTTCATCTTTGTATTTTCTAATAGTAAAAGACACTGAAACTTGTTTGTCAATCTTTACTTCTCTAATATCACTAAGCCGTTATAGTTTATAAGGTTTAAGATGTTTTGCAATTTGCAAATTGTCTCTCCACTAGGATAGTACTAGCTATATTGGTGCAACTTTCTCCATCTATAATCATGCTACACACTTTTCCTTGAACAAGACACTTAATATGAAATATATTTCCTCTTTGAACTTCATCTTTCCCTTTTTCTTACATACTCATGACTATCCTTACCACCAATAAATCTCCATCATGTGGAAGCTCCTCATTATCTTCCTCTAGAAATGATATTAAATCATTATTAGATTCTTTATTTGTCTCTACTTCTCCCTTATCTTTCATGATCATGGTCCTCTTGGTGGGATATCATTACAAAAAAATATGTTATTTGCGGGGGTTACAATTATAATTTCTGGAGTTAAAATAACCGCTAGTGTTGCATATGCCAAAAATGGTTTTTAGCGGTTTTTTCGAAACCTCCACAAAATGCATTTTTATTCTTCTTTTATCTGGTATTTAATGGCAGTTTAAACCCGCCAATAAATGTATTTCGATTCTTTTACACTAAACATATATTGACAATTAAAAATCGCCATAGAATTTGCAATAGATAATAGGATAGTGGGAATGTTGCTTCTTCGTATTATTGCACATGAAAGTGAAGTAACTTGAAATTTTCATTCATCTACTTAATTGATTGATTTCTTCAAAACTCTAAATCACTGCTAAACCTAAGATTTTAAGGTCAATAGATTCTAAGTTCAGTAA
Organism: Mucuna pruriens; assembly: GCA_025330945.1. NCBI lineage: Eukaryota > Viridiplantae > Streptophyta > Magnoliopsida > Fabales > Fabaceae > Mucuna > Mucuna pruriens. Next base: position 176,451 of record JAENHJ010000103.1, on the reverse strand, counting down.
GGCCTACAACAAGTTATGCTTGTTGTTTGTGGCTTGCCAGAGGATAGACAAGGGAAAGAGAATCAATCATGTACTAATTCTTCAAAGAGCAGGCAATAATCCTCTAACCAAATAAACAAATCTCCTAAAAGGTATGTCATGTCATGTATATTGTAGAAGTAGTTTTAAGTTGTGTGATATGGTTAATAGGTGAAAATTGAGGAATTATTTTTTAGTCAATGAATATGAGCTTTCACAATGTGCAGCAAGAAGCAAGGGTGAACATTAACAACCAGCAAATTGCAAATGTAAGAAATCATAGTCAATATAAAAAAAATCACTAGAATCTGAGTCCAAATATAATTTCAGAAAATATTGTAAAGTGCTTATCAAACATTCTTTTGAGAATGAGTGATATACCACCCTTGTGGGATCTAAAACCTCAAAACTACGATGAAGGAACAGAATTTAGGGATCCATATGCATCTTTTTGGAAATTTAGAAGAGGGATATTGGTCCATGCAAGCAATTGTATGCAATAATTATAATCAGGTACGATATTATAATCAATTAGGGGCATTGAATGATTCCCTTGTACTTGTACATGAATATCAACAGAAAATAACCAAGTTAGAATGCAAGAATGAGAATAAATCTTTTCATGTTCAAATTTTATATGACAAAGTCATGTGCTTGTATCTATTTCTTTCTTGTTAGAGATTAAATGAGTGAGGCTTTATAACAATTGTTAAAGAGAGAAGTAGATACAAAATTGAAATCTTATATATTTATTTACCTTAATTTGGGTTGTCTAACTTGTTTCTTATTCTCAGGTCTTCTGTTTCCAACCCACTATTGCCTCATCTGGTTATAGAGAAGAAGACCTACATACATTGCTTTAATAACTGGTTAATAAAAATGCAAGGAAGTGTAAGAAATGCAAGAATAAAAGAAATATCCTATAAATGAAAATAAAATATTACATGCGAATCAAAGGAAATCCTGAAATTGAAATTGAAACTAATATCGCCTTTAAGTCACAAACCTGTTGAAAACAAAGTAACCTGCTAAAATCGTGTACGATCCAAAATTTTTAAGTCACAATAAAAAACAGAACAACATAAAGAAAATAGAGAGAGAAGGAAGCAAAATTGGCACAAATTTTCAACACAACAATTAAGGCATGGAAGAAGACAATAACAAAGAGAATTTGTTAAGTAAAAAACCAATTCAATTTTCTTACAGTAAGTAACTGAATAAAAAAAATTCTTACGCTATTACTAGAGAGTTTTGAAGTGCAATGTTTATGAAATCACTTGAACAGAAAATCGAACGATGAAGAAAGAAAATGGATTTCGTTCCACGCATGCAAACAAAGGCGATCTAAATCGATAAAAAGAAAATAAATAAAATAAATCCAGAAGGAAAAGAAGAGGAATTACCTGAATGACCCAAATAAAAGTGAAATGAGAAGAGAAAGAGAAAGAGAGAAAAATCTCAATCCATTTTCTCTCTGCAAATTCAACACACTTTGAGAAAGAGAAATAGAGGGAGAGAAAGGTGAGAAGAAGAGGAAACTATAGTGTGATTGTGTCATGTGGTTAAACGGAGGAGGGTCATTGCTTTTTTTTCAAATGAAGTTGAAAGAGCAATAAAAATGTATTATAAGATACTAGTAAAAAAATTAACTCACAATTTATGGGGTTAATATATGTGTCAGAATTTATAACATTTTGTGGCGGTTTACTGTAACCTCCACAAATAAATTATCACTAAAAAATCATATTTTTTTGTAGTGCATTGAAAGGCAATGTGTCCTTTTCCAAGGCATTTGAAACACTTTTTGAGCGACAATTTGATCTTTTTTTAACCCATCACTTTGGAGTGTGAACCAACAACCACTTTCTTGGAATTATTCTTCCTTGGAAAAGAACTTGAGTTAGAGTTCTTCTTCATACTATTTTTCCCACTCCAAGTATGGATCTGGATCAGTTTTGCCTTAAAACGAAGGGACTTTAATTTTAATTCCTCCAAGATCATCCTTTCTTCTATTTCTATGTCTCCTTTGATTATTTTGATTAAGTCTTATTCTCCTTGGTTGTTCTTCTTCGTTATCCTCCTCAAATTGTCTTTTACCTCCTTCATTGGATTGTTCATCTCTCCTTAAGTTCTTTGGAGTAGCTTGTCTATTAATAGTTTAATTTACCATTTGGTCCATACGTTCCGTTGATTTTTCAAGCTTCCAATCAAATAACATTTCAAGATGACTAGTTAAAGCTTGCATTTGGATAGTTTATAATCTTCCTTGTGGACTTCCTTCACTTATTGCCATGTTAGTAAAAAAAATGATAGAATAGAGGACCTCACAGTACACTCATATTTGTCATTCAATTTGGTTTTTGCCTGGTGATGGTGTCACCACTCTTACCTTTTACCACTCAACTTCCTCTTATAAGTTCTTAAGAGAGAACCTTATCAGTGATTCTTTTCAAGACAGTAAAAGGTCAATAAAGTGACTTAGAATTTAAACAACAAAAAACAACAAGGAATGTGATAAGAACAAGATGGATAGACACAAGAAAGAACAAAGATGATTATCAATCAAATCAAATTTCACAAAGAGAATATATAGAGTTCTTTCCAATTTACACTACACTTTGTTGTCCTTTTTTTTAAACTAAATTGTGCTATATATTGTTGGTGCATTCTTAAATCTTCCAAGATTTTTTTTCACAACAATTTTTTGTTTTTTTCAACTAGGAATAATGATTCCAACAATTTTTTTTTAATTTTTTTATGAATTTCTTTTTTTTAAGGATAGAACTCAAAATTTAACTAGTAATTTGATGAAGAACACAAAAAGATGGAAAATGAAAAGACACAAGTCAAGAATAAGGAATCACAAAAATGGAAAAGTAAAACCAAACTGAAAGGAAATATAGAACAAGAAATATAAAATAGAATGACATAAGGAATTAACAAGAAAAACACAAATTGAAGAAAGAGAATTAGAATTTTTTTCAATAGGACAAAATCAAAGAAATACTCAAACCTGAATTTGAAGGAGTCGAGACTTTAATACCAAATGGTAGGAATCTGCACGCAAATGATCGCCTTGAAGAATTTAGATTTTCTTTTTAGGAGTTATTTTTGGAATCTTTTTATTTATAGAAGGGTATTAACTCCACACTCAAGAGAAGATGTGAATGAGAGTGATAAATCATAAGTTTGGTCGCCACAAGTTACCTTGATAAGATCAGATTTAGTTCTTTACCCAAGAATAAAAGGGAAGCTCTCACAAGAGAAGAAAGCTCAAATTTTCATTTAAATTTCACTTGCTTATGAATTCCAGATTATTATCTTTAAGTTAGATCAAGGTTATCTTCAAGGTTCAAGAATGTGAAAATTCTTAGATTGGGTTCCAATTCAGCTAAATCTTCTTTAGCTTGCACATTTAACTAAGCACCACAAAGTCTATTTAACTCTTCTTACTCTTGCTCTAGTCATTGGGTCTTCTATTCCTTACAAAGGATATTGGAGATTGTTGAATTTGTCTAGATTTACATGAGAAGGTTAGTAGCATTGAGATATGAGAAGATGTAGTTGTAGGACTCCAGGTGAACTCCAAGGTGGAGTCCAAGGTAGAATCCATGTTTGTAGTGTTCTAGATCTTAGGAATTTGATCTTAGAGGAAGGACATATGAGTAATTTGAGTGTGCACCCTAATGCCACGAAGATGTACCAAGATCTTAAGAGGATATTTTGGTGGCCTGGTATGAAGAAGGGACAACTAAGTTTGTGTATGCATGTCTGGTTTGTCAAAAATCTAAGATAGAGCATAAAACATCATTAGGATTTTTGCAGCCTTTGCATATTCTTGAGTGGAAGTGGGACAAAATCTCTATGGATTTTATGTCTAGTTTACCTAAAACTTAGAAAAACAGGGGTTCCATCTAGGTTATTATGGATAGGTTGACCAAATATGCTTATTTTATCCTAGCCAACATCAAGTATAGTTTGGAGAAGTTGACTAGTTGTACATCTAAGAGTTAGTTAGGTTGCATGACATGCCTTCTAGTACAGGTTTTCAAATAGAGATCCCATGTTTAGCTCTAGATTTTGGGATAGTTTGCGCTAAGCCTTAGGAATTAAGCCTAGGTTGAGTTCAATTTACCATTCGTAGATGGACGATCAGACTAAGCGAACCATCCAATTCTTAGAAGCTCTCCACAGAGCTTGTGCTTAGAACAAAGAGGTAGTTGGGATAATTTGTTGCCCTTAGTGGAGTTCACCTATAACAATAGTTATCACTCATGTATCATAATGACATCTTATGAAGCCCTTTATGATAGAAGGTGTAGGAATCCTTTATGTTGGTTTAAGTCAGGTGAGAGTGTGGTGTTAGGACCTGAGGTAGTTCAACAAACTACTGATAAGGTCAAGTTGATCCAAGATAAGATCGGAGTGACATAAAATAGGTAGAAGAGATACCATAATAAGAGATGGAAAGATCTTGAGCTCAAAGAAGAGGACCATGTGTTCTTGAAAGTCACTCCATGGACTAGGGTTGGTACGACTTTGAAATCTTATAAGCTTTCTCCATTTAATTGGTCCTTACCAAATTTTAAAAAGAGTTTGCAAAGTCGCCTATCAAATAGCCTTACCACCTATTCTTACAAATCTCCATGATGTTTTCCATGTGTCTCAACTTTGAAAATATGTTTTTGATCCTTCCCATGTAATTGAGTTGGAAGACATACAAGTGAGAGGTAACTTGTCTTATGAAGTACAACCCTTGAAAGTTAAGGACTAAAGAGTTAAGTAGTTAAGAGGTAAAAATATTTCGTTGGTTAAGGTCATTTAGGGAGGTACTTCTGAAAGCAAAATGCTATATGGGAGTTAGAGGACCAGATAAGGATTTCCTACCTTGAGTTATTTACATCAGGTAAATTTTCTAAGACAAAAATTCTTATAAGGAGGAGGGTGTTGTAACATCACAAATTTTAATTATTTGTTATTGCTTATAAATATACATGTTTTAATATTTACTATTATTAATAAAGTGTTAGAATGTTTTATAATTGAATTTAAATGAAGTTATTTAAGATATATATATATATATATATATATATATATATATATATATATATATATATATATATATATATATATATATATATATATATATATATATATATTATGGATTTAAATTTGGGTTATATTTAACTAAAAATGGAGAAAATGTTTTGGGCTTGCTCTATTGTGTTTGGCCTATTAAGTAGAATCTAATATGTCTTTGGAGTTAGAGTCGCTTGATGCTGAGTCAATTTCTCTAAAACCCTTTCTTTGGAAATAGAGAGAGAAGGAAAATAACTTGCAAATAGAGCATCAAATGATCACCAACGTGATCTCTAAAGGTGTTTTGTTGTTGTTTTGCCTACAAGGTAAGGGGAGGTGAGATTGTCTCTTTATTTTAGATTCCCTTTATGTGAGACGGGTAGTGCGATCATTCCTAGGACCCTTGTTTTGTACGGTTCTTGGTGGTATCTGAAGGAGGATTAAACCCCTAGATTAGTGTTGCGTTTTTATGTGATTTTCATTGATTTTGATGTGAATTATTGTTGTTGATTGCTCAATTTTGTGATTGTTTTTGAATATGAGGGTTTTGGGGTTTTTCTTATTGAATGAAATTGAAGGTTGTTTTTGGTGTATTTCCACATGCTAAACTCATAGAGTATAAAAGAACTTAGATTGATTAAGTTTTCCCTATTCAATTGTGGAGTTTAGGTGAGTTTTTTTTTTTTTTTTTTACAGAATTCACAAATCACAAACTATTGTCACCTCCTTTTCGTTGGGCAAAAGGTGTATCTCGCTAGGTGAGAGATTGATGAAGAAGAGGAAGCCTTCTTTGTTGGGCATGATCAATAGGTGAGTGCAATTATCACTGAAGTTCTCTATGGGCCCCTTCACAGAGCGAGTGGTAAGACTTGTTGAGAAAAAGTGTTAGGACTTGAAAGTAATGCTTTCTATGGTCCTATGCATTAGGCGAGTAGTGAGGTTCGCCAAGCAAAGGAGTGAAACAAAGAGAAGTAACTCTTGGTGGCTCATATTTGCTAAGTGAAGGCAGTGTCTCCTTGAGCAAAAGGAAGGTATAGGATCTTAGAGTCCTAACTCGTTGAGTGAGAAGTTACCTCACTAAGTGATAGTGTACAACAAAAAGTTGAGACTCTCTATTGGTTGTGTTTGTTGAACAAGCATGAGTCTCATTGGGTGAGGGAGGGAAACAAAGAGAAACAAACTCCCTATGGATCCTATCATTGGGTGAATAGAGTAGTTCACTAGGCAAGAGTGTGCACAGAATTCCTTGTAGTTTTGATTCCCTGAACGAGAGAGTGAACTCATTAAGTGAGAGATAAACTTAGTGACTAGAATCCTTATATGTGTAGACTTGAGTTATGTGTACTCTTATGAGTTGTGTTCTTATATTCATGCCTATGTTGATGTGTATCATTGATTTGGATATAATTGTTATTGCATTAAAAGATGAGCATGAGAAATTATGAGAAAATATGTAAGTATTAGTGGTTATCAAATGAGCTTCTTAGGCCAATAGTTGGCAAGAAAGGAACTTGGATAACACTTGTTAGGTGAGCGACCTAAACCTATGTGTGGGCGAGGATGGTGCTTACTATGTGGGTTGTGAGATGAGGTACATAACTTGTGGCGAGCGAGTATGGTCCTTATCAACCCAATTTCAAGAAGAACTAACTAGAAATGAGTTATGTGTGACATTCATTATATAATGAAATTGGTATGAGAGAAAGTAGATATGAGCCAAGCAATAAGGTTACTAGACCTACTAAGGCTACTTGGTAAACCTCAATGGTCGTGACTAATTCCACAAGTTGAGGCACACATTTAAAGCTTAATAGATCCTAATGTGCTATTGTAGGATATCATGCTAGCATGGTATGGATTAACTCCAAAGGCAGAGTCTAATAGTGTTTCCCCTAGCCTACTTTTCTTAGTGGAGTTGGTACCATAAGCATATGGAGAATACATAAGATTAATATTATCATAACATGTGCATAGTATTTATCGTGGATGTGTGTATGATATCTTAATTGTGGTTGTTGTTATGTGTATGATACTTGGCCTTGTCGAGGTTGCTTTAATAGTAGTGAGATGTATTCTCACTCCTCTTATGTTGTTTGTCTTATTTTATTTGTGTTGAACGCCATTTGCAAGTGAAGAGGAGTAGGTATAAGATCGTGAATGATGATTCTTTGTTGCTTCATTCTTAGTTTTAGTTTCTAATTCTTTTGGGTTTTGTTAGCTTTAATAGGACTATGACATCAAGGTTGAACATATGGTTTTGACTTTATTTACATTTTATGTTTCTGAGCTTGAGTAGTTTAGATTGACCTTTGGAGTTTCAGTAGGCTTATGCTTATGTTGAGTTTTGTGATTTCAGTTGATGAGACTATAGACATGTGAATACTTTATTCGTTGATATTTGAGATTTATATGGTGATTATCATTTATTACCAACTAGTTGCATGATAGTTCAAGATTCCTTTTATTCACCTTAATTAATTGACTTAATATTAGTAAATAGATCACAAAGTAAAAGGTGTCACAAAATAATCCTTGCACCATTGTTTTAGAGAATAGAAAACGAAAACCCTTTGAAGGGATGTTAGAGCAACACGAGAGGGAATCATGAAGGACGTCTTTCTATCCCAAGGTTTTGCACTCCAAGTAAAAGGAGGAGGGATGAGAATGTCACTATGTGAGTATAGTTATGGGTAGAGGAGTTAACCCTAAGACCTAAAAAAATTGTATATTTTGGTTCTTTGAAGGGGAGATTAAATTCCCTAGATTAGTTTGTATGAAATTAATTATGTCTTGATTTATAATTGAACGCTTAGTTGTTTGGTTGTTTCTAAAGGGGAGATTAAACTTTCTAGATTAATTGTGCATATTAGAGTGATTTGTTTTGTTTGTGCTGATTACTTTTGTAGGTAGTTTAGAGAAGGAGCAAGAAGATTGAGTTGAGGCTCCTTTTACTTGTTTTTTTGTTCTTTTGGGATTTCAAGTTTTGATAGGTGTGACATTGGTGCAGAACGTTGTAATGAAATTTATTTATCTTATGATTAATTGTGGGTAGAGAAGTTGACCTTAAGACCTAAAAAAATTGTATATTTTGGTTCTCCAAAAGGGAGATTAAATTCCTTGGATTAGTTTGTATGAAATTGATTATGTCTTGATTTAAAATTGAATACTTGGTTGTCTAGTTGTTTCTAAAGGGGAGATTAAACTCTCTAGATTAATTGGGCGCATTAGAATGGTTTGTTTTGTTTGGACTTATTGCTTTTGTAGGTAGTTTAGAGCAAGAGCAAGAAGATTGAGTTGAGACTCCTCTTACTTGTTCTTATGTTATTTTCTGTTAGGATTTCGAGCTTTATAGGTGTGATATTGGTGTCAAAAGTTGTAATGGGAATTTATTCATGTTATGATTAATTAAATTATTACTTTATTTTTTTAGTTGACTTTTGAAGTGCCATCAAGATGTTTTAGTTTATGTTATTTTATTAATTAGATTAATAGTATGAAAATGTGAATCCTTTATCGTGTTTGGATCAGAAATTTTGATTTACACGTAGGGGAGGACTGAGAATGTCTCTCCCAAGGTTTGAATATAATTGTGGGTAGAAGAGTTGACTCTAAAATAAAAAAAAATGCATATTTTGGTTCTTTGAATGGGAGATTAAACACCTTGGATTATTTTGTATGAAATTGAGTATGTCTTTATTCAAAATTGTATGCTTGATTGCCTTTGAAGGGGAGATTAGACTCCTTGGATTAGCTTTGTTGGTTGGTTGTCTCTAAAGAGAGATTAAACTCCTTATATTAGTTGCAATGATTGTTTTTAAAAGGAATATTAAACTCCCTAGATTAGTTGTATTGTTTGTTTTTAAAGGGAGATTAAACTATCTAGATTAATTATGTGCATTAGCATGATTTGTTATATTTGGTTTGATTGCTATTGTAGGTAATTTAGAGTACGAGCAAGAAAATTGAGTTGAGGCTCCTTTTACTTGTTTTTCATTATTTTTTTTTGAATTTGAGCTCTATTAGGATATGATATTGAGGCAAAAAATATTAATGAGAATTTATTCATGTTATGATTAAATAAATTTACTTTATTTTCTTTATGTGGCCTTTGAAGTGTTATTAAGACATTTTAGTTTATGTTATTTTATTGATAAGATGAATATTATGAAAATGTGAATCTTTTACCTTGTTTGGATTAGAAATTTTGATTTACTCGTATTATTTGTTGGGATAAAGAATATCACAAGGACAATCGTCAACTACCCCAACAAGACAAAATTAGGATGGAAACTTGGGATCTCTCGTAGTCACCAAGAGAAATCTTCGAAATGGCATTACCAACAACCAAAGGAGTATCAAGATTCATGAAACACTAGGATGCTAAGACTCCTATAATAGGATAAAACATTTTAGTACACCTAAATTTAGGGACTCGCCTAGGATTGTGAGTTAGGTTAGAGACTTAAGAAAGATTGTAAGAACAATTTTGATACAACAAAAAATTAATTTTAACATAATAATTTATGAAAAATGATATACTTAAAGGAATTAAAAAAAAGACAATTTTTACTCTTTGAATGCCTAAAATAAGCTTATTAAAAAATGCCAAAATTAACTAATGTCCCAAATAAGATAATAAAAATAAATTCGAAAGAATAACTGAAATTGATAATTTCAACTGTCCCGGTCATATTAGTATAGACTATGGCAGTGACAATTCGAAGTATGACACGACTTTTAAAACATTATACAATATGAACAAAATGTTGAAAAGCCAATAAAAACGGCCACCGTTTTTATTGTCAATAAAACGGCCACCGTTTTTATTGTCAATAAAACGGCCACCGTTTTTATTGTCAATAAAACGGCCACCGTTTTTATTGTCCATAAAACGGCCACCGTTTTTTTTTCTCTTTTTAATTCCTCTTCCGTTCGGGTTTCCTTCCCTTATATAAGGGAGCGTAAAGATAGGAAATATACACCACCGAGAGAGAAATAACAAAGAGTGTCCCAAAGAAATGGGAGAAAATTCCCAAATTGTTTCCTTGTTCTTTTGTTGTAATTACTTTATTAGTAAATTACATTCTTTGCCATTGGGTAGTATGTTTTTCTCATCTTTTATTTTAGTTGTGTGTTCTTATGCTATTATCTGAATCACAACAAAGGGTATCGAGAGCTCTGGCCAGGTTGTTCTCCGCTGCTATAGTCACTAGAATAGTGTTGGAGAAAATTCTTAGTATGCTCTGTGGTTGCAGTTAATCTGATCTTCCACATCAGAAAAAGAGTTATTCTTGTTCTTTGAGTGTGGTAGTGTAAACTTGTTCACGGTCTACCGTTGTCGCCCAAAGAGGGCAATACTATTCATAAGTGAAGGTTGCATAAGTCGGTTTAAAACCATGACAACGAAATATGAGATAGAGAAGTTCAATGGGAGTAATTTCTCATTGTGGAAATTAAAGATGAAGGCCATTCTGAGGAAAGACAATTGCATAGAGGCAATTGAAGGAAGAACCGCGGCTCACACGGACCAGCGGTGGAAAAGAAATCAATGACAATGCTATTGCAAATTTGCACTTAGCAATGGCGATTCAGTTCTATCCAAAGGTGTGGCGCGAAAAGAATACAAATGAAGGAGATTTGGGATACCTCATCAAACTATATGAGGTAAAATCACTTCACACAAGAATATTCTTGAAGAGAAAACTCTATACTCTTCGGATGAGTGAGTCCATATCGCTCGATGACGGACCACATCAACCAGTTGAACACCTTGTTTGCCCAATTATCAGCAGCAGATTTCAATATAGTTGAAAATGAACGTGCGGAGCTTCTACTTCAGAGTTTACCTGACTCGTATGATCAACTCATCATCAATATTACAAATAATAATATTGATGGGAATTTACACTTTGAGGACGTCATTGGAGCTATTCTTGAAGAAGAATCCAGAAGGATGAGCAAAGTGGAAAGTTCCAAACAAGCGTAAGCTTTAACAATGATGAGAGGAAGATCAACGAAACGTGGCTCAAGTGGGAGTCAAAATCATTATAGGTCAAACTCTCGAAGCAAGAAGAATTTCAAATGCTACTATTGTGGCAAGAAAGGGCACACGAAGAAAGAGTGTTGGAAGAGGAAGAATGAACAAAAGAACTTGAAGAATCATCTTCACAAGGTAATGTTGCAAATACCTTAGAAGATGGAGACATTCTGGTGAGTGATACAACATGAGTCCTAACAGTAAAAAGGGAGTTTCATGATAAATGGATAGTGGATTCAGGTGCAACTTGGCACATGACTCCGCATCGAGATTGGTTTCACACTTATGAGCCTATCTCAGGTGGATCCGTGTTCATGGGAAACAACCATGCCTTGGAGATTGCTGGAGTAGGTACTGTCAAAATAAAAATGTATGATGGTACTGTTCGCACAATTCAAGGGGTACGACATGTGAAGGACTTGAAGAAGAATCTACTGTCCATAGGGCAATTAGATGATCTCGAATGTAAGATCCATGTTGAAGATGGAATCTTAAAGGTGGTGAGGGGGAACTTGGTAGTCATGAAGGCTAAGAAGATCTTGGCAAATTTGTATATGCTGGCTGGAGATACGTTGCAAGAAGCGAATGCATCAGTTGCAGCACCAAGCCAGGAAGATGTGACATTTATGTGGCATTGCAGACTTGGTCATATGTCAGAACGTGGTCTGAAAATTCTTATGAACGTAATCTCTTACCCGGGCTTAAAGAAGTAAGTTTACCTTCTGTGAACACTGTGTGATAAGTAAGCAACACAAATTGAAGTTTGCTAAGACGACTACCAGGAGTAAACACAAATTAGACTTGATTCATTCAGATGTGTGGGAATCACCCAGGTATTATCCCTAGGAGGAGCAAAATATTTTGTATCGTTTATCGATGATTACTCCAGGAGATTGTGGGTGTACCCTATCAAAACGAAGTCAAGTGTATTTTCTCGCTCAAGGAATTCAAAGCACAAGTAGAACTTGAGACTGGGAGGAAAATTAAGTGCTTGAGGACAGATAACGGAGGAGAATATGTAGATGGAGAATTTTTAGCATTCTGCAAGCAAGAGGGTATTGTCGACAATTTTTCTGTCCCACATACACCTCAGCAGAATGGTGTAGCAGAGCGGATGAATAGAACTCTCCCGGAAAGAACAAGAGCTATGTTGCAAACAGCAGGAGTGGCCAAGTCTTTTCTCAGGCGAAGCGAAAAAACTGCCTGTTATGTAATAAATCGATCTCCATCAACAAAGAATTGGTTTGTGTACACCAATGGAGGTGTGGAATGGTAAACCGGCTGATTATTCATCCTTACGGGTTTTTGGATGTCCTGTGTACGTAATGTACAACTCACAAGAAAGAACAAAGCTGGATCCAAAATCCAGAAATGTATCTTCTTGGGCTATGCTGACAATGTGAAGGGTATCGCTTGTGGGATCCCACCGCCCACAAGGTTATTGTTAGCAGGAATGTAGTCTTTGCAGAAAATGAACTGCAAAATGAGCAGACAAATAACAGCTTGATAGAGGACAAGGTTACAGAAAATTGAGAAGAAGACTTTAGAAGTTTCCTCCGAAAAGAAGGGCAGCATGAAGAACAGGAGCCAAATGAGGTTGGCAATGGAGAACTCCGACGATCAACACGAGAAAGGAGCAAACCATCTTGGCATTCACAATATGTGATGACTAGTCATGATGCGTATTGTCTTCTAAATGAAGAAGGAGAACCTTCAACTTTTCAGAGGCCGTGAGTGGTTCGGATGCTTCTCTTTGATGACTGCAATGCAGGAAGAAATTGAGGCTCTTCACAGAACAAGACATGGAATCTTGTGGAACTTCCAAAGGGCCTGAAAGCCATCGGCTGAAATGGGTCTATAAGATCAAGCGAGATGGCAATGATCAAGTGGAAAGATATCGTGCTAGATTGGTACTAAAGGGATATGCTCAAAAAGAAGGCATTGACTTCAATGAGATATTCTCACCAGTTGTCGATGACGACAATCAGAATTGTTCTAGCTATGTGTGCTGTATTTGATTTACATCTTGAGCAATTAGATGTAAAGACTGCTTTTTCTTCATGGAGAACTTGAAGAGGAAATTTATATGTTTCCAACCTAAGGCTTTAAAACACAAGAAAACTTGGTTTGCAGGTTGACCAAATCTGCAATACGGTCTAAAGCAGGCGCCTAGGTGTTGGTACAAGAGATTTGATTCCTTCATTATTAGCCTTGGTTACAATAGATCGAGCTCGGACCATTGTACTTATTACAATAGGTTTGGTAATACTTGATTTTTGTTATTCTCGCTATTGTATGTGGATGACATGTTGGTGGTAGGCCCAACAAAGATCAAATCCAAGAATTAAAGGCACAATTGGCTAAGGAATTTGATATGAAGGATTTGGGACCGGCAAACAAGATTTTAGGGATGCAAATTCACCGAGACAGAAAAGATAGGAAGGTTTGGCTTTCTCGGAAGAATTACTTATCGAAAATCTTGCATACGCTTCAACATGCAAGATTGTAAGCCAATTTCTACCCCTCTTCCTACTAACTTCAAGTTATCCTCCAAGATGAGCCCTAGCAAAGAAGAAGAGAGGATGGAGATGTCTCGAAAACCGCATGCATCAATGGGAAGCCTTATGTATGCCATGATTTGTACAAGACCAGACTTTGCACAAGCAGTGGGAGTGGTTAGTAAATTCATAGGGAAATCCCAGTGGAGAACATTGGAATGCTTATTAAGAGGATCCTTAGATATATCAAAGGGACCTCGGTGTTGCTTTATGTTACTTTGAGGATCGAACTACTTGTCGAGGTTATGTCGATTCAGATTTTGCGGTGATGTGGATAAAAGAAAATCTACTACTCGCTATGTATTTACAATTGCGGAGGGGCGTAAGTTGGTTATCCAAGGATTACTGAGGATGTTATAGCTCTGTCTACTATAGAACTTTAGTACATGGCGCCTTACCCAGCATGTAAGGAAGCTATTTGGATTAAAAAGGTAATGGAGGAACTCAGGCACAAGCAAAGAACAAATTGTTGTGTATTGTGACAGTCGGAGTGCCTTACACATTCTGCAAGGAATCCAAATTTTTCATTCCAGGACAAAGACATAGCCATAAGATATCACTTTGTTCGAGAAGTGGTGGAAGAAGGAAGTGTGGATATGCAAAAGATTCACACCGATGAGAACCTAGCGTATGTTATGACAAAGCCGGTTAGCATTGACAAGTTCGCATGGAGTCGATCCTCTTGGGCTATCGGAAAAAGTAAGCTACATGTATGGCAAAGGATAAAGAATAAAGGTGTGAAGATTTGATTAATCTAATCAAAATCTTCAAGTGGAAGATTGTTGAAAAGCCAATAAAAAACCGGCCACCGTTTTTATTGTCAATAAACGCCACCGCTTTTATTGTCAATAAAACAACCCACCGCTTTTTGTTGTCAATAAAACGCCACCGCTTTTATTGTCAATAAACGCCACCGTTTTTTTTTCTTTTTAATTCCTCTTCCGTTACGCTGTCAGTTTCCTTCCCTTATATAAGGGAGCGTAAAGATAGGAAATATACACCACCGAGAGAGAAATAACAAAGAGTGTCCCAGCAGTGTGGGAGAAAATTCCCAAATTGTTTCCTTGTTCTTTTGTTGTAATTACTTTATTAGTAAATTACATTCTTTGCCATTGGGTAGTATGTTTTTCTCATCTTTTATTTTAGTTGTGTGTTCTTATGCTATTATCTGAATCACAACACAAAATTGTCCTACTAAACAAGTTGTATTACTATTCTTATGGTTTATTTTTTTATTGAATCTTATTTTTGCAACTACAGTTATAAAGATAAAATTAATTAATATAGAAATTTATGATAATAATTCTTATTTTCCTTACAAAAATTAATTCCTAAACTTTTTGAATGTTAGAATAAGTTGAAAATCAGAATATTTATTAACACCTATTTTTGAACACAAAACATTTGTTAACACTACTGTTCCGTACTCATGTTCTAAATTTCTAATACATATTTTTTATTACAATATCCAGAATAAATAATTAAATATTTAATTAATTACTAATTACATCTAGTAAAATTTTCGATATTGTTAGAATGTTTTACGTAGCAACTACTGTTCTAGTGTTTGGAGCGTTATCTTTAGCCAGCTCATCCAACGTTCAAATTTCATTAAAGGCACTTTAGAGTCAAATCAAAGAAAAATGCACTTACCAAAGATTCCAATTCTGTTCACCAATTGGAACTCACCACACAAAATCAGTCTTTCTGCCTACGAAACGCAGTCATTTTTATTCTATGTTTGTACTGTATTTTTAATTACATTACATATTTTTATTTCATAGACTTTGACTCAAAGCCATTGGGGACTCATGGAGCCAATCCACATGTGAACCTGCAATGTAGAGTATATCCATCCAGAGGCCTCTTCATTCTCCTGGAGTAAGAAACACAAAACGGTCGATTTTCCTTGGTCATTGTAACCGACCCCGACCAATGAGTGGGACCAATTCAAACTCATATTTATAATGCCTTCATCATCTTCCCTTGGTAACGTATCACATTCCTCCTTTTCTCCACGACACTTGGGTCCCTCTTACCACCCTGTCTCCTACATCGTGCATATAAAACAAGTCTGTTACATTCCCTCAAACATTCATTCTCACACTCTTTTTTGCATTTCTATTTTCTTCACTCTTCTCACACACAGCATGCAGCGCTTCCTTTTCTCCACTCTTCTTCTCTTCCTCACCCTTCTCACACTTGCAGGTAAGGCAATGCAACTCATTTCAATTTGGGTCAAATATATTTTGATGCTTGCTTTGTTCTGATACAGGTGGGAGCTGTATTGGAGTGAACTACGGTCGGGTGGCAAACAACCTTCCCTCTGCGGTTAAGGTTGTGAAGCTCCTAAAATCTTCGGGCATAGACCGGGTCAAGTTATACGATGCCGATCCTGCTGTTCTTAAAGCATTATCCGGATCCGGAATCAAAGTAACCGTAAATGTTCCCAACGAGAAACTCTACATGGCAGCCAAGAAAGCCTCGTTCGCTCTCTCATGGGTAGAGCGAAACGTAGTCGTTTACCATCCCCGAACACAAATAGAAGCCATCGCGGTGGGCAACGAGGTGTTCTCGGACCCACACAACACCACCAACTACCTCGTACCCGCAATGAGAAACATCCACCGAGCCCTCCTCAAGCACAACCTCCACCCCTTCATCAAAGTGTCTTCCCCCATAGCCCTCACCGCTCTCGGGTCCTCCTACCCGTCCTCATCCGGGTCCTTCCGACCCGAACTCGTGGAACCCGTTTTCAAGCCAATGTTAGATTTCCTCCGCGAAACGGCGTCGTACCTGATGGTGAACGTGTACCCGTTCTTCGCGTACGAGTCGAACGCCGATGTCATCTCGTTGGACTACGCGCTATTTCGCGAGAACCCGGGAAGTGTCGACCCGGGCAACGGGCTGAGGTACTCGAACCTTTTCGACGCGCAAATCGACGCCGTTTTCGCCGCGCTCTCTGCTCTCAAATACGACGACGTACGGGTAGTAGTGAGCGAAACGGGTTGGCCCTCCAAGGGAGACAGTGATGAGGTGGGCGCGTCCCCACAGAACGCCGCTGCGTACAACGCCAACCTCGTTAGGAAGATCCTCTCAGGCGCTGGGAGTGGGACCCCGCTGAGGCCCCACGCCAATCTCACCGTTTTTCTGTTCGCGCTTTTCAACGAGAACCAGAAGGTGGGACCCACCTCGGAGCGAAACTTCGGACTCTTTTACCCCGACATGAAGAAGGTTTACGACGTGCCCTTCGCGCTCGCCGCCGGGAAGAACACGTGGTGCGTGGCGAACCCGCGCGCCGGGGAGGGGAAGCTACAGAAGGGTTTGGATTACGCGTGTGGACAAGGGGGCGTTGACTGCCGTCCGATTCAGATGGGTGCCACGTGTTACGATCCTAATACGCTTCTGGCTCATGCTTCCTTCGCCTTCAATAGTTATTATCAGAAGAGGGGGCGTGCGTTTGGTAGTTGCCACTTTGATGGTGCCGCCTACGTGGTCACGCACCAGCCTAGTGAGTACTCTATGAAAAAAAATCCTTCCATCTTATTGTTAATTTTTAATTTTAACAAAGTTTATATATATTTTTTTAATTTGTTTGTTAAAATGTTTTACTAATAGAGAGTTGTTTTTTTGTGCAGGGTATGGTGGTACATGTGAATTTCCCTCGGGATACTGAAATATTTAGAGGCATGACATAGATATTACACACCAAGGGGAATGAATGTGTTTGGACTTGCTGATCTGGCTTTGTCAAGTATGAGAGAAGGTGGTGGGAGGAGTCAACATTTCAATTTATTCATAGTTTTGTGAATAATTTCAATTTTTTGGGTGGGTTCTGGATGGTAATCTCGGTAATCACCGCTTGTCACCTAGCTAGTTCGAGGTTGTTGCTTAAAATAGGCCAGGAAATTAAATTATTTTGTTTTCAAAGTTTCATTATGCTGATGCATGATTGAATTGATAACGCATGCCGTGCGTATGAAAATTGATTGTAAAATAATGTTGATGAACAAAGTGTTTCACTAGCCCGGAACTCACGAATCTATTATTATTACATTTGATTAACAAGATTAGTTTGAAAACTAATAAGTTTTCAAGTGAGAGTCCATGAACTCACAGGTAAAAAAGAATGTAAAAGAAAATAATATGACAGAAAAAGGACATTATAAAAATCTTCTCGATAAACTAATATAGAAAAATAATAAGTCTGAGTAAAATATCTAATTTTTATCATTTTCTAATTAATTTGAAAATATTTATAAATTTAATTAAATATAAAATATAACATTTTGAAAAATCTTTCCATTTGTTAATTAATTTGAAACAATTTATAAATTTAATTAAATACAAATATTAACATTTTGAAAAATCTTTCCATTTGGATGTAAGTCAATCTCTTCTTAAGACATGACTTGAGTTATTTTGGATCAAAGGTCTCTTTAGGATTCTAAAGGTCGACACACTAGGCCTTTTTCAATTTCAATGGGTAAACACACAAAGCTCATACTAAATAAAACTAAGGTTGATACATTGTTGTTTTTTTTTTTTTAAAGTCATATAAGTTGATACATCAAATATATACCAAAATAAAGTTAAGATGACACATCATGCCTTTGTGGGTCCAATGAGTCAACATACTGAACTCATATTGAAATAAAACAAAGGTCAATACAAATATTGAAGGATATCCAAGGGTCAATACACTGAATCCTCTATAGGTTTCCATGGGTTGATGTACCAAGCCTAACCCAAAGCCAGGCGTCAAAGATTATACTAAGATCAATACACCAAACCTTCTCTAGGTCTCCATGAGTCGATACATTGAGTCCATCCCAAAGAAATATCTAAGGGTTGACACACTGAACCAATACCAAATTAGTGGTATCAAGATTCTCTAAGGGTCAACACATCAAACTCGTATTTAATCAATGATACAAAAATCTCTCAAGGGTTGATAAACATTATACAAGGTTGAATATGAACCTTACTCTTAGACCAATTTGGCAACGAGTAATTTTTAAGTCGATCAAGTTGACTTTGAGTATTATTGGAGAAAGATATTTAATGCGTCCAAATCCTCACATGTTTTTAATGATAACAAACATTATAATATAAAAATTATGACAAATCTTTTGATTAAGTGTACAACTATTCATAAGTACTTTGGTCATGAAAGCATAAGCAAAGTTATACTTTTAGAAATATGTCCAAAGGATATAACTTATGAAAAATCGTCCATAAGAACAATGTCATCCATACAAGTACATCATCCATAAACATGAGAACGTCCAATAAGTGTTCCAACGTTTTTATCTAACATATGTATCTTGAAACTTACATTTTAACTTATATATTTTGTGCTCGTATCATTTCTATCTAATAATGCATTAATGTTACTTTCCCATATAATGTATGTTGCCATTGTTATTCTATTTTTCGGGAAAGAAACCTTTCGCTCCTAAACTCTGAAAAAAAATCAACTCTAATAGTCTAGTGCACTGATCAAGGCATCCATAATGATAATCAACAAGCATAATGAACATATCTACTCTTTTGCTAACTTATCATGTTTAAGGAAAGAATTTGCAAACTCTCTATTACACCTTTTCTCTCTCATCAATACAAGACAAATTTCTCAGAGAAAGTTTTATAAAGAGCCATCTTTAGAATTTAATGCAATATCCTCATCTCATAAGCTATCAATGATTATCTTCTCAAGGCTATATATATATATATATATATATATATATATATATATATATATTCATATAGAGAAGAAGAACGGTACTACAACATGAAAAACAAGTCATACTAAAAAGCTCTTTGTCAATGCTTTGGACGATTTTCTTGAAAGTCCTATAAAAAGCTTTGTTTTCTTTTAAGTTTGATCTTAACTTGTATTTGTTTTGTGTATACACAGTTAAAGCTTTGTTTTAAAAGTTTATGCTCACTTAGGCAGTTTTTTCTTTGTAAAATTATTTTTACTCTGTGTGATAGCTTCAAGAGGCTAAGTATTAAAGAATACTTAGATGCTTGTAATATGGATTGTAGATTACAAGTGTGTAGGGTGAACTAGGATAAATAACTTGTGTTGATATCTTTATCCCTCTCTTTTAGTTTTTGTTCATGCTTTGGATGGTTTGCTTAAAACCTTGGTTTTAAAATTTTATTTGTTGTCAAAAAAGTTTTTAAATTGCTAAATTGCTTAAAAATCGCAAACACCAATTCAACCCCTTCTTATGTGTAACTTGTTATATATCTTCAGGTATCTCCTAGCTCAACTAATTTGGCCTAGAGAATCACGTAATTTGGCCAACCTACCCTCAAGTATCTTTTAATTTAGTCACCTCAACCACTAGCATGATTAAGCCTAGTTGTAGAAGAACATCTTATAAGCTCTTTCGTTTTCTTAAGCTCAAAGCTTGGGAGGCTTATGCACATACAGAGAAAAATAAGATTTGTACAACTGAACATAATGAATAAGGCTCTACATAACCCCCAACCCAATCATGTATTAAGTCTAGTTAAGTTAAAGACATTATTACCTAAAAGTGGTTGTATGGAGCATAATCACTATCATAATGACATTATCACCAAAAAGGAGTTGTATAGAATTTAGTCATGTTCATAATGACATTTATCCCTTAAAATGGGTTTTACATAAAATAATCATGACATTTAATAGAAATTTACAAATCTTTCCTATAATTAAGAGCAATAAATTCTATATAAAAGACTATACTACACAAGTAATTAACTCAAACATTACTCGAAAATGCTTACATCAATCTTCATTACTTGAGCATAAGAATGTCTTTGCAAATACCCTCCCCATCACGAAGGCAATCAGACCAATGTTGAAAGAAAAAAGGCTCAAATGTATTATTGAGACTAAGGTGTAAGGTATGCAAATTTTGTAAGAACACTTATTTAAAATATATTATAAAATACATTTTAATTATAGCTTTATATTTCTTTAATTCTACGATTTAACTATACATAATTTTTATATTGAAATATTATTTCAGCAAGTTGGATTAACTAGTCATGTTACATATATTATTGAGTCTTAATAAATTAAGTTTAACTTAGATAAATAATTTTATTAAATTTTTTAATAAAATAAGAATAAAGATAAACTTGTCTCTACCAATTCCATAAATACCCTTTTGGAACGATAGTGTTTAGTATAACGCTCGATGTAGTATGACTAGTTTTAGAGTACGTACATTGTACCAAAAGATGTAATAAAAACTCAAGGGATAACTCTATGCAAATTAGGTAGGGATTATTTTATTATTAATTTGTTATTTTTACAAATGGCATGCCAAAAGATGTAATAAAAACTCAAGGGATAACTCTATGCAAATTAGGTAGGGATTATCTTATTATTAATTTGTTATTTTTACAAATGGCATGCTTTAGTATTGTGTGCTAATATACAAATGGAAATCAAATAGGAGTGCATGTGATGTATATATAGTATATGAAATTGCTTATGAAATTATTGAAATGATGTTAGAGAGTCGAGCTCATATTTGTAATTATTGTTATTGTTCAACAGTCTAAGATGATCAAATTGATAACAATCACATTATGAAAGAAATTTTCAATCCTATATTGCACATAGCTCTATTAGCTCATTTACTTTCTTACACATTCTTATTGTTTTTTTTTCTCATTTGCCCCAAATTCACGCTTCGGGTTCCTACTGCAATTCGTAGTTTCTTGTCTTAATGTGATTCTCTCTTTCTCAATTACATTCTAGTTCGACGATTATCAAATCCTTCTTCCTTTTGCAACTCTCGTTCTGCAAAGTAGATAAATGAATCTCATATTTCGAATGTATTGTGCAATGATGTTTTCTTTGAGTCTTTCAACCATCATTGGCTGGAAATTGAAAAATTAAATTGATAAAAAGATTCTTTGTCTTCTGCATCATAACCCACCATTTAGGTTTTTGATATGTCACCATGCTCAATCATGGAAGATAATTTCCACTATCGAGTTAAGACATACCATCAATCTATATTCTTGGTCTTGAACTATTTATCAAGATTTTCCCTGTTTGTCTTCAATATGTTCATGGCAACAATATTGCCTTCTTCAACTTTGCTGGTTGATCTTCAACCTCAATCTCATGTTGGTTATGCCTTCTTTATGCTTTGCGTAGAGGCTTCTTCATCGTTCAAAGGTTTCAAAATTGAAGTTCTTTGCATCTTTAGTCCCTCTTTGAAATGGTTAGTGCTTTTTTTTTCTAAAAAAAAAAGGAGTTCAATCGAAGTTTAATGGTTTAGATGTTAGAAGTTTGGCAATTCTCTTATAAATGATTAGTTTATGAAGAAATTTTGGTCGAGATTTTCTTGGTGGATTTCTACTTTCTTTATTGTTTTCTTTGCATACCAATTATTTTGTGATTTTCTCTTTATTGTTTTGTTGATTTTAGCCTCACTTGGCTTAATTTAATGGTTATAAATTTTGCCTTATGGTGGTTAGGCATTATTTATTGTCTTCAAATTGTAGCTTCTACCATGTGGTCAAGTCTTGACTAGTAACTTTTATTTGGTGGTTAAGTTTTTCTTGCCTAATTTGGCATTTGAATGTTTCTTCCAATATTGGGATTCTTGATTCTGTTGAAGTGAATGTCATGGAGACACTAGAAGAAGTTCAAAGGGGCATAAAAGTAGGTTGAAGACTTCTATCAGTTATACATCTCTATCGTTGTCATATCATTCATTATTTTTTTCTTGTTTAGTCAGTGTGATTATAACTTTTTTTAGTAACTTTTGTTACTCAATTGCATTTTATTTCCTCTATCTTGGATTGTTTTACTCATCACAAGGTGGATATGCTAATACTCACTTCCATCTTGTGAGGGATTGTTAGAGATTATTAAAGATAGTTGTAAGTTGGTTAGGAGATTAGTCATCTTATTAGGATTACTCTATAAGGTGTATATTGTAATGACTTTTCTCATGTACTTTCTCTCATTCAATCAATATACAATTTTTATATATTTCTCTCTATTTCTTCATCCGTAGATGCCATGTTTCATAATAGACATTGTGCATATGAAAATTGTAACGTCATTTATTACAATAGTAAACCATCATAAAAATATGAAAGTTATTGTCAAAATGTAAATTCCAAAAGCTAGAAAGGTCTAAAATACTACTTTAATAATAATAAAATGACCAATAATAATAAATCTCTTTCATAAAATAAAAATATTAATACTCAAACTTAATAATTTCTTGTACAAATCATACCAAGATACCCAACAACATTGAGTGTCTACTAACAAATTCAAATAATAAATACATAAACTTATTCAATGATATATGACTTTTATTCAACTAAACATTAACTAGTCTAAAGGATAAACAAATACTAAGTTTTTTAAGTCTCTTCACTCTCAATAATTATCGTCCTCATATTCTGAAAACAATACTCTTAATGGGATATAATAAGAGTGAACAGGAAAAGTTCAAAATAGTTCACAAATAGTGTTTATAATCAGCTCGTGCTGCAACCTGAAAACTCTTCCGTACCAAAAAAAAAAAAATTAAACTTATAAAAGAATCATTTATAGATCAAGTATAAAAATTCTCTCACATATGTACTAAAAATAAAAGATATTATAACCAAACAATCTTAACCCAAAATATTTAATTTGAATCACTTAACTCAACTCCTTGATTTTTATAACTAATGTGAATCTCAAATTCACCTTCTCCATCTCGAATGGAGGTATCACATAATGTGACACCTTTTTACCTCGTGATCTAGTTACTAATATTTAAGAAATTATTTAAATATAGATAACATCAAACTCTTTTGAAAGCGTGATGTCATGCAATTATTTCTCAATAAAATAAACCTTCAAACACATAAACTCAAGGGATAAAGAATTCACATGTCTTAAACTCAGCATTCTTAATCTCAACATAAAAATTCTCAAAATACAACCTATCAGCATTCTAAAGACCATTCAACTACTCGATAATCAAATTATAAAAATGTAATGTAACAATACTCAAATAGCATGTTCAACCTTGATGTTCCAATCCTATAAGAGCTAAAAAAACTAAAAAAAAAAAGCAATATAAAAAGATAACAACATAGGATCACCACACATCATCCTATATCTGCTTGTTTTCACTTGTAAATTGCATTCAACCCAAATAATAACAACAAAATAACAAGAGGGGTGAGAACATGTCTCACTGCTATTAAGGCAACCTCGGTAAGGCTTGGTAGCACACACACCACCACAACACATAAGATATAACACACACACCACCACAACACATAAGATATAACACACACACCACCACAACACATAAGATATAACACACACACCACCATAACACATAAGATATAACACACACATCCACAATAAATACTGTGCATATGATAGTATACATCCTACACATTACTCCAAATGCATGTGGTATCAACTCAACTTAGAAAAGTAGGCTAGGGGCAACACTACTAATCTCTCCCTTTACAGTTAGCCATACCATGCTAGCATGATATCCTCAGGTAGCATATTAGGATCTACTTAACTTTTACCATGTGTCTTGCCTCCTAGGATTAGTCACAATCATTAGGGTTTTCGTACCAGGTAACCCTAAATAGATCTAGTGACCTTATCGCTTGACTTATATCTACTTTCTCTCACACTAGTTACATTATATGATGAGTGTCATACAATTCATATTTTGATTAGTTTCTCTTTAAACTGGGCTGATAAGGACAATGCTTTCTTGCCACAAGCTATGTACCTCGTCTCACAACTCACATAGTAAGCATCATCCTCACCCATACATAAGCCTAGGTCACTCACTCAACAAGAGTCATTTGAGTTCTTTTCTTGTCAACTATTGGCCTAGGAATCTTATCTAATAACTACTCATCCTTACTCATTTTTTCATATCTCATACTCATTTCTTTCAATGCAATGATAGTTATATCTTAATCAATTCATATCATAAACTCAAAAGCATGACATACTCAAGTTTCTTAAAGCACATACCTCTTAGCCTCACAAACAAGGGAATCTAGTCACTAAGTCTAACTTTGCTTGGTGAATCAAAGCCACAACAAGCTCTATACGCACTCTCGCATAGCAAACCACTATATTCACCTACAATATGATCCATAAAGAGTTTGTTGTCCTATGTTCTCCTCCTCTCGCCTAGTAAGACTCCTTGCTTGCTCAGCAAACACACCTAATAAAGAGTCTCAAATCTCTATTGTACACTCTCACTTAGCAAGGTAACTTCTCGCTCGACAAGTCAAGACTCCAAGATCCTACAATCACCCTTGGTTCAGCAAATGTGAGCCAAGAGGGTTACTACTCTTTGTTCCTCTCTCTCACTCAACAAAGAACTAGCTCGCTCAACGAATACTTTAGACAGAGAGTTTCAACCCTCTATTTCACTCCCTCTCTCGATGAGCCTCACTATTCACCTAGTGAGTGCACAATACAATTTCTAATCTCCCTTTTATAAGGTAAAGGTGAATTACTTAAAGATAATATAGCTAATAAAAAAAATAAAAGAAAATCATTGTAGATAAAATGCGATATTCATGATCTCCTTATGAGATATTTAGATGTTTGTAACCTCTTAATAAGTTACCTATCATATGTTATCAGATATTTATAATATCTCCAACACTCCCCCTCAAGTTGGTAAATGAATATCAATCATTCCCAACTTGTCATTGAGTTCTTGAAATCTAGCTGCAAGGAGCCCTTTGACGAAAGCATCTGTCACTTGGAGCCCTATAGGAACATGTGTTGTGACTATAAGTATACTATCCAACTTCTCTTTAATGAAGTGTCTGTCAGTTTCTATGTGCTTTGTCTTGTTGTGTTGAACTAGATTATGGGCAATACTAATAACTGAGTTGTTGTCACAGAACAACTTTATAGGTCCCTCATATTTGACTTTGAGGTCATCAAGAATAATCTTCATCCATAATCTTTCACATATATCATGTGCCATGGCTTGAAATTTTGCTTCTGCACTAGATTGAGCAACCACATTTTGCTTCTTGCTCCTCCAAGTTACTAGATTTCCTCCCATAAACATAAAATATCTGAAAGTGGACCTTTTATCCACAATTGATCATGCATAGTCTACATTTGTATATATTTCTATGGAAAATGTACCTTCTTTTTTAAATAATAGTCATTTTCCTGGACTTGCCTTCAAATATTAGAGGATCCTTTCAACTGCTTGAAGTTGCCTTTCCCTAGGATCATGCATAAATTGGCTTACCACATTAACAACATAGGCAATATCTGACCTAGTATGGGATAAGTAGATCATTTTTCCTACCAATCTCTAATATTAGGACTTCTCTATGGTTGGACCTTCTTCACACTCAATCCTATGGTTCTACTCAATAGGTACCTCTAAGGTCTTGCATCCCAATTTTCCTGTTTCTTGGAGATCGAGTACACACTTCCTTTGGGAGATAAATATACCTTGTTAAGAATATGCAACCTATATCCCAAGGAAGTATTTTAACTTTCTTAACTCCTTCATTTCAAATTGTGTTTCCAGCTTTTCTTTTAGAGTTAGTTTTTCAATCTCATCATCACCTGTAACAATCATATAGTCTACATAGACTAGGAGAAGTGTGAGTTTACCATTAAGAGAACATTTTATAAAGAGAGTATGATCACCTTGACTTTGCTTGTATCCTAGGAATATCATGACTTGAGAAAATCTTCTAAACCATGCTCGAAGAGACTATTTAAGTCCATACAATGCCTTTTTGAGTCTACATACCTTGTTCTTTTCATTATGAGAATAGCATCCTAGGGGAATCTCCATGTAGACTTATTTTTCTAGGTCTCTATGAAGGAAGGAATTTTTAACATCAAATTGTTACAAGTTCCAGCCAAAGTGAGTGACTAAGGAAAGTATAACTCTTACTGTGTTCATCTTTGCTATAGGGGCAAGTCTGTATATATCCTTTAGCAACCAACCTTGCTTTGTATCAATAAAGGGTCTCATCATATTTACACTTCACAGTGTATATTCATCTACAGCTTAAAACGCTTTTATCTTTGGGTCTATCAACAATCTCCCAAGTTGAATTTTTCTCTAACGCCTTCATCTCTTCTTTCATGGCTTGAACCTAATTCTCATCTTTCAAAGCTTCATTTACTAATGTAGGTATTTTGATTGCATCAATGGCAACAACAAAACTCCAATGTTGTATAGAGAGATGATCAGTACACACATATTGAGAAATGAGATACTTGAACATGATCGTTTCCCTTTCCTCAGAGCAATAGGTATGTTATCAATAACATCCTCAATGGGTTTCTCAAGAATACTTACCTACAACTTAGACAATTGGACTTGCTATAGGACCAGAGTGAGTTTCGTGATTTCTTGAACTTGAACATCCTAAGTAGGAAAAGGTAATGACTCGATGACAAGCTCGACTTCTTGATAACTACCTTCTTGAACTTGAACATCCTGTAGGAAAAAGGTAATGACCCGATGACAGGCTCGACTTCTTGATAACTCTTCCCTTAAAGTGGAGGGCTAACAAAGAACAAATCTGTTTCATGAAAAGTAACATCCATTTGGACAAGGACCCGACGACTTGGAGGATGATAACACTTAAACCCCTCTTTATTTGAAGGATAACCAATGAAAACACATTTGAAAGCTCTAAGATCTAACTTTCCGCAATGTGGATTATGAGAGTGGACAAAGGCAATACACCCAAAGATATAACTTGGTAAGTTTAACATTAGAGGAGAAGAAGAAAAGAAGGATAACATATGTTTAATTGGACTAATACCATTTAAGACACAAATGGGTAACTTGTTGATAGGTGGCAGTTAGGACTACTTCTCCCCAATAAACATTTGGAGGAGGAGGGCTCTAGCAACCTCAAGGAGATGACAATTTTTCCTTTCTATAACCCCATTTTGTTGGAGGGTATTCACACACATCAGTTCATGAACCACACCGTTATCTTTAAGAAACTTGGAGAAGTCAAAATTTACAAATTCGTTACCATTATCTAGCTGTAGTCTTTTAATAGATTTATCGAATTGGTTTTTGACAAGACAGAAAAAATTGGCAAATACTTGACAAACCTCATATGTATGTTTCATAAGAAATATCAATGTTACATGAGTACAATCATCCATAAATGACACAAACCACTTAGCCCCCGATATAGAGTTATTGGCTGGTCCCCACACATTAGAGTGAATAAGGTTAAATGGAACAAGAATTTTATTATTACTAGGAGAAAATATTGTACGATGGTGTTTTGAAAACTGACAAACATCACAATTAAAGGATTTGACATATTCTTTTGTAAATAAATATGGAAACATTGTCTTAAGTAACCTAAATGATGGATGTCCAAGATGTTTATGGTAAAGCCAAATTTGAGAAGTTGTCCAAGTTTCTAAGGTTGCTCGTTGACTGGAAGACAAATCTTCGTTATTGGTGTTGTTACCCATCTTTGTATGTTGTAAGTAGTATAACCCACCTGCTCTTTAGCAACTCCAATCGTCCTCCTCATTGTAAGTTTCAGAATAACACAATGGGAACGAAAAAATGTTATTGCACAATTCCAATCTTGTATAACCCTATGTATAGAGATAAGGTTGTTAGCTAGTTTAGGAACATGAAGAACATTGTGTAGAGATAAAGAGGACTGAATTTGGATGTTGCTAGATACAACAATAAGAATATGATCTCCATTAGCAACAGTAATGAGTTGCTTTTTGGATACTTTAAGGTATGATGTAAAATATGAAGGAAACAAGGTCATATGATCTATTGCCCCAGAATCGAAGATCCAGATGCTTTGTGGAACTGAACCAAAAATATTGAAGAAACTCTTACCTTTCATGGTCAAGCCACACGAGCCAAGAGGTTTACTTGTTGAGTTTAGGAGGGCTCGAAGGTGGTCCATCTCCTCCTTACTAAAGGCTTGAATATCCTGGTCAAGTTGTGAGGTAAAAGGGTGTTCAACTACATTCTTCTTATCAAAGGTTGTTTGATTCACCCATATCTAAGTTGGGCCTTTATTTCCACCCATTCACTCAAGAACTTTCTCCTTTCCATAAAGCTTGTAGTAGGTATCCTTGGTAAGTCCTGGTCGTTTGCAATACGTGCAGTATTCTCCACGACTACTCTTTGTGAAGAGTTTTCCTTCGGAGGTTGATCCTTTTGTGGAACTTGTTGATCCTTTTGTGAAACCTTTTCTTGTCACCATGGCAAATCCGGTGTTAGAGCTTTCTTTATCGAGCATGACTAATCATTGGGCCTCTTCACTCCACATAATAAAAAATACCTTAGACAGAGAGGAAAGCTTCTCCTTACCTAGAATTTGAACCCGAATAGGATCGTATTCAGAATTCAGGCCATGGAGGAACTTAAAGATTCTCCTCCTTTCAACGAACCCAATGTATGCAATAGAATCAACTTTGTACATCTTCAATCCTTGGTACCCAACTCAATCAATAACCTATTCAGAGTCCCATATTACGTTGTTATTGAGAGAGTTCCTTATCTAGAGTTGAAGATCTTACTTTCAATATCATAGCAAGCATTAGAGTCCTTTTTCATTGAATATGTCTCAATAAGATTCTCCCATATCTCTCGAATAAAGGAATAGAACATATAATTATGGCTTATTTCCAAAGTCATAGAGTTTCATAGTCATGTCATAATGAGAGAAGCCTCATCATCCCATACTTGAAACTTTGGATCATCTCTAGGTGGATCACTTCCTTCAATATGACTCAACTTCTTGTTCCCTTTTAGAGTAGTACAAATATACTATGTCTATTGTAGATAATTGTGATCATCAAGTTGAGAAGGACCCACCAAATTTGGAAGTTCGTTAGGTCCTAAGATAACAATTTTATCTTCTGTCATTATCACCAATAGTTGGGAATGACAAAGAAGACTTTCACTAGTCTCGCACTGACGTGTGGGTCTCGTCAAAGGGTAGCAGTTCACTGAAGTGAGGCAGCAGAAACAAAGCTCCCAAGATCTAGAGCTTCGATACCAAATTGAAAGTAAAAAAATTGTGTATTAATTAAATTGCATGATACAATTTTTAATCTCCCTTTTATAGGGTAAAGGTGAACTACTTAAAGATAATATAACTAACTAAAAAAGAAAAGAAAATCATTGTAGATAAAATGCAATGTTCACAATCTCTTAATGAGATATTTAGATGTTTGTAACATCTTGATGAGTTACATATCAATCCTTATCAGATATTTATAATATCTTCAACACTCTCAAGTCGTGACACGCTTAGTGAGTTTCACCACTCGCTCAACAAATAACTTGACAAAGAATCTCAACTCTATGTTATGTGCTCTTGCTTAGCAAGCCTCCATACTCGCTCAACGAGTGGAGCCATAAAGAGCTCCAATGCTCATATTCGCACAGCGAGTCTTGCACTCACCCAGTAAATAGGTCGCACAGAAGAGAAAATCCTTTTTTTGATGTGCTCCCACACATCAAGAAGCGATGAACTATAGTTCACATTTCACAGTTATGCAAAAATTCAACCAAATTCTCAAAATTAAACAAGGAAAAGTAACCAATCTAAGTTCTCTTATACTCTATGGGTTTAACACGTAAAAATGCACAAGAAACAATATTCAATCTCATCCAATTTTATTCAACACAAAAAGCCACAAATCAAAATCCAAAAATCAACCATAATTCTTGGCATGCACAACAACCACAAAATTCACCAATTAATAACATATTATTGTAGAAACAGGAAACACACAAGAATTGGGGTTGAATTATGTGTGTAATTTTTATAAAGATTTTTGAGAATGCAAGGATAATATAAGTTTCCAAGCATTGTCCAAAAGGATCATCCAAATATTTCTATATAGCAACTACAAACAAAAAACTTTGCTTAGCAAAGCAAATACAAAAGTTTTTCACTAAAACTTTTACACTATTGTCAAAAGAGCACTTAAAGATGATGAACTTTTATCTCAATTTTCTCTTTGTGTTCAATATTTTCTACTTCTTCTCAAAGACTTCTTCAACAATATATAGACATAGGGAAGAAAGATATTATTATGTATAAAGAGAGATCTTCTACAATAAATGCCAAAGAGGTGCATTTTGTAGAGCTTTTATAGAGCTATTGTATAGGCTTGTCTTCTTCTGATGATGGTGTCTCAAAAAAAGTTGTTTTTTTCTTTCTTTAACCATGTTATCTTTCCTTAATAAGAGATGTTTGTTCTTTTAGTTTCCTTAACTGTAAAATCCTAATCAGAACTCTCTTATATTAAGGTTGACTTATTTCATTAAAGCTTGAAAAGGAACTCTTTGCTACTACAAAAAATGAAGCATAGTAGAGCATAACATGTATATAGAATATGAACATTATACGAAGCTTTGAATAGAGGTACATTGAAACAAGAGTGTATAAGAATATAAAACAAGAACGACTTTATGCTAAAAAACTAAATCCTTTATTAGACTGAGTTCTTCTTTTGGACGTAGTCTTCTTTGGATGATGGAATGTTTGGACACAGATAGATAAACTTGTTAAGAGAGCAAGTTCTTTCTATATGAATGCAATCTATACTTTCATACTATGATATCTTGTTGTTATCCTAAAGACCAAGTATAGAACTAAAACATTAGTCATCACTCTTTAGTTATAATGCTTGTTATCATCAAAATACTTGAATTTTTAGCCGAATATAAAAGATGTTCCAACAATTATCACCCCCAAAACCAATGAAAATCATAAACAACAATACAACAATATCCAAGGGGTTTAATCCCCTTCAAAGACCACCAAAGATCATGCAAAACTAAGATCCTAGAAACGACCCCTCTACCCGTCTTACATAAAGGAAACCCAAATAGTCAGATAGAACTCACTACCCCTCTTACCTAGAAAAGTGTAGACAAATCAAACACATTCCTCAAGGTCGTACTTCTTGTTTCTTGAGGGTTCCTTCTAGAGATTCTCCTTCCTTTACTCTTTAGTTTGAAATCACGTGTTCAAAAAAAAAATTAACTTTAGTAGTAGAAGGGTCATCATGGTTCCTCTGGTTGCTCCTTTATATACCCATGAAATGGGCCTCGCAACTCCCTTTGATGGCCCACGATGAGCATAGGTGTGCTCCCACAACACTTGGCTAACACAGGTATGCTGCTTTAAGCACAATTGTGCTCGACGGTCTTAGCACGGCATACTCAAAACTTGGACTTGAGCAACCCATCTTTCTCTTTGATGAGAAAGATTAAACTATCATGGGTTCAATGTTTTGCATCAAACTCATCTTTCCTTTCATATTGTTTCATATCTCACTCCTTTTATAGGAGGAGATGATGCATTAGCTCATATTGTCCAATTTGAGACTTGAGATATTTCACTCTTTATATCAGAGAAGGAGATGATGCATGAACTTATGTTGCTCAATGTGAGACTTAAGCTTTTACCATATTTAAATGACCTATTTTTCTTAATTTAATTATTTAAAACCCAACATATATTTCTTCAGAATATTATTTATTTAATTATAAAACAAATAAAAACCACTTATTAATAATTAATAGAATACAGTATTTACAACCAATAATAAAATAAAATAAAAATTGGGGTGTTACACATAACTCATCCCAAATGCAAATATGTGATAGAGTAAGGTATCTCATCTTAGATGATGATACTCGCCTTCCTCATCTCAAATGAAGGTATCTCATTTATAAAAATAAAGAGTTTTCTAAAATCAACTATAACACATACACTCAAGAATCACCTTACTTGATTTATTGGTTCCTAGAAACTTGTGTGAATCTCACATTCACTTTTTTTGTTCCCAGAACTAATGTGAGTCTCATTCACTGAGGTTTATGTGCCCATATCCATGCAATGACATCTTACTGCCCTTCCCATCACAAAGGATGTAAATATGTTTAATAAATGGATTCACATCTCAAATGTTGATATACTCATCCTATTCCAAGAATAAGATGTATATCGTCATTCCTTCTTAGAAGGTAATGACCATCTCTCACGATAATGGTGTCTCATTACCTTCCCCATCCCAGATGGAGATGGATGTATATCACATCTTATCCTAGAAGTAGATATGTTTAATAAATAAATATATCATCCTGGATGGTGATACCAGCATCCTATTCCCAGAATAAGATGTATATGTACCGCCATTCCTTTCTAGAAGGTAATGACCGACTCCAATGATAAAAAATTTATCATCCCTCGACAATTGAATTCTCATACTCTCATCACAGTTAAAATATTCATCAAGAGAAACAAATCCAATCGAATTTTAACAAAAAATTATGTCTCTTTAAAATCTACAATTTTCTTATCAAAACCCAAAAAAAAAACCTATATTATCCAAAAATTATTAAATCAAACAAAACAAGTAAGTTACAGAAAAAAAATCCTAAAACTTTCTTAGCATGAACTCCAGAGAAATCACATCTCAAAAATACATACCATGGAAATTTAGAAAGATGTTCTACTCACCTTGAATAAATATTAAAGAGTTGTCTTCTCAACTCGACGATGTCTCCTTTATTTGTCTAGCTCTCTCTCCTTTTTTCTTCTAACAGTGAACTAGATTTTCTAATTGTGAAAGTAACTTCATTTTCTCTGTTTTTTTCCTTTAACTAACGACAGACTATACCCTCACCATATACATATAATATGTCTTATATATGTAAATTAAAATTATTTCAATAACAAATTATCTTTTACGTATACTATAACTATAATAGTAATAATAATAATAAACTATATATTATTGACTTAAATATGTTTTTAGTCCTTCAAATTTATGTTATTTTTTATTTTAGTCCTCTAAATTAAAATTTTCATTTTTTAGTTCCTCAATTCAAAAAATTGTTGCTTAGTCATCGACATAAATACCATTATAAACTTTTTCAATGTGACAAGTGATGTCTGACCAACTTAACAAATGTCACGTATGTTCATTTAATGACATTTGCTAAATCGGATGTTATTTGTATGTCGAAAAAACTTTTAATAATGTTTGAATCAAGGGACTAAAACCAGTAATTTCTGAAATTAAGAGACAAAAGAACAAAAATTTGAATTTGGAGGACCAAATTAAAAATTTGAAGAATTAAAAACATATTTAAACTTATTATATTTTTATCAAAATATAATATCATATTAATCATTTTCACAATATAAGAGGAAACAAACTTAGTTGATTGTGCATTGTTTAATTTGCCTTATGCTAGATTAGCAACATTCCTAAGCTTGAAAATTATATCTTAATTTATTATAATCTAATCATTCTTGATTGGAGATTTTGGGATGTTACAAAAATTCATTGTAAAATAATGTTGATGAATGAAGCTCACATTTGTGACTATTAATTGTTTATCGTTGAGGCATGTGGAATGGTAGAATTACTAGTTAATATTGTTGTTTTGAAAGTTTGTTGCGTAATAAAAATTGCCAATTTTCGCTAATTGTTTCATAAATATTGAGTAAGTGTGTAAATTGGGAAAGTGTAAAAGACCTTAGTTGACAAAAGGACGAATGTAACTCTATTAGGGATTAAGAACAAATCTGTACTAGATATTGTGTTTTAGTAACCAATTTGGGTCTTTAGTCATTGATCAATTAACTTATTCTAAAAAAAATTGTTCAAGTTTATAAAACAGTTTAAAAATATAATTAGTTTTTAAATAGTTTGGTTTGTTCATAATTTGGTTCGTTTGTAGGCATAACCCTTTACATAGACTATAGATTTGATTGTGAATAGGAAGAATTTATAAAAAGAAAAGGTGACAAAGAAATGACACAAGAAATTAGAGAAAGTAGATAAAAAGAGCGAGCCATTGACTTAATTACATGCTTTTACAAAATTTCAATGCTTAATCATTTTTATTTGAAAACTCATGTCAAATACTTTGATATGATCTTTTGTTGTTGCTCCAACCATAGTTGTTGTTGTCGCAACAAAGTATCCTCTTGAATTGACACATTTAACATTTGTTCATTGGTATTTTCACTAGGCCATGGTCCAAAAGGATCATCCTTTGTGGCTGTTGCCAACGTTGTCTCATTACAATCCTTTGCACTAAAAGTCGGTGGCATTGTTGAAGCATACAACTTATGTTCTTGAAAGTGTATGGGAACAATACTCAAGTTAGAGTTTTGAAAAGCATTAAGAGTTGGTGCTTCTTCCATTATGGCATCATCATATGATTTGTGCACTTGAAATGTTGGAGTTGAATAATTGTTAAAAGAACTGGCATGGAAACTTGGTGTTGCTATCATGTTATTATCCGAAGTTCTAGTGTTAAAAGTTGATGGCATTGTCATGCTGGACTCTTCCAAAAAACCTTGAGCTCTGAAAGTTGGCTCCATTAATGCTGTCTCATTTGGATACATGTCACCAAAAATTAGATCTAGATTTGCTATGGAGCTAGAATTTTGATCCGAGAAGGTTGGTACAGTAGGATCCTGAGCATAAAAGGTTTGTGTTGTTGCCTTAAACGTTGGTGCTTCATCAAAAACATCAATAAAACTATCACTAGTGGTTGCAAGAGGAGCAATAGTTTGTGTATCATCTAGGAATGGGTTATAGTTGTGCTGAGGAACTGAAGCTTGATCAAATGAGTCAAACCCATTTACCAATTTGTGTGATGTTTCAAAAGGTGCGGTTACTGCCTTTGCCAAAACTAACTCCCAACAATCTTTGGAACCTGCTTTTGTATTTGGTTGCTCCCACTCATTTGTTTGATTTTGTTGCACTTCCTGCTGCCATTCATCAAAACTTACTACATCCAAACTTGACCTAGATGTTTGATCAATTGGTAATGATTGGGTAGAACCAGAACCATTTGCACTAACACAATCATCATATTGGGAATCTTTCTCATCTTGGTCTGATTGCTCTGAATGCATGTCTTGCTCAAGTGATCTCGTAGGACTCAAAGCAGCATCAGTAGCACTCATGAGATCTTCCAACGATGTACATTGTGACTCGAATTCGGATCCTGTATCAAAAAACCTTTCAAGTGTCCCATATCTTTCACCAGCTTCATCTTGGGATGAACATGAACCTGTAGGGTCCTTTGGTGGAGGAAAAAGGAAGGGATTTGGATCATTACTTTGTGGGAAAGAAGATTGGTCCTTTAAGAACTCTTGTAATGTTTCCATAAGCTCTTCAGAAATGTTTTTCACTCTTGGGAACTCACAGGACCTCCCAACCCCAATGCTTACACAAAAAGAATAGAAAGAAGATAACTCTTGAAATTGTTTATAGGATTTAACACAAGCATTGAATGCTGCAGCAGATGCTGAAAATGGCAAATGGAAGAAGCAATCTAAGACAACAGCAAGACCATCAGAGATATCCCTATACAAATCAAAGCTTTCTTGAACAATAGCATAAAGAGAAATCTGAACCAAACGGCTGGTCCTGGCTGACCCAGTAGGCCTTGTGCCCATAGCTTTATCCAACAATATTTGCCAATGTTGAATTCTATCAAGCACCATTGTAGGTTTCATGTCTTTAATACCTGGGTCATTTGATAGCTTGTCCTTTTGGTTCCTCTCAGGAAACCGATTATGATGTATGAATCGTCGTTGGAGTTTTCCGGTTAGGAAGCAGTCCAAGCGTTCATCAAGGTACAAAGCAAATGTTCTAATGAATGCAGTGTAATCCCAAGGGCTAGAATTTGAGTCATCTTTGAAACTTGAAAGGTTGAGGATTTTGGCACCCCTTTTCATTGCATGGAAAATTTCCCTAGGAAAATATGGATCACCATCTTGAAAGATTCTAAGGATAAGCATGAGAGATTTTAGGGCAACAACCCAATTGCGGGTCTTACCAATGCGTTTGCCTATGCAATGAGCACATGCAATTGCATACACTTTGTTAGAGGACACTATGTTCAAAATTTCATTCACGTAACGCTCTTCAATGGGACTTTTGTCATGGGTTGTGGCTTTGAGAATGGTCACTTCAAGATTGGCAGCATTCGTTACCTTGGCTAGGCTAATGCTTGTTTGGTCCTTCACTGCTCCAATTGCCTTCCTTAGCTTGCTTGGCATGGTGATCAATCAAATTTTATATATGACAACTTGTTTCTTTTTCTCCTATCACGATTCTAACCTTATTAGGCATTTCATGTTTCTTGTTCATTTTTTTCTAACTTGTT
Source organism: Mucuna pruriens (assembly GCA_025330945.1). Taxonomy (NCBI): domain Eukaryota; kingdom Viridiplantae; phylum Streptophyta; class Magnoliopsida; order Fabales; family Fabaceae; genus Mucuna; species Mucuna pruriens. The sequence continues at coordinate 139,528 of JAENHJ010000103.1, read as the reverse complement.
TCCAAAGAAAATGATAGGATTTCCGGACAACAGTTTTCATGTCAGACATTCACGTACGGAAGAAGAGTATCAACATTCAATTTCTCCTTTTTTTAGTGTCTAAATTTTTATGGTGGAGAGTAAATGTAGGAATATGGAAACATAGCCATTACGAGTATGTCGTTCCTTTTTGGTTGGCCAATTTAAGCTTTTGAATTAGTATTCATTAGCTTCCACCTCTCTTATGGTTTTTTTTATTGAATAAACAACTATTTTAATCTTCAAAAATATATTTAATCTGTCAACTTCTTAAATGGATCTAGGTATGTAGATAAATTAATCTTTTACTTTCTAATGGGAGATATCCTGCCTTCACTAAAAAAAATATATGCATAACGTCATTTTAATTAGTTTGGTTTATTGACTCATAAAAAATATACTATTTTATCATTCTCCGAAATTGAAAATTTGAAATTATTTTACAAATTTTATTAGAATATACTGATAGTATAAATTTTTTGTTTCAATCACGTATAGTTATATACGATAAATTATCTAATATAATTTTAAATTGGTTGGCTGTATAAAAAAAATTTAATTTACCACCCATGGCACATAAATTCTTGTTTTACTCCATAAAGTTGAAATCAATTTAGTTTCTTATAATCTCATATTTTAAAGAACAGTTTAATATATTTTTTAATGATTAATGAATTAAAATAATACCAATTTTTTTATAGAGATATCACCCACAATGATAATTCTATAGTTTCCTCTGTGACGGTGATATTTATTGTTAACTGAAGTAATAAAATGCAGATATATTCTTTTATATTCAATACATGCATGTTTTTTTCCCTATTAGTTTAGCTAGACAAAATTGTCACATAGTATATAAAAGGATATTAGTTTACATTGATCAACAATTATATATAAACAGCCGTTTTATTATCCAACTGTTAAATTACTTACATATTATTCAGATTATGTGTGTGAATTTTTATAAAAATTGAATATCAATAAATTTATAATTAAATTATTCTTATTTTTTTAAAAGTATATATTATGTTAATTTGTTGTAAATTATATTGCATATGTACAATCAAGTCTTGGTGAGATTTTTGATCTCATGATCAAGCACTTCAAATCTCATTTTTAAACCACTAAATCAAATAAACTATAAGCATGAAACTTATATTATTATATCTTATAACTATTAAATAATATTATACTTAATATAAATATATATATATATATATATATATATATATATATATATATATATATATATTTATTTATGTTTATGTTTATGTTTATATTAAGTATGAAAGGTGCATATTATTTATTTAATAGTTATAAGTATAAGGTATATATAATATAAGTCTCGTATATTTTATTGATAGTATGTTTGGTTTAGTGGTTTAAGAATAGGTTTTGGTGTGTTGGTTGTGGGATTAAATCTAGTTGTGTCAAATCGCCTCACATATGTGATACTTAGGGACTAAAATTGTAGATTATATGATACCTAGAAGACCCAATTTGTGCAATTAGAACCTAAGAGATCAAAATTATACATATATGATACTTTGAGGACTAAAAGTGCAATTAAACCTTTTTTTTAATCTAATAGTAAATTGAGAAAAGCATTTTAGTAAAAAAAATTATTGAACATATATATACTAAACTATAGTATGAAAATGACTTTTTTAGGTGATAATGAGAATGATATATCTCAAGTTCTCAACCATTCAAATAAAACAGAAAGGTTGACATTTTAAGACTTAAAAATTTACTTAGGTGGTATTTCCACTATCACCACCATCGCTATGAGCACCCCACCACTGCCACAACCACCACGACTGTTGTCACCACCTCTACCATCACAATCATTATCTATTGTCGCCATCACCACTATTACCATCCTCATCACCACCACAACCCCCATGATTGCCACCACCTCATCACTACCACACCATTGTCCCAACTAGCATAGTCACTACCTCATCATCAATGTGATTGTCACAACCTTGCCACCACCATGCATCGTCATAACTGTCACCACCACACCATTGTCCTTACTCGCATCGCCATTGTCATTGTCGCCTTCACCATTATCGCCACATGGTGGTAACAACAACAATAATGACAATAGTGGAAATAGTGATAGTAGTGGTTGTGGTTTAAAGGGTTGAGATTTGTCGGTTCTCATTCTTACTTAAGAAAATCATTCTCATAAGTTATGTCTTCGTATATATGATGTATCTAATGAAAAAATCTTTTTATGTAAGAATGAGATTAATAAATATTGATCATTAGATTTTGTTATGAATTGTCAAAATTAAAACATGTAAAGTACTTTGAGTTTTTGAGAAAATTTCATAACTTTTAAGTAGTCACCTCGCATTAAATCTTGAAAACTACAAAATTAAGAAACAAATTCATTAAATATTTTGTGGACCCTACAAAAATTGTAATTTAAAAAAAATCAATCAATAGCATAAAATGTATTGGAGAATGTATTGTTAGAATTAAGTATATTAACAATTCTGATACATAGGGAGACTCTTGTGAAAACATTTAATTAATGTGATAAATGAAAACTATAAATATTGACCACTAAATTATATTTGAATGTTTAAAATTAAAAAAAAATGTGTAATATCTTAAATTTTGTCAAATTTAATAAGGTTGAAACACAAACCACACTTATTTTTTTCCAATACTTTAGTATTTTAGAAATTTTTATTTATGTTTTGATTAGCTTAAGCATTAAAATAAAATTTCTAAAACTAAAATAAAATTTCTAAAACTAAAATAAAATTTCTAATACTAAAAAAAAATTCACGAAAACAGGAAAAATTATGTAAAAGACGTAAATATAATATTTATTAGACATACAAATATATTTTTATTTAAAGAAATTAAAAATATAAAACTAAAAATTTTTCAAATAAAGTAGTTGAAGCTAGTAGGTAAAACTTAGAACCCTTAGAAACACCTCAATTTTAAAATGCTTACTAAAACAAGATTAAGAAATTTAATTACAATATAAATTATTATAAGTAATATTTAAAACTAAATCACCTAATTAGATTTACTTCACTAAATTTTAATTAAGATTGACTAAAAGTACATCTTTAGTTAATAGGATAATTAAATTAATTAGTATCAAGACTAAGAATTGTGTAACTTTCATATATATATATATATATATATATATATATATATATATATATATATATATATATATATATATATATATATATATATATATATATATATATATATATATATATATATATATATTGATTTGAAATCATTATAAGCTATTTCCTGAAAATCTGAAAATAAATTAATATAATTTAGAATTTAACTAAAGTCCAAATTAAGACAACATAAGAAATTTTTAGTTTAAATTAAAATTACAGTAAATTAAAATATAAAATCTAAAAAACTAACTAATCTAATTTTTTTTATATTATTCTAACTAAGATTAAGATAGTTGAATCAAACCTTAGTTACTAAGATAATTAAATAAATGAGAATAATCTAAATCTATATTTTGTAAACTTAAATCATAATAATTATCATATATAATCATTTTATTCAATTCTCCTAAAAACTGACAAGAACTACATGAATTCTATTTGAAATTCAAGAACAAAAATTTGATATTATAAACTCCCGTACGGTATCGTATAGGACTGTTTACGGATAGGTTTAAATGGATTTTGAGTGAAAAAGATATAATCCAATCCAAGTATTAAAATGATGTGTAGTTGGATTTGGTTTGAATTATTTTATTAAAAAAATTTGATCTGGTTTAATAAAATATAATTTAGATTTAATTGGATACGTATTATTATTGATATTTTAATTTATTATTATTATAAATTTTTAACTTAAATATTGGATATTATTTTTTAAATAAATAATTTTTTATATATAAATATACTAATAATTTATTTTAAAATAAAAAACACAAAAGATTAAAAAGTGTAGATTATTAATATAATAATTATCCTACAACATGGTTTTCTTTTTCTAAAGAGATAAAAACATATATATTTCAAATAAAAGTTAAGGAGGATGAAGAATATATATTTTTTATAAGAAATAATATATACGTGTATCGATTGGCCTCCCACACCTGGGACTCAACAAGTCGAGAAGTCTGCTAGCCGACTAAGGAAACTAATGAAAGTACACTAAAGTAATTAATGTTTGTAGGTAACGTCGCCTGACAAAAGCATAGGGTGAAGTGCACTGCTCAAGGCTTGGGAACTAGCATACATCCCTCTCTATTTGTAGGTATTCAAGACCTAAAGGTAGGGGATGATAGAACCTGAGAGATCCCATCAAGGGGGAACTGGTGCCTAGGAGAAGAGAGGGAGGTATAAAGAACATAGTCGGTTAAGTGGAGGATTTTGAAAGATACACATGTAACTTCTAGAGAGAAAAAGAGAGAGAACCTATACATTGGCGCCCATCGTAGGGCCTCGAGAAAACTTTTCCCAACACCTGCAAATTTTAGAGAACAAGAGCAAAAGCAGCGAAGGGGGAGCAAAGGTGACCATGTCGGTAACCAGAAACCAAGCAAGTTCTACCAACAAGGGCGAAGAAGACACCCTACAATGGCTACTCTACGTAGTGGTTCCTCTACAAGAAAGGAGCGATGAGCAATCACAACTCAGTGCGGAGGTAGTAAGACGTTAGATGGAGGCAGAGGAGTGACATCGTCAAGCAGAGGAGCGACACCTTGAAGCTATGAAAATGGCTTAATAAAGGGAGGAGGAGCTCCACCAACAACTGGCCACCATGAAAGCAGTTGTAGAAAAGGCTGAGGGACCAGTGCGATCGGTGGTGGACACCCATACATTTTGGAGACAACCTTTCAGCAAGGAGATTGACAGGACCCCCATCCCAGCTAACTTTTAAGAGCTAGTGGTAGAGATAAGGGGAACGGTGGAGCTAGAGACTACATTCGGGACGGGAGTCGACACGCAGAGCATACTGGTCTTATACACAATAGTCGACACATGGGTCTCCTATAACATGATCGTGGGACATCCCGCTCTAAATAGGCTAATGGCGATGGTATCCACCCCACACTTATGTATGAAGTACCTTATTGGAAGGAAAATAAGAGTCGTTTGGGCCAACCAAAAGGTAGCCCGTAACTGCTACGAAGACAACCTGAGGGTAGGGTCACGACCCTCAAATGGCAGAGGAGCCGCTGTCAACTTCCTAGACTTGGACCTGGATCTACGACATCAATTCAAGGATCAGAGACCACGTCCTGCAAAAGAGTTGAAGGAGGTCCAAATCGGCCCCTATGTCTCCCACAGGACAAAGATAGGAACAACTTTGGGCAAAGAAGCAGAGGACGACTCATACACTTCCTCGTTGAAAATAGGGATGTCTTCACTTGGTGTCTGGCCGAGGTCGGGCATTGATCCGGATTTCATATGACATCACTTGTCCATAGCACCGAGAGCCCGGCTAGTTGCATAGAGGAGACAAAGACTAGGGGAGGAGAAGCAGAAAGTGACCAAGGAAGAAACCAACAAGTTATTAGCGGCAGGATTCATCAAAGAGGTACAATACCCTACATGGCTTGCTAACATAGTCATGGTAAGAAAATCTAGTGGCAAGTGGATGTGCACTGATTATACCGACCTAAATAAGGCTTGCTCGAAGGATTTATACCCACTCCCCAACATAGATTGATTGGTAAATGGAGCTTCAGGCTTCGTATTACTAAGTTTTATGGACGCTTAGTCAGGGTACAATCAGATAAGAATGCATCCGCAGGACGAGTCCAAGACCACCTTTATCATTGACTCGGGAACCTTCTGCTATAAGGTAAATGCCCTTTGGCTTAAAAAAATGCAGGGGCTACCTATCAACATCTGATGGACAGGATTTTCAAAGACGTGATGGGAACTGACGTGGAAGCCTACGTTGACGACATGGTGGTGAAATTGACAACGGTTGGTGAACACTGCAATGTCTTTCAAAGGGTATTTGAAACTTTAAGAAAACATCAACTCAAGTTAAACCATAAGAAGTGCTTTTTTGGTGTCCAGGTGGGAAAATTTATGGGTTTTATATTAACTGAAAGGGGGATTGAGGCCAACCCTAAGAAATGTCAAGTCGTCATTAACATAAGGATCCCGCGAAATGTCAAAGGGGTGCAACAGTTGGTTGGGAGAATCACTACCTTGTCCATATTCTTGTCCTGGTCAACCAAAACGGCCCTTTCCCAAGCGAAAATTTCTGGGTTTTATGTTAACTGAAAGGGGGGTTGAGGCTAACCTTGAGAAATGTCAGACCGTCATTGACATGAGGAGCCCACGAAATGTCAAAGAGGTGTAACAGCTAGCCAGAAGAATCATTGCCTTGTCCAGATTCTTGTCCCAGTCAAACCGAACGACCTTGCCCATCTTTTAGACTTTGAAGAAGGGTGGAAATTCCTATGGATAAAAGAGAGCAAAGAAGCTTTCCAGAAAATGAAGGCGATGCTAGCGGTCCCCCTATCCTTACCAAGTCAATTTCAGGTACCCATCTTCTCGTTTATTTATCTATGATTGATGATGTTGTTAGTTAAGCCATTGTCCAAGAGAAGGAAGGAGACTAGTGCCCAGTTTATTTTATAAGCAGAGTCTTACAAGGACCAGAGAAGAGATATCATAAGATAGAAAAGGTCGCCCTCTCTCTTATAGTCATTTCGAGGAGACTTCGCCCATACTTCTAGAGTTATCATGTAATCGTCCAGACAAATCTACCCATTTGACAGATACTACAAAAGTCAGACCTAACTGGGATAATGGTGAGATGAAGCGTCCAATTGTCTGAGTTTGATATATCCTTCGAAAGAAGAGGTCATATCAAAGCACAAGCATTGGTTGACTTCATAACAGAGTTAGCTCTAGTAGGGCATCGGGGTAGTGGAGGCAGGGAATGGTTTTTATCCATTAATAGAGCATCCAATCAAAGTGGGTGTGAGGTAGGAGTCATCCTTAAAGGTCCTGACGGAGTCTTGGTCGAGCAATCATAACGATTTGAGTTTAAGGCTAGTAACAATCAAGCCGAGTATGAAGTGTTACTGGTTGGGATGAAGTTGGACATGGAGCTGGAAGACCAGATTTAACAGCCAAGAGTGATTCGAAACTAGTCACAGGCCAGGTAAACAGAGAGTATCAAGCCAAAGATCCTCAATTGATCAAACATTGGGATAGAGCGATGAAACTGACAGCCTTATTCGAAAAATTCACACTCTTGCATGTCCCTCGTGAACAAAATGAAAGGGTCGACTTACTATCAAAGCTAGCTAGCACCTAGAGAGGTGGGAACAACCAATCAATTATCCATGAAAAAATTAGTTGATCGATGGTGGAAGAACAAGGGGTGTACTGTGTGGAGACAAAAAAGATGTGGATGGACTGGTTTTTGGAATACTTCAAGAGGGACATCGTTCCAGAAGAGGCAGTTCAGGCCAAAAAGTTGATAAGGGAAGCATCCAAATACACTCTCGTAGGCGAAAACTTGTACAAGAGGAGCTTCTCCTTCCTACTACTCAAGTGCCTAGACACTAATAAGGCTGAGTACGTAATGCAAGAAGTGCACGAGGGCATATGAGGATCACACGTAGGAGGCTAAGCTCTAGCAAGTAAAGTGGCTAGGTAGGCTATTACTAGCCGACATTAAAACATGATTTCCTAGAATACATTAAGAAATGTGACACGTGTTAATGGTTTGCAAATGTACACAAAGCCCCGTCAGAGCAATTACATTCGATCATGTCACTCTAGTCGTTCCATAAATGGGGCATCGATATCTTGGGCTCCTTCCCTATAGTAACAGGACAGATAAATATATAATTGTGGTTATTGATTATTTCATGAAATGGGTTGAAGCAAAGTTGGTCACCACCATTTCAGCTGAAAAAGTCAAGTGTTTCTATTGGAAAAGGCTGGTATGTCATTTTAAGCTTCCGGTTGTGGTAATCTCAAACGATGGGACACAATTTGCTTCCCAGTTGGTGGCTGAGTTCTACTCGTAACTAAAAATCCAGCAGTCGTTCACTTTAATTGAGCATCCCCAATCAAACAGCCAGGTAAAGGTGGCCAATAAGGTCATACTGAGAGGGCTGAGAAGACGGCTCAAGGAGCCAAAAGGAAGATGGGTAGAGGAGCTCCCTCAAGTGTTGTGATCGTATCATACTACCCCTCATTCTACTACAAATTAAACTCCCTTCTACCTAACTTTTGGCACCTAGGCGATGATCCCAGTTGAAATCAGGGAGCCATCTCCCTGAACCACCTGGTTCCAACATGCTCAAAATGAAGACGAGCTACGAGTAAGTCTAGACCTATTACAGGAAGCTCGCGAGGTGGCTCATATAAGGGAGTATGCAGTCAAGGTGCGGGTAGAAAAGCAACATGACAAAAAGGTTTCCCCCCAACAATTCAAGAGTCAAAACTTAGTGCTAAGAAGAATTTGTAGAGCCACCAACATTAACAAACTCACCTCAAATTGGGAGGAGTTGAACCCACCGCATGTAGCTTGTAATTAGCATGCATACCATTAAACTAAATGTATATTCCCTTCCTTCAGCTGAAATCGCAAGTCGTCCGCCAGCTAACAAGACTCTTGCGTATTCCCTTCCGCAATCTCCAAAGTCGTCTTTAGCTTGGAGTTCTCTTCCCTCACCTTCTTAGCACGACACTCTAAATTGTCATTCCTACATTCAAGAGTCCAAGCAAGCACCAGAGAATAGTTGGCATATGCTTCAAGAGCCTTAAAGCCACCAGGAAGCCCAAAGACTTTAACTTTCTCCAAGTCAGAGAGTGACGTCAAGTGTTGGTCGACCACCTCGGCCAAAGGGAAATGGCAACTCCAGACAAAGGTTTTGTTTAGATTTCCATGAAGCATGGCCTTCCAATCCAAAGATGGACCTGATGTGGCTTTAGCAGAACCGCCTTCCAAAGGACTCTCCTTTTCTTTTGAAGAAGGAGAAGGTATCTTGATAACCTCTCGAGCCCTCTTCCAAGAAGATTCTGTAAGAGGGGAGGTGGCAATTGACTCATATGTGGTCCCAGCCACGATGCCACCCACCAATGGAGTCGCCTCAGAAGAAGTGATAGGCGGTATAGTAGCATTTGCAGGATTGGCCAAGACCTCATTAACGGTAGCAACCCGAGCAATAGAAGGTTGAGCGACTTTCTTCTTCCTCAAAGCCTTGAGCATGGAGGGAGTTAAACCTGCAATGAATCAAACAATAGTTAGTAAACAGAAATATAACATTAATGTGAAAAATGATAAAGCCAGGGAGTATCACCCTTCTTTAAGAGATCCACGCAGGACATAGGTGGCAATTCGCAAAGTTTTGTTATAAGCTCATCTTCCCAGCTAGACAGGCTAGCCCTGTCCACTTTCACCATGACAGACCCCTTAGTCCATGAGGCGAAAGTGGGGATCACCAGCTGAGTTAACCAAGAGGTTAGAGCCCACTCAACCATCATACACTTGAAAGAAGCAATCTTTGAAGAATTTGTAGCTCTCATGGGAGGCACAGCCCTAATTTGAAGGAGGAGGGTGTCATAAAGATAAAAGTTAGCATCCTCCCCAACCTCGGGCCCCCCACATGCAAGCTTATATGGCTGACAAGGTCGAACCTCCACGGACCAAGGTCCCCAACTACAGATGGCGCTGGTCATCCCTTCTACGAAGTCGGTAGAGTTATAAACTAAGAACATCTTAAGGACATTCTTGTCCACCCAATCAAAGGAGAAATCCTCATCGAAAGACATCCCTTTCAACCCTTCCCCTATGGTAGCGAATCTATCGTCTTCCTAGTACCAAATTGAGATAGACCAACACTCCACTCTAGGGGGTTCAACACCCATAGAAAAAAGGTTTTTTGGCTTTGAGGAGTTAAGTGCGGCTTCACGGGAGGGGCTAAGTGCAGCTTCACAAGAGGCACAAGGTGCAGACAAAGACCCTTCGACAGTGGTTTTCCCTATGAGAAAAACCACATAAGGGTGAAGGAAGAAACCCACAGTGTCGTGGCCCCTGAAAGATCCCTAAATAGAGCCACCTAGGGAGGTCCAAAAAGAGAAACAAAAAAAGGCAAGGGATTGAGGAGTTACCTTTGTTGGCCATAGCCGTCGAAATTGCAAAAAGTTATAGGGAGCAGAAGTTGCAAGACACAAAGCAAGAAAGTAAGGAGGAACACTAGACAAGAGTAAGACAAAGCATAAGCAAAAGGTAACCCAAGCAACGTACTCAACTAGGATGTTTAAGGAGAGAAAACCATCAAGCACAGATCCAACATCCCAAAATGAAGCGTCGCCACCTTCCTACTTGCATATGAGGGTGGAGATTGAAAGCGCTAACCACCCTCATTATGGCACTAAAGCATCATTCTAAAGCTAATGATGGAATGCCATGCGATGATATCCCAGGCACCACTAGCCAGGTGTCATAGCTAGGGGGAATCTAATGAGTCACCCGACTTAATAAGGCACCTATCAGTCAAGTTGATTACCTAACCATGAGAAAGGACATGGTCACCATCTGAAGCAAAGTGAAAGCGTCTTCTCTGACGATCAATGCTTGAGGGGCTATGTACTGGTGGGCCTCCCACACTGGGGACTTATCAAGTCGAGGAGTCGGCTGGTCGACCAAGAAAACTAAGAAAAGTACACTGAAGTAATTAATGTTTGTAGGTAATACCGCTTGACAGAAGCATAGGGTGAAATGCACTGCTCGAGGCCTGGGAACTATCATACATTCCTCCCTATTTGTAAGTGTTCGAGACCTAGAAGTAAGGGGAGGACAAAACCTGAGATGTCCCATCAAGGGGAACTAACGCTTAAGATGAGAGAGGGAGGTATAAAGAACATAGTCGGTTAAGTGGAAGGGTGATTTTGAAAGATACACAAGCAACTTCTAAAGAGAAAAAGAGAGAGAACATGTACAATATATGAAAAAAGCATAATAAAATATTAGTAAAATAGCAAAAAAAATATATAAAAAATGTATAAAAGTTACATGTGAAATATATAATAACCTATATATACTAAAAATATCAATTTGATTTAGATTGGTTCGTTTTTGCTGACTCGATCCAAAATTCGATTCGATCTGGTAATTTGAGCAAAAACAATTATCCAAAACAATAAAAAATCATTTTTTTTTGTTTTTGATTTTTTATATTGGTTTGTGATTTTATTTTGAATTGGATTGGATTGGATTGGGTATTAACACCCCTAATGCCATTATCCTAAGAAGCAAGTTGTAAAGGATGAAGACATCATCATAATATAGTTTTTACAAAGTAAATAAGTTTTTACAAAAAAAAAGATACAACACGTAAATGAATAAAAGACGAAGATAATAGTCATATATAAGACAATACATAAACTTATATTTAATTAAACATATAGTCATATGATACACAAGCATACCTAGTTTAATATGCTTTTCAGGTACTACACATAGTTGAGTCTCATAAATGCTTAAACATATCAAAAAAGACTTGACTAAAAGTTAACAAAAGGAAGCTCACCTACTTCATAAAAAGACGAGTCTAATTGATTAACAATACAATGTATTTTTGTGACAAAAACAACTTTGTTCTCTTATGTCTGTTGATTGTACGAGAAAATAAATACAAGCAAAATGTTTTATCTTATCAAAGTTATTAATTTGTGAAAAACAATTAATGCAACATTAAACATCCCAACTTTCACTTTTCTTTTTCTAAAGAAGAAAAAAGATACATTTGTACAATGTTATCTTGAAGACTACCAATATACTACTGAAGACCTCAACATAGATAAGTGGTTAGTGCTCTTGATAAACCCATAAACACTCTATCTCTAGAATTATCTAAGTGTTATAAACACTAAGTAACCTAAGTCGTACCATGATCATTAAAATTTTAATTATCCTTAAGTGATATTTATTTTAATTCTAACCTTATTTTGTTAACTAGAAATATCTAGAAATGAATATTTTATTTTAATTTCCAAGTCACAAAATAATTTTGTTTAATTATCCATATATTCCTCTTATTCCATCAATACCCATAAGTTATTTTTTTTATTTCTAAATCCTAAATCCTTTTAAGTAATAATGATTATCCTTGAACAATTAAAAGAACAATTAATTTGTAAAAAAAATTGTAGTTTAATGTATTTTAATTCTTTTTTTCTCTATGATTAATCATAATCTTATAATAATCCAAGTTATAATAACTATTAAAATTCATTTAATTATATAGTTATCACAAACTGGATTAAAATTTTGAATATAAATATAGTACATGAAATTTATTTACCTATTCCATACTGCACATTAGACAATCTATGGTTGACAAACACTAAATATTCCCAGGGAGATTGACCACAAGCCTAACTACAATCACTTTTTTTTAAGTTTGTATCACCTCATAGAGGATAACATTGAATTGGCAGCAACTATTTTGGACCACTTACTAGCTTGTTCCAGACTAACATGTGAATGTTAAAACGTTAGTGAGACCCAGACTGACATGTGAATGTCGAAACGTTAGTGACTCAAGACTCCTTATGCCAAGTATAAATTGTTGTAGCATGTAGCAACCATATCACATCATACATATCTCGATTTAAAGCAACATGACTCACAACCTTTGTGTGCCACGTCAGCCACAAGCATCCATAATGTGGACTTAGACATGAAAGACATGGAGATCCAATACTTCAAGAGGGAGTCCAAGACAAATTAAGCTCATTAATAACTCAAAAAGAGCTTAAGTTTACATATACTTTATACTCTTACTTTGCAGGTCAATTTGGTCAAATGTAATCCTTATAATTAGGCTTGAGATATCCTTTTGGAGATGGCAAAAAGGGTGGGTCGATCATATTTTGGAAAGGACTTATGTGAAACCATCACCTAAAATTCATGTTCTAGATACGAAAGTAGTCAACCACGTGATAACACGAGCAACCCCAAAATTGCTTTAGTAAGATAGCAAATGGTTATATATATATATATATTAATTCTATTTAATTATTACATTTTTATTTGTATTATTATATGTTATATATATGTGTCTTTATTATACAATATATATAAATATGTATTGATATTTTTTAAATATTATAAAGTACCTTATAGTATTATAATAGTATAATATATGATCAATAAAATAAAAGCAAAAAATAACCTCCCCATAGTTGAATACTGTGCTAGATACCATGAAAAAATCTTAAGCACAAATCAGAATAAGGAAGGTGTGGAAAACAGATATAAAAGGCAGGAGAGTAGAAGAACCAAGAAAACTCTGAAAGTGAAATTCTAACTCAGCATTTCATATTCTGAACTCAGGGTTGACTTCTTACATTTATTTTGCTGTATGGTTAGAGAACTGTTACAGCAGCTAACTAACTCTAACAGAGGTTGTTATAGTTCTAACAGACTTTGAACAACCAACAACTAACAATTACAGAATTACAACAGAAGCTGAAAATAAGGGATTACTCTTAAAAATTACAAGGCAAAACTCAATTGTACCAGACTAAGTATCAAATTATCAAGTGCAGGAAGTTACTGAGCATAATGGAAAGTACCATTTTTAAATACATTTTATCTTGGATATAAGGAATAGAAACTCCACCCCACAAAAAAATTTTGGCCCCGTTTGCGGTGGTTGAGTTTTAAGTTTTTAGTTTTAAAATATAAGTTTAAAAACAAACATGTTTGGATAAAATCAGGCTGAGTTGGTTTTTTTCACTTGATTTTTAGAACACTTTTTTCTTAGTTTTGAAAACAATTAAAAAAGGTCTCTTTATCTCCAATCCACAAAGTCCATTAACACTGTCACCCAGAGTGACACCACCTTCACCATCACCATCGTCGTTCTGGTGTTTGCCCAACATCTTCAACCCCATCCCCTTTGACTTAGAATCCTGTATGTGGCCCTGGCAGGAGCGCGTCATTCTGTTTCCTAGGTCATTTCACCCTCCCAATCTTAGACTCTTTGATTTGTGGCGCTAGCGACTCAAGGAGCTTAGTTTTGACCTAGTTCTACCTCCCAAATTCTACAATAAAAGTTAGTGTACAAAAAACGTAAACAGCATGTGATAATTGCACTCAATCTTTTCTGGCAGTAAATTGATCATAATTAACATACTTACATGTGTCTCCATGAAATCAGTGGAAAATTTGCCTCACTTTGTCACTTCCAAGTTAAACCTGAATATGTAACAATAGCTAAGAAATTTGAATATTTTCACTCAAATCATTCTCCTCAACCCAAAAATGAAAACGGAAAAATCAAAATAGAACAAAATCAACAAATACAGAAAGAAAAAAAAAAGTAAATAAGATTGTTGAATATATCCAAGCATAGGCTGCATAGCTGCTTCCAAAACCCACTAAATGAACTTCCTATATACTCCTCACTTTCTACCGCTCTACATACCGAGTTTGACAGCTGCTGAAACCTCTTCTAAACTCTACAAATGCCATGGCATAATCAAGATAATGAACTAAATCCATTCCTACACTCATTGCCTAATAAGAAATATCTCAGCATTCATCAAGGATCCACTTAGTGACCAATAACTAATGACGCTATATTAGTCCTATAACCAGGAAAAATAAGAAGAGATTGATTAAACATTTTACTTACTTTCCTGCTCTACTTATAGCCTATCTGTACCATCAAATGGCGATAATAACGTCCTCGCATTATTCTGTGCCACACAAAATGAAACAAGTTGCGAAAATTCAGCTGCATCCGCTGCTGTACAAGCCTGCAATCAAATATCAGTTTAAATAAGTATTTTATTCCTGTGCAGTTTATTATCAGCACATTGAAAGCAAGAAAATCACTTACCATCTCACTAAACACCTCTGAATCCCCTTAGATATGGGACGAATGAGTGGTGGATCCCGTTGAGCATAAAGCAAACCCACCTTCAAAAGACCACAAAGAGGGGGGGAAAGCCATGAACTTTACTTATACAATGTTTCTATGAACATATAATGTTAATAAATTTTACAAATATATTTTAAGGAATTTAAGGCCTTCGTACTACTAAGTATTAATAGCCAACCCCACCTTCCGGAAAAAGGCTTTGTGTTTTTTGCTGCTGTTGTATATTACTGAATAATGAAATCACGAGTCTTGGTTCTCTAATTTTCTTAAGTTAAGTGCCACATGAGTGTATGACTCATTGAGCTGCCCCACCTAAGGAATAGGTTAGGTTGTTATTGTTGATTTAAAGTAGTAAAAGTTCAGTAGTTCACCTATGCTTCTCTTTGGTAGTGTTTGAATTTTCAATTGAATTTTTAGCCATAATTAACAGGCTTTCATAAAAACAAGAAATAAAATAAACTTATTGAAACAAGCAAATGTCATAAACAACTGGTAATGATCATCTACAACATCACAAAACTTCAGATTGAATGACCTAGTAATGTAAAAATTGACAAGGAAGATCCTAAAAAGCCAATGGCTTTTCTGAAATTAACATACCTGTAACAATGCAACAGTAGATGGATCATCAAAGATTTCTTCACTATAATCGCTTCGGTAATTGACCTGCTTGAAGATAATAATCAGCATTATTAAAAAGATTCCAAGCACATATTTGCATAGTCAAAAAATAAACAAAACAAAACCTTTTAGTACCATAATATCTAAGTATAATACAGGATACTACTTCCGTAAGGAGAAATATTAGCAACACTTTTTTTCAACACTACATAATTGGAGGCCCACCAAGCCCAGCAGTGGAGTGAATAAGGTATTGTTGTTTTGTTTATTTATCGTGAGAATGAAAATTTGCTTTATGAATGTGCTCTAACACATAAACCTTGTAATCCTTTAGGCTAGAAATAGCCATGGGTGCTTTCTATCATTAGGAATTTCCAGTCTTAATATTTTTCCTTGAAAAATCATCTTACCTAATCAGCATTAAAAATAATAAAGAACAGATTGTATAGAGGAAAATAACAGAGAACAAAGAAACAGAAATGTTGGACCATTCGCACATAGATCACAAGATGTTGGAATGACACAGTGGAATGTTGCAGAAACAGAACAGAGAAATGAAGCAAATAACATAGGAAAGAAAATCCCAACTGACAGAGAAAGAACAAGCACAGTGCTTGACAAGAGAAGCAAAGAAAAACAGAAAAAGAAATGAGCAGAAGTAGAGAAGAACGCAAAGAGAAGTCGAGTGTTTTGGAGATGATTGTTGTTGTCAAAGATGGTTGTTGCCACTGAAGATGGTCCTTGCTGCTGGAGATGGTCATCGACGTCAGAGATGTTCATCACCACCAGTGATGGTCGTTGCTGGGTGGTCACTAGAAGACCTTACAGAGTTACAGTGCTGGGATGCAGGGGTTTGGTCACTGGTTTGTATCTCATAAACAACGAATTAGGCATTTTTAATCATTTTGGGCATCAGGTCACATAGCCCAAACTCTTCTTTTCTTATTCTTAGGGTTTTTTAACACTTTGGCCTATTTGGGGTTGGGTCAAACCCTTCTCTTTGACAAATCTTCAGCAATTTCCACCATGACTGCTGCAAATGTCATGGATGTCATGTGAACAGTGGCCACCATATCAGAAATGGTAGATAGCACCATAAAAAGCAATATTGGGAATGGCAAATGGCAGAGAGCTTCCAAACCGCCACGGTGATGCCATAACCGCTATTTGACAACACTGCCAGACTTTAATTTCAATGAATATAGTAACAAATTCCCATTTTATTAGTAGTTATCCACTCTCGTACATGAACATTCAACTAGGAACTAAACACGAGCCAATAACACTGGTACAAATAGTAATCTAAGAAAAGGAGATTCTAAGAATAAAAATATCTTTTCATCACTTACTTGCTTTTAAAACAACACAATTATAATAATCATGCATCTTGATTCCCTTATTACACATAACTAGTCGGATAGTAAAGCTTAAAATCCTCTTTTAACAACAAAAACTTAAAAATGTAGGGATATTATCCTATTATTTTGCATTTTCATATCCATGGCATTGTGTTTGTATTTGCATTTTCATATCCAGTATCTTTCATTTTTCAACAGAACTGTAGTCGCATAAGAACAAAATATAAACTGAAGAAAGATAAGCAAGTTTACCCCAAATTCTGTGTTGACCAAAGACTGAACAAAATCCATTAACTGAAGCTTTGCCCATTCCATGCGCAACTTAGGGTCATCAATCTGTGGTGGATGCCTCCAAGGTGCACCAAAACGTAATTTGTCTTCTGAAACCTTTCCATTGTATACATCAATTGCAAATTTTCGCAAGATCTCCAGAGCTCTATCCAAAGCAGGGTTCACGACAGTAATCTAAATAAAGTTGAATAATATGCGTCATTATTCACGCATGCAAAAGTGAGAAGACTAACAAAAATAATTAAGTTAACCAAATAAATAAATAAAACATATCATCCCTTAAATTTTGAAAAATCACAATCCAAAAATTTCACCTCCACCAAACAAACAGGAAAATCTTAACAATTTTCCCGGTTTTTTACTTTAATATATCAGATCTTTCCTAATTTAAAATTTTTAATATTAGAAATTGGAAAAAGACTAATGTACACCCAGCATCCACCTGGATACGCGGTTAATTATATATATAAATCAATGTTATTAATGACAAATGGTGGTGAGACAAAGATCCACCATATACATATGGTGGACAGTGTGGCGGCCTGTGGAGGAAGCCATGGCAAACAAAAAAAATTATATATATACATGTTCATTTTAGAAGTAAAATACTGAGGAAAAGAAATAAGAAATCAAATAAGGATAGAAGTGTGAAATGTAGTAGAAAAAATGAGTTTGGAATTTGAACTAACAGAAATAAGAACGAAAAGGGAAAAAATTTCTCTTCACTAGTTTGGATGAGTAGTGAGGGTGGAAATAAATAATAAAACATATAAAAAGTTTTTATACTAATTAAAAAATTAAATTTAACTCAATTATTAAACTCTCTACTATAATATTTTTTCTTTACATTTAATTATTTATTTTAATATTATAAAAATTATTTAATTTTTAAAAATATTAAAACAAAAAATAATATAATGCAACAACGTTCCCTCCCATGTCATGGAAAGTTAGAGGTGATTTTTTTTACATGGGGAACTCACTAAAAATTATTTCCTTCCTATTTCTCTTCTTAAATGAACAGTGAAAATTTGGCATTTTCATCCTATAGTACTCCTTCTTTTCCATCCTCTCTATTTAGACTCATACATAGGGTTCGTATATGAAACCCCCTTTGCTTTCTAGGGGTTCGTTTTAAATCCTTTGTTAGGGATTTCATCCCTTTCAATTTGAAAATGCTATGAAAAATGAAATTTCAGTTTTCTATTCTGTTTTCATACATGGCAAAGTGATGAAAAGGAAAGAATAACTTTCTTAAAATGATGGAAACCTAAATTTATCTCTTCAAAGGAGAAAACATTTCATGATATTGCATCACTGTAATTGTGGACAAAATAATGCAATTTACAAAATATACCATGCATTTGGATGAGGTTTTCTCGAATAATCTCAAAATTGCACAAGATATGAAGAAATCTGTTTGGCAGATTAAAAAGAAAAGGCATTGGTATCATTTTTCATAATATACTTTTCGCTGTTATCATCAAAAGTGCTTTATTCTCCTGTGAATAGATACAAGTGGTAAATATCCAAGCAGACAATATATTCCCACCAATAAATTTTCAACAAATGAATAGAGTTCAGACTGAAAGATGATATATTTCATGCCCAGTGTTGAACTTACTTGCAAATATGCTATATATGCATCTACAATGTCCTCGAAGGTAGTTGCATTGTCTTCTGTTGGTCTACAGTTTAACAAAAGCATGAGCTAGTAAGACATACAGTTCCAGTGATGTGTAACAATGGTACAGAACCTAGGATAATATAAAACACCTGCACATAATGCTCAAAAGAGTATTATTGCTTATACTACATCTTTTATAAGCATATAATAATATAACTCAAAAAAACTCTTACTTCTGGTAATAATTGCTTTGTTTAAGTGCATAAAGTTCAAATAGATGTCTAGGGTTTGGCCCAAGTACCTCAGCAATCACTTTCCACTGAAATTTAAGAAATATTAGTTAAAACTGGCAATGATTTCTAGGAACTAAAGTAGGAATTTAAAAAATAATAATAATGAAGACTATGAAATATTGATACTTCTGAATGACTAAAATAGTCATTGACCATGTGCATTTTGGCTTCTTGTGGAGTCCATCCAAAGGTCTGCCAGGAAAAAGTTGTTGAATGAGAAACATAAACTAAAAAAATTGCAAAATAACAAATGAAAAAGGTCTTAGACAAACATGTACATTGCCCAGTTGCATACAAGCAAGATATAAATAATGCATCTTGTTTTCTAGACTTCGCACTGGCAGCCATCTCACTTTCCTCTATTCCGCTTTAGTAGTTTTGGGATCGGATGCTACACACCGCTGTCTAGTATTGACTACTTAAATAACACTAGAATTTTATCTCATTTCTCTATGTTTTCTATTAAAGATATTTATTTATTCTATGTAAATAGGGAAATATGGAAAGATTCCATAACTAGAAAATAGGGATTTCAATCATTATTTGTATCCATAGTGTTAGTCTTATTTGATAATAAATAAAGCATTGTATGTGTGGGCAACACACGCAACACATTCAATAAACATTTTTATATGGTATCTAGAGCGTAAGTTTTTTTCCGATCCTTCCTTTTTTTCTTGCAGTAGCAACACTTGCTTGAACAACACCTACAACTACTATGCAACCTCTCAGTGATCTAGGTCTCACTCATAGTAGTCAATCCCGGATAGCGGAGCGGAGCGGCCGACCCCGGAACTGGGATAGCGGATAGCAGGATAGCCGCTATTCTAATATTATATATATATATATTAAAAAATTATTAATATATTTATATTATATATATAAGTTCAAAAACATAAACATTACTCAAAATTCACAAACTAACAAATATCATTAATAATAAAAATTCATAAAAGGATTAAAATTCAAATAGTACAAAGTAAATAAATAATCAAAATGTCAAATACAAATATACAATAACATCTTAAATTAATAATCTTCTTCATCCTCTTCGAGTTCTATGTCATTGTCTTCATCACTCTCATTACAACTAGAATTATACTCTTCTTCCCCTTCATCTTGACTTAAATCTACTGCATCCTCTTCTTCAACCACTCCTTTTCCTTTTTCCTTGTTAGATGTAGATACAACCACTGTCCTTTGCATTTGTGTTTGTCTCCTAGTGTACTTCAAAGGTTCAGTAGCCCCAGTTGCACTAGCAACATCTCTCCAAGTCAAAACATCATCATCGAAAACTAATTCATCTTCGGCATCTTCACCCTCTTCATCCAATTCTCCCACTATCCACTCATTGCTATCATCAATGTCATTTAAAGCAATAGGATCAACAAGATCACGACACTCGTAGCGTTCATGAAGAGCTTGGTTATATTTAACATAAACCAAGTCTTGAAGCTTTTGGTGCTCGAGTTTGCTTCTCTTCTTTGAATGAATCTATAATAATTTAACAAAGTTTGTAACATTATGATTAAATAAAATTTTAAACTCAAATTTAAAATTTCACTTTCACTTTAACTTACATGCTCAAAGGTACTCCAATTACGCTCGCATCCCGACGAGCTACAAGTCAAACCTAAAATTTTAATGGCAATATTTTGCAAGTGTGGTGTATGTGCTCCATACATCTTCCACCACTCAGCTGTAATGCAGTTCATATGCATTAGTATCAAAATGATTACTTAAATTTGCAATTTGAAATATAATCAAAATAAATTGCAAATTATAAGGGAATTTTCCCACTTACCAGGAGCCATTGTCGTTCTTTTCCTCACTGTCGCAGGAAAACCAAACATCCCTCCAGCTCTCTTATATATTGGCAACTCACTGTGGACGTGGTCTACAAACTCGTCATTTTCACTGAGTCTATCAATACATTTGTAAAGGCCTTCCAGCACTTCACAATCCATTTCAATGTTTGGATTGCTATAAAAGAACTCAGGATTTAGAAAATAACCAGCTGCATGCAAAGGATGGTGAAGTTGGCAATCCCATCTTCTATCAATAATTGCAAAAATATCCTTATACTTTTCTTCCTTTCCATTAAAAACTTTTTGAATTGCCTCTTTGGCCCTATCCATTGCTTCGTAAATATAACCCATTGCGGGTCTTTTTTCATTATCCACCAACCTCAATACACGAACAATAGGGCCCATAGCCTTCAAGGCGTAAACGACATCATTCCAAAAAGAAGGCTTAAGAACAATGTCAGTTGCTTTCTTCCCTTTGGGATCCTTAGCTGCCCTAGACTCCAACCATTCATTTGAAGTGAACATTCTTCTAAGATTGGCTTTTTGTTTGTGCAATCTTTGCAACGTAAGAAAGGTAGTTGCAAATCTTGTAACTCCATGCCTCACTAATTAAGACTTATTAGTGAACTTCCGCATGGTGTTCAAAGTCATTGAGTGGTTGTAAATGTAGCCTACTAGCTTGATGCCTCTTTGTATGACCTTTTTTACTTTGGCAATCTTCCCAATATCTTCTAGCATCAAGTCTAGACAATGGGCAGCACATGGAGTCCAAAATAATTTCGTTCTTGTGGCTTGTAAAAGTTTACCTAAAAATTTCAATTGCAATTTAAATGAATAACAATTAAAAGTTATACTTCTAAATCAAAATTTAAATAAGTGTTAGACAGACTTACCCGCCATAACATAATTACTTCCGTTGTCCGTCACCACTTGGATTACATTTTTTTCTCCAATCTCCTCAACAAAGCTATTTAAAAGCTGATAAACTTTGTCCCCAGTCTTCATGAATTCGGATGCATCAATACTTTTGATAAACATTGTTCCTAAAGAACAATTTACCAAAAAATTTATCAATGTCTTATTCTTCCTATTGGTTCAGCCATCTGACATGATTGAGCATCCATATTTCTGTCGTTCCTCCTCGTGACCCTTCAACATGTCTTTTGTATATTCTAATTCTTTTTTAAGAAGTGGAACTCTTAATTCATGGTAGCTTGGAGACTTTAGATGAGGAACATAATTTCCAATTGCTTCAATCATCAATTTAAAACTATTTGACCGAGCCACATTAAATGGAATTCCATTTCTATAAAAGAAACGAGCAATATATTGAATTGTCCTTGCTCTTGCATCCTTTTGACAAGCATCATTTATGCTTGTTTGTCTCTTATTCTTTCCCAATTGGATGGTTTCTTCAGGTCTTCTGAAGAAGTGCATATCAAGGGGACCTTTAACATTCACATTTTTTTTCTTGGCAAGAATTGAAGTAACTTCTATTGATGAGGTTGCAGGCCTTTTTCCACTTTTATGCCTTACAATCTCTTCCACTTCATCTTCCTCGTCTTCTTCATCTTGCACTCTCTCCGTGTATATTTCATTTTCTACTTTTTTTTGTTCAAAAGCTGCCTTCAATTCCAATCTTATATCTTCCGGTATTTTCCTACAAGCACCCACATCTCCTCTTATTCCGAGTTGATGTTTTTTGGCTCTAGTGATTCCTCCCGTAGAGGTTTTTAAGCAAAAGTCGCACGTTACACTCTTCCTATTATTTTTATCCTTTAAGCTATTCCACTTCCATGCAATGTCAATGTTTTCACCAGTGGGCTTGAACATTACATTTGAAGATCCTCCCGATTGTACAGGTGGTGTACCAACAGAAGCAGCAGTAGTTTTGTTTTGTTGATCGTTGCTTGGTAGGGATCCAGAGGCCATGAATAGAAGATTCTGAACTTGCAGAAAAAAAAAAAAAAAAAACTGAAAAAAATGCGACAGAAAAAAACAACAGAAAAAATAGAAAACAGAAAAAACAGAAAACAGAAAAAAACAGCAGAAAGTAAAAACAGAACAGAAAAAATTTCAGAAACAAACAAAATTTCAGAAAGTAAAAACAGAACAGTAAAATACAGCAGAAAGCCAGAAACAAACAAAATTTCAGAAAGAAAAAAAAAACAGAACAGAAAAAATTTCAGAAACAAACAAAATTTCAGAAAGTAAAAACAGCAGAAAAAACAACAGAAAAAAAAAGCAGAAAAAAAAGTAGAAAAAAACAGAACAAAACTGAAAAAAATGCAACAGAAAAAAAACAACAGAAAAAATAGAAATCAAAAAAACAGAAAACAGAAAAAAAACAGTAAAATACAGCAGAAAGTAAAAACAGAACAGAAAAAATTTCAGAAACAAACAAAATTTCAGAAAGTAAAAACAGAAAAGTAAAATACAGCAGAAAGCCAGAAACAAACAACAGAAAAAATAACAGAAAAAAAAAGCAGAAAAAAATAGAAAACAAGCAGGAGGGAATGTCACCGGAAATGACACCGGAAAACGTCGCCAGTAGCCGGAAACTAAAGAAACGCAGTAGAACGGTCGCCGGAAACTGAAGAAATGGAGCAGAACGGTCGCCGGTCGCTGAAAACTGAAGAAACGCAGCAGAACGGTCACCGGAAACTGAAGAAACGCAGCAGAATGGTCGCCGGTCGCCGGAAACTGAAGAAAAGCAGCAGAACGCATAGGAACACCGAAACGCAGAGGGAAAACGAAAACAGAGAATGAAACGCAACCCAGCAGATTTTTAAATTTTAAAAACCTTGTGGGCGAAAAAGTCTAAAATGCCCTCACTAACGCTTTTAAACGTAGGGGCATTTTAGACTTTTCAACATGCGAAAGCTACAGAACAGCGGGCGGCCGCCGCGATTTGGCGCTGCCACGGCCGCTCCGCTCCCGCGACGGCCACGACTTCGATCTGCGACGCAACGCCGCCGGCCGCCCCGCCCGCCATGCTTCTCCGGCGATAGCGGCCGGCCTCCGCTATTGACTACTATGGTCTCACTATGTTCCCTTTCCACCACAGTGAGTGCTCCTTTTCACGAGTGAACAGTAGCCACTCCCACCACCGACCACCCTTGGCCACAATTGTGCTAACCTTTCTCTGGCCCAACCATGCAATTGGAAATGCTTCCCTCCAACGACCATCATGCAACTTTCCTTGTTGCCAACCACCACACACCACATTTCTCCCGTGCATGAGATACATGTGTTTGCACCAAAAAGGAGCATGCACCCTTTTTCAATATGGCCCTCACTCCTGCGGCCCCTCTGTTGCGTTCTGCTATCTCCAGCTACCTCTTCACCACGCTCCCTTGACTCCAACAACCCCTTTGCCACACTCCCCTGTCTCCAGCAACCTCTCCGCCATGCTCCCTTATCTCTGACAGTCTCTCCATCAGGCTCTCTTGTCTCTAACGACACCCTCTTCTACACTCCCATAACTCAGGCAACTTCTACATTTTCTTTATCTCATGATTACCGACATGGTATCATGACTCATGAGCTCTCATTCACTAGAAACAACATATAAAATAGAGAATAGAATAGGAAAAAAAAAACAAAAAACAAAAACAAAAACAAATAAACTTGATTGACTAAAACCAATATCAAATACAAAATTGTTAGGGTTAAATGATGATATTTCTTTAATGTTATTCTCTATAGATAATTATCTTTCACTTTACTTCTACCCATTTAGGAAGGTAAGCCTTGTTCGACAGGTGGATTTGTTGCCAAGTGGCCTAGAAGTCAAAACTCACATCACATGTTTGAGTCATGGAACTAGCCTCATGCAAATGCATGGTATAGCTGCTTACTATAGACCCACAATACATATCGCATCTGAACCATACCTAGAACCCATGCGTGTGAGAGCTTTATAGCATTAAGCTTCCCTTTTTCAATTCTACTTACACAACGTTTCTTCAGTTGTCAAGTTTGATTTCATGATTTGCTACAAACATACAGTGATTATGAAAATATAGGAATGTACATGAAAAATGAATGAGGCAGGGTTTACTAACTGCAATTCTTCATGAGAAGCATAGTGATATTTTTAACACCTTGTGCTGATCAATGAGAACTCCAACCAAAAAGGCAGAAATAAAAATGCCAAGCTGGTTAACTTTGTCACAGACCTTGTTAAACATTAGTGAACCCTTCTAAATGCTGGTGTGTGTCAACGCTGACATAAATTCACAGATTGTGTTTTCCTTTCAACTTTCCTAGCCCAAGAGACACCTCAAAAGGTAAAGTGCATTTTACCTTGTTACTAGTCACATTTGGTTTTCCAACAATATATAAGTCACATTTGGTTTTTTCCATGGAAAGGGAGGCAGACATTCTAAACAAAATAGCTGTAAACTAATCCTACATTTCCTATTCCATGCTTAATTCAAAGGAGGACTAAATACAAGAGCATGTCAATTCATGTATCTTGACCCCAATTCATATATAAAATCTCAGGATGTATTACTGTGCATAGGTGTGTGTAGAGAGAGAGCAAAGGAAGGAAATGGTAGTTATTCAAGTACCTCACGGGAGATAAATATCTCCTTATATCCAAACTCCAAGAAAGCTTCATATGAATAGTAACTGAGGCAAATAACAAGGTGTTGGAATTTGTAGAAAGGATAGAAAAGTAAAATAACTGTAGATAGGACAACACCAAATATTCAAATTAGCACAAATATTACATTAGCATGAAAGAATTCAGAATACATGAAGAGAGGGAGGATATAAGGATTAGTAAAATAGATGAGAACACTAACGAAAAACCAAAAGATCTACAAAATGAGACCACAAAAAGCAATGAACCAGGTTTGTTGAATGTGTATATCATGGAAGTCAACCAAGACTATGATAAAAACATTTAATTCTTGAGTATCCAAGCAAATGTTTTATTTACTGCAGTAATACATAATCATAGTTGACTATTTGTAATCGTCACAAAATATGATTGCTACAAAAGTAATGAATTGATACAGAAAAATACAAGAAATGCTTCTACTTATTCTGGTCCTGGCATTTAGTAGTAACCTTTGGATCATTTGATACAAATAGTTTCCCCATATTATTATATATAGTCAGAAGTTGATGTATTTATGAAAAAAATTGCAGTACCTTCTATGCAAAATAAGTAATTATGTAAAAAGTTGACAACAATAAGATAACACACTTTACAAAGTCCCAAAATTTCAATAACAAGTACTTTAAAGTTTTCCCACAAATTTTATAGAGTAAAAACAATGAAATACTGGACACTACATCTAAAGCCCATGTTCTAGTCCCTCACCTCTCTTGCTAAAAGGAACAAATACACAACAATCACCACCTGCCTATTAAACTAGGTTGGCTAGATGGATCTATTAGAAAATCAAAAAAATATCTGATGATGTTATTTTTATATCTTAAGAATATTTTAGAGTGTCTAGATGATCTCAGAAGATTTATTCATCTTTTATATTTTATTATTTGTTTTCTTATTTAATTTAACGAGGATCTTTATAATTATGGGCATATCAAATCATGTAAATAGGAATATTATCTCCTATATTTATTTATATTTATTGCATTAAGTCTATATAATTAGGTGCCCGTTATGTAGTCAAGACACACAGTTTTAGCATTTCTTGCATTTGTTTTTTCTCTCTTTCAGCAGGATCAAATGACACCAAAGGAACAAATGCATAAATAAATTCCGGATTGCTTCATTGGGAAACAAATAAGCTTAATAAGCACAAAATTTTAAGCAATAATGACAAAAAAAGTTGAATTGAAATTCAGTGACAGTGTACAAATTTTGCACAGTAAATTGTGACAAAATGTAGGGAGAGGAAGGAAATGGAGTTTAACTTTAGAAAATCACCTATCAGACGTCACCAGGATAATAGGCAGACACTGCTCATTTGCACCCAAAGCAATTATTCTCCATATCAGACTATCATGATATAGAGTTCCGCTGACTGACAACTCGTCATATACAGTAGCATGCTTTAGAACTTCAATATTGTTAATAACCAGCTTTGGCTGCAGTTACTTGAATATATCATCAATTTGAACATCACAACCACAAGTCACAACACACAATACAAAAAGCATGCAATCCAACACGACTTCATAGTGTAGATAAATAAGCATACAATCTTGCAAAAGAAACTCATTTCCGGATTGATACTAGTATGAAATGCATCTTTATATTCCACAATTAGATTCAAGGTTTATAATTATAGTCCAAAACCACAATCATGGCTTTGGAGGTCTCCACAACTGCAATTGAGGCTACATCAGCCACAATTGCCTGCAATTTAGATACTGGCGTCCATGAGTGTAATCTTAAACCTTGATTAAATTGAGTATTTTTTGGGGGAAACAAGCTACACATGTACCTGAAAATGATCAATTTCAGCAGCTTGTGACAACAACTCCAATAACAAACAAGGCCAATCAGTGGAAGAATGTGTCAAAGTCCTCGAGAACACGCCAGTCCTATTCATGTGAGCAATGGCATTGGCCCTCCACTCTTGCTGAACTGCGATCACCTTCTTCGCGAGATTCAGTGCCACAACCGATTCATTCAAGTAAGAAGCCTCCTCAAAGGACAAGCCATTGCTCTCCTTCTCCCCAAAACCCAAAGTCCGGACAACATCCGCCGCAGCGCATTGACCAGACATCGTGAACACGGCGCAGTCCCACAGCACGGCCGGCGAAGCCCTGTCCGGAACACGGGACTTGCCCTGGAGCACGCGGCGGAGCGCGGTGGTGAGGCCATGCCATTTGTTGAGGGTAGTGAATATTTGTTGGGAGGTGATGGCGCCGGCGCGGACGCCCTTCTCGGCCATGGACTCCAGGCATTGCTCGAGGGTTTTGCGGCAACCGGAGAGGGGCGGCGAAGGGGAGGTGGAGCACGAGGCCCACGAGCCGTGCGATGGGCCGTGCTGGGCTTTGATGGGATCGGCGAAGTCGACGTAACCAGTGAGGTGAGGGCCTTTGTTCCAGTCGGGGAGTAAACCTGCTCAGAAGAAAAATAAGGGAGAAACTTAAAATGGGTTTTAGAGAAAGAGAATTTAGAGAGAGAGAGAAGGGTACGTTTGAGAATGAGGGTAGTTTTGCCCACGCCTCTTGGACCGTGAAGGAGGAGGGGTTGAGGGACGCGGTGATGGTGGGCGTGATTGTTGAGGATGGTTTCCAGGAGGGGTCTCGGAATAATTCTCCATGCTTTCTTTGCTGCTGTCATTTTGATCTATGAGAAATGAGAAATGAGAAATGAGAAATGAGAAATGAGAAATGAGAAGGGAGCTCTGCTTCTCCTGCGCCACCCAGGTACAAATGATTATAGGGATCAGGGTTTTAGGGGTTTAGCTTAGTTCACTAGCTAATCAGATACAATATAGTTTGTAAATTAAAACAATTAAATGCAGTTCATTCTGATATTCTAAAAATTATTTTTTTATTTCCGTAAATTCCATTACAAATTTTTATTCAATTAATTTATTTTAATATTTATATTAATAATATAATTTTATAAATATTATTATATTTCTTTTATTTATTAATTTTATAGTGGTAAAATATTTAAACTAATTAATAATTAAAATATCATGTTCTCTCAAAATATATATAAGTATTAAAAAATAAAAAAAAGTGAAAAATGTGTATTTAAAATTTCACCTTTAATATCTAACTAAATAAACAAATAGAATATATAAAAATAAATTGACTAAACCATTATTATTTTGGAAGGAAAATTTTGTAAAAAAATTATTATTTACTTTATTATATTTCCTCTGGTGTGTATAAAAAAAATATTTTGGTTGTTAGTCTTAATTATAATCAAATGTAAACTAACATCACTTTATTTATTGGAGATGTCTTTAAAATATTAAATTTCAACTAATTTTAGTTTATTTATTGAAGTTGTCATTTCAATTCTTTGAGGTTATGTTTTCAAAGATTTTATTTTATTATTATATCAGGTTTCTATATTAGTTTAGGAAGAATTTTTATTATTAAATGAAATTAATTTAATTAAATGATGTTTAATTAATTTTTTTAATTAATATAAATCATTTTTTTCTTATTTACGATACTAGAGGAAGTAAAAGTAAAAAGATGTTAATAGTTTATATTTATAAATTTTATTTTATTTATTAATTCATAAGATATAAGTAGTGTAACGATATTTGAACTAATTAATAATTAATATATTATCATATTAAATACATTTATTTTAATATATATGTATATATTAAGAAATAAAAGATGTGTATTTAAAATTTATTATGTATTTCATGTCTAACTAAATAGATAAATAGAATATATAAGAATAAATTAATTAAATTATCCTTCTATTGGACAAGAAAATTGGGTCACAATTTTTTTATTTTATTATATTATATAAATGATAAAATATAAGCATTAGAAAATTAAAAATGTATTAAAAGAATATTTAAGTAAAAAAAATAAATAGAATATATAAGAATGAATTGACTAACTATCAATTTTTAGAAAGAAAAAATTACACCAAAATTTTTTTGTTAGATTGACTCGTGCTAAGCACAAACATTCTATGATTTATTAATAACAAAATATATAAGTAGTTGTTATTATATTTTTTTATTTTTATTCAATTAATTATTCTAATTGTTATATTAATAATTTAAATTTATAAATATTATACTTCTCAAATTTAATTATATACTTAGTTTTTTAAAACTTTATTTTATTTTTAATTAAAAAATTAAATCAAAATAAAGATAACTTACAAATTAAGAAACTCAAATACAATTACTTGATATTTTAAAAGTTATTATTCCATTTCTTTTATTGTTGCACACCTCAAATTTAATCCAATACTTAATTTTTAATTACAAAAATATAAATCAAGATAAAGATAACTAGCAAATCAAGAAACTCAAATACAATTACTTTGTATTTTTAAAGTTACTATTTTATTTTTTTCTATTGTTACAAACTACATATTTACTATAAGAAGATCTTTAGTTTCCATGTTTCGAGACCACCCCTTATAGGTGCATATATATACTTACTATACCTCCCAAAAAAAAATCAAAATCAGATTATGTACGAAATTAACTCAGAGTAAAGGCTCTCTGATACCACTAATTTAAATGATAAAAGTTATAAAATGTAAATACAGACAGTGTAATGAAAAGTAGTAAAAAGATTTTTAAAGAAGACTTACAAATTATGAAGTAATTGAGAAGGAAGAAGGAAGGAAGTTAAAAATTTAAGAAGGAAGGCTTTTGGAAGGAGGGTATGCTTCAGAAGAGAGACTTTTAGAAGTGTTAGTTTCGTTATGCCTTTCCCCTTAGAATACCTCTTTATTTATAAATGCATAAAGTTGATATAATTATATGTACACACCTAAAAAGTAAGTCTATAATTCTACATTTATTGGTGCACCCCTAATAAGTTAACCTAGGGTGTTCCAATTATTGTTCCTACTCCTAAAGATATTACAGCTGTTCTGGATTTTATCTAGCCACGTTTTTTTTATATACAGAAAGTAAGGCTATACTATAGCCTTTATAGTTACGTTACTTACACAAAATTTACATCTAAAAATCATACAATTTTTTATACAGTATTAAAGTCGGATGGCCGACATCTTGATAAGGGAATCTCTGGCAGTAATCAGATACACATCTTGAAATCTTATCTTCTTGCTTTTTTATTTATTGTCTTTATATGCCGACAGCTTTTATTGGTCCAGCTAGTCGAACATATCTTCATTTCTCAGATAAGGGTTAGACTGGCTTGACCCATCATATGATTCATTTCTGGAGCTTCCTCCTTGTAATGATCTTGCCTTGTTGTAGAACTCTTCAGCAGTTGTTGATGCTACCAGTTCTGCCATAAGTCTTTGTTTTTCCATTAAAAATAATAATTCTTTATTCAACTCTGCTTTTGGAGGCAGTAGTTTCTTGGTCTTGTTATTCTTTAACCATTCTGATATTTTTGCTTTACTAATTAATTCAATATTGAATTTTCTCCACCATTTAACTTTAATTTTTCTTGTCAATATCTTCATATATGTTATTTGTTCTTCATATTAGGGTATTATCGTGTACTCTCGAGCTAGAATCCAGGTAATAGACTGTGATGCTACAAAAGAAATCATCCTGTACCCCAGTACAAATATTGAACTTTCTTTGAAGTAATTATATACATCTGCTACTTGTTGAGGGAAAATATCTGGTAGAGGTCCAAAATGATAGAACCATTTGATAAATCATTTTGGGAATTTTAATGGAATTTTCTTCTTAAACCAAACGAGCCATGAATGCTTCTCGAGATTGATGTAAAGTGTACTGTACCAAACATCTATGTAATCATAATAATTATACCCAATTGGGTTAAATGATCTTGAAAAAGATTTGGAATCAAATAGAGATTGATCCCAATCTTGAGGAGATAAAATATTCATAATTTTCATCTTAGAAAATAAAATATTGCCTTGATCATCTTTGTTATGAGTGATCTCAGCTGAACCTATATCAACTAAGATAAATTCATAAAATCTTTGGGATTTTGAAAAATTATTGGAAAGGTAATGGAAAGATTTAGGGAATATATGACTTATCAGGTCTTTGAGGTTTTCTTTGATCATATAAGGTTCTAAAGTCATAATGGGTAAAAGTTCAGGTTTTTCTATATAAGGATCATTTGAAGGTTCAAGTGTTGTGGTGATAAGATGGGGTTTTACATCTGCTGAGGGAAAATATCTGGTAGAGGTCCAAAATGATAGAACCATTTGATAAATCATTTTGAGAATTTTAATGGAATTCTCTTCTTAAACCAAACGAGCCATGAATGCTTCTCGGGATTGATGTAAAGTGTACTGTACCAAACGTCTATGTAATCATAATAATTATACCCAGTTGGGTTAAATGATCTTGAAAAAGATTTGGAATCAAATAGAGATTGATCCCAATCTTGAGGAGATAAAATATTCATAATTTTCATCATAGAAAATAAAATATTGCCTTGATCATCTTTGTTATGAGTGATCTCAACTGAACCTGTATCAACTAAGATAAATTCATAAAATCTTTGGGATTTTGAAAAATTATTGGAAAGGTAATGGAAAGATTTAGGGAATATATGACTGACTTATCAGGTCTTTGAGGTTTTCTTTGATCATATAAGGTTCTAAAGTCATAATGGGTAGAAGTTCAGGTTTTTCTATATAAGGATCATTTAAAGGTTCAGGTGTTGTGGTGATAAGATGGGGTTTTGGTTGAGATATGGTGTTAAAGTATAATGGAGTAAATCTATTGGAATAGGATACTAAAGGATTTGTAGGTCTTGAAATAGGATTTTTAAGTATCTGGGCTAAAGAGTGTTGAGGTTTTGTTAGGTTTTGATAATTTGGTTTTAATGAAGGTATTGTAGGACCTGTTGATGTCGATGACGAGCTTATCTCTATCTTGTGTGATCCTAGTGGGGGATCATATTGAATTTTACTTTTTGTTTTTTTGATCCCAAGTGGGGACCATAATCATTTTTGCTACTCGGTTTTGGAGCTTTGTTGCTCATTGATTCCCTGTAAAAATTCTCTTGTTAAAAAATCTGGTAAAAAATTATGTTTTCCTTTTATATGTTCAATTTCAAAATCAAAACATGATAATAATACTTGTCATCTTGCAAAAATATGTTTTGAAACTAAATTTTGAACATCTTTTGTAAGAACACTGGGTGTAGTTTTGCAATCAGTGCGAATTAAAAACTTTTTATTTAAAACATCATCTTGAAATTTTTGAACACATAAAACAATTGAAAGTATTTATTTTTTGACAATAGGGTATTTTTGTTGAGATGGATGCCAAATACCCGAATGATATTTGACTACTTGCTTTTTTGAAAAGTTTGGAAGTTTTTGTTTTAAAACTCCCCCATATCCTATGTCGGATGCATCTGTTTCTATTATTAAATCTGCACTAGGATCAGGGATTCCTTAAATTTTTTATTTCTATAATAACTTGGGTCATTTCATTATTCGATTTTGGAGGATTTTTTCTTAATCTTTTAGATAAAGGTGCACATATTATTCTAATATTTGGTATAAATTCTACTATATAATTAACACATCCCAAAAATATTTGTAATTGATTTTTATCTTTAATTTCATTCAGAAATTTATCTCCAAATTCTATGGATCTTGAAATAGGTATAATGGTTCCTTGATTTATTTCAAATCCCCAAAATCTTATTTTGGTTTGAAATATTTTTATTTTCTTTTTTGAGACTACTAAACCATTTTCTTTTATAAGATTAATAAAATTTTCTAAATATTCAATATGTTCATTTAGATTTTTTGAAAATATTAATACACCATCTAAATATACTAATGAAAATTCTGCATATTTATTAAATATATCATTCATTATATTTTGAAATTCACTAGGAGCATTTTTTAATCCTTGTGGCATTACATTCCATTCATAATGTCTAAATGGTACTACAAAAGTTGTTTTATATCTATCTTTTTCTTTTACTCCTATTTGATAATATCCTGATTTTAAATCAAATTTTGAAAATATTGTTGCATTTTAAATCTTTTTTATTAAATCATTTTTATTAGGTAATGGATATCTAATCCATTTTAAAACTTTATTAAGGGGTTTATAATTAATAACTAAACACTTCTAAAAGCCTCTATTCTGAAGCATACCCTCCTTCCAAAAGCCTTCCTTCTTAAATTTTTAACTTCCTTCCTTCTTCCTTCTCAATTACTTCATAATTTGTAAGTCATCTTTACAAATCTTCTTACTACTTTTCATTACACTTTCTGTATTTACATTTCATAATTATTCAATTAACTATTTCTGTGACACCCTTCTACCCCGAATATTTAAATTAAATAATAAAGAAAATAAAAAGGATAAAAAGTTCACATAAAAGAAAAATTAACGTAAATTATTAGCGTTAATCTAAATGCGTCATTCGTGTGTTTGACACATATTTCAAACATATAAATCACTTTCATTTTTGTATACACTTAGTGAGTTATTAATATACTCATCATTTTCAATTAATTAAATTAATAAATGAAAATAATTTAGATAAAACCTCATCAGTTTATAAAATCATTAACTCCTTTATTAAAATAAAATTGATAATAATAATAATAATGTAATTTATTTTCTAAAAATAATTAAATAAATTTTAGGATGTTACAATTCTCCCCTCCTAAAAGAAAATTCGTCCTCGAATTTCCTAGAGTAAGTACTTCTCATACCCTTGCAATTTCCCTCCCCTTACTCATTTAGTGTTTCTAATGACAGCCCGTACTCAATTTGTGTTGGCTAAAATAATCATCTCAACTCTCTAAACTAGTCAACCTTAGATCTTTCACAACTTCTAGTATCAATTCTCATACCTAGTCTTCTTTTAACCTTCAAACAAGCTAGTTCGGTTACTTGCCAGAGTAACACGTCCAGAGTTGAAATATGTGCAATTATTGTGTACATGGCACGGGTGAAGTGATAGACTAAACTCAATCCAACTAGATTCCTTGAGTTTAACAAAATCTCTCCCCCAAGGTCTAAAATAACTCTAGGATTTCAACCTGTCAACCAAATAGGTGTTCACACTTATCTATTCTTTGTATGATTTAAGCTGCCAAAACATCCTCCAAAATCCTCAGGCATCTATACCACCTCAATTCAATATTAAATCTACCGTATGATCCTCTTCTACAATCTGGTTCTTACACCCAGACTTACTAAGTACACAACTCCATTTCTAAATTACCTAATGCCCTCTAGAAAATCATATTCCCTCGTCTTATGGTTTCTCTTCTATCCACTAAAATGGGTGTTCTGACTAGTTAACAGATCCTGTCCTCTAATCACACGAAAAGATGCGAAAGGATTTCCTATTTACGACATATTCTACGGTCTTGATTCTACCTAGTGATGGCTTCCTAAAACCTTGGTCATTTGGAAATTCCAATCACCTCATCTATTTTAGGTTCCATTCCTACTAGTTGAATTTCCACTTAGTGTTTCTATCATCGAGAATATCAACTTAAAATCATGCAAGTGGTGTCTTGAATCTTAAGAGTAGCCACTACTACTACTACTACCTCAAGCTAGGGTTACATAGTTCATCTTACAACTCCCAGTTGTCTATGAGATTAAAATACATCCTCACCGTCTAGTAACAACACTCTTCTCAATAACTAAGGTCAGGTATTACTAAGGTTGGCATGCTATATAATGCTTCTCCAAGACATTAGGAACTAATTCCAAATTATCAATCCACCTAAACCTTGCTCCCTTCCTAGATTCCTGAGTTAAAGACTATGCTAACTTAAGGAATATGTCTAGGAATTCACTACGGTATTTGTCCAATCTCAGAAAAATTTATAATCTTAGTCACTAATGCAAGATTTTTAACTTAAGGGAAGCTCCTACCTTAAAAGGTTGACTATTGGGTTCTCACACTAAAGATAACATAACTTAAAGAACTCACATCTTCCATTTTACTTTTATTAAACAACTATACCATGCTCATCTCCAA
The DNA here is from genome assembly GCA_025330945.1 of Mucuna pruriens. Classification (NCBI taxonomy): domain Eukaryota; kingdom Viridiplantae; phylum Streptophyta; class Magnoliopsida; order Fabales; family Fabaceae; genus Mucuna; species Mucuna pruriens. The sequence goes on along the minus strand of JAENHJ010000103.1, from coordinate 104,021 downwards.
TAGTACGGATTAGTATCCTTAGATGCTACTTAAGCTTCTCTTAAACTAAATAATCATTAATAAAATCTGCTATGTCTCTTTCCATTTAGGCCACCAAAATATCCCTTTAAGATCTTGATACATCAAAGTTACTCCAGGATGGAAATTAAGCCTACTTCCGTAACCTTCCTTAAAATCAAACGCCAAAGTGTAGGTTTACTAGGTACACAAACTCTATCACCAAATCTTGTTACCCCATCTACACCCAAGGTGAACTCTCCACTACTACCTTGATCTATAACTTCACGTCTAGCAACCAAAAAATGAATCCTATAATTGAGCTTCTTTAATCTCTATCAAAAGATCATTACTTATACGAATTATTCCTAATTTTACACTACTAGGAGTCACCTTACAAGCCAAGTTTAAATCACTAAACTGGGTTAAGAGATCCATCTCTCTAATCATCAACGAAAACACATGAAGAGATTTTCTACTTAATGCATCCGCTACGACATTAGTCTTACCTAGGTGACAACTCAAGTCAAAATCATAATCCTTAAGAAATTCCAACCATCTCCTCTACCTCATGTTCAACTCCGTCTGATCAAACAAGTACCTAAGGCTTTTATAATCACTAAAGACCTCAAACTTAGAACTATATATAGGTAATGTCTCCAAATCTTAAGAGTAAAAACTATAGTTGCTAACTCGAGATCATTGGTAGGATAGTTCCTCTCATGGGCTTTCAACTGCCTAGAAGCATAAGCTATCACCTTACCCTCTTGCATCAACACTCTGCCTAAACCCATCCTTGACGCATCACAATATACCACAAAAGATTTACTAAGATCCGGCAAAACTATAACTGGTGCACTAGTCAATTTCTCCTTAAGGGTTTGGAAGCTATGTTCTCACTTACTATTCCATGCAAAAACAACCCCCTTCCTAGTCAACTCAGTTAAAGGTAATGCTATCTTAGAGAATCCCTCTATAAACCTCCTATAATATCTAGCAAACCCAAGGAAACTCCTAATCTCACTTACTGACTTAGGGGTCTCCCACTTAAGAACGGTTTCTACCTTAGAAGGATCAACACCTATACCTTTCTTAGAAATCACATGACCTAGGAAACTCACCTCCTCTAACCAAAAGTCATACTTAGATAACTTAGCATACAGTTGTTAATCCCTAAGAACCTGAAGTACTACCTTTAAGTGTTCCTCATGCTCCTCTCTTGTCTTGGAGTAAACTAGTATGTCATATATAAAGACAACTACAAATTTATCCAAGTAGAGATGAAAAATTCTGTTCATGTAATCCATAAAAATAGTAGGAGCATTAGTCATACCAAAAGGCATTACCAAATACTCATAATGTCCATACCTAGTCCTAAAAGCAGTCTTAGGCATATCTTCCTCCTTAACTCTAATCTGGTGATAGTCCGACCTAAGATCAATCTTACTAACCACGCATGTCCCTACCAATTGGTCCATAAGGTCATCTATCTTGGGCAATAGATACTTATTCTTAATAGTTACCTCATTCAATTGTCGGTAGTCTATGCACAACCTCATGCTTCCATCCTTCTTCTTCACTAATAGTACAGGTGCTCCCATTAGCACGGGGCATGCACATAATTTGCACAAGTGTGCACAAATTCTGCACGGGTATGCACAACCTGCACATGTTGTTCTTCATGAGCACACTTGTACTCGACAACTTGCTATTGAATTTTCCTGGATTTTTGCTCATAATTTCAAATAAAAGGTAACTTATGGTTTTTATTTTGTTTCAGATACACACAACCAATTGTGAACAAGGGATTCCACAAACAAACAATATAAACAAGAAACTGTAATCTTAGAAAGCTTAGCCCCCTTTAAAGGATGCTAAGAATAGATGGTTTGCAGCTACATAGTTATCAATAATCTTAATATTCGTGAAGGGTGTTAATCTAAAGAATCTCCCCTTCAGATAACCCAACTCATACACCTTTGGGGTTTGGGAAAACCTTTAATCTACTACCACAAGATTATGAGTTCTGTACATCAATTCGCCCTAGATCGACAAAATAATAGGGACAAGAAATAAAAATATAAACAATAGAAAAACAACTTAAAACTATGTCAACTTACAAAGTCAATCGAACACAAGCATTTCAAATACAAGCAGTAAGTAGAAGAATGACTAAATACTATGTTGGTTGACAGAGATAGTCAAACCCAAACACTAAGCGGGTTTTAGGGTCAATCCCTCTAACTCATTAATTACTTAAGGTCCTTGCCATAAGCTGTGAAGCATGAATCTTCACACCCTCTTTACTACCATCGTAATCTATTAAGATTAAGATAATAGTAAGCACCAAAAACACAATAAACAATAATAAATACAGCAATACAACACATCACATCATCACTTCCCAATTTATTAGAACAAGGATGAGAAACTCATTCCTCAAACAACTTCACACACATCCAAAATAAATAGCTACTTAGGCTAGTCACAACAAAATGTTCATTCTTCAAAAGAAAACATTTCAAATCAATTGATTCACCGGCTCGCCAAGAGTCCTTTTTGCCTTTAACAATATATTGAGGTGATCAGGTTCAATAGATCATAGTTAGCAATAAGGATGCTTGATATAACAACCAACAAAGGAACATCTATATTACCTCAACACTTCCTTAAAATACACCAGATTATTGCACCCGTACACCACACCTAACATAAATAAACACTAACACATGCTAGACACATAATTCACTGGTCGAACGAATCGCCCAGAATTCAACGCAATGCAAAACAGAACAAACAATTTATTATCATCTTTCAAATCAATCCAATCATACTAACAAACGCAAGGCAAAACGTGTTAGACACATAATTCACGACGACCGAATGAATCGACCTGCTCTGATACCACTAAATGTGACACCCTTCTACCCCGAATATTTAAATTAAATAATAAAAAAAATAAAAAGGATAAAAGGTTCACATAAAAGAAAAATTAACATAAATTATTAGTGTTAATCTAAACGCGTCATTCGTGTGTTTGACACATATTTCTGACACATATTTCAAACATATAACTCGCTTTCATTTCTGTATACACTCAGTGAGTTATTAATATACTCATCATTTTCAATTAATTAAATTAATAAATAAAAATAATTTAGATAAAGCCTCATTAATTTATAAAACCATTAACTCCTTTATTAAAATAAAATTGATAATAATAATAATAATGTAATTTATTTTCTAAAAATAATTAAATAAATTTTAGGATGTTACAATTTCAATTGTTATGCTAATAATTTATATTTATAAATATTACACACCTCAAATTTAATTCAATACTTATTTTTTAATTACAAAAATATAAACCAAGATAAAGATAACTAGCAAATCAAGAAACTCAAATACAATTACTTTGTATTTTAAAAGTTACTATTTTATTTTTTTCTATTCTTACAAGTTACGTATTTCATGTAATTACAATTTTTTAATTAATAAATTTGCTATAACAATTATGTTAATAATTTGTATTTATAAAAACCATCTTATTTATTTTATTTATTAATTCTCTAAGATTTAAGTAGTGGTAGATTATTTGAACGAATTATTAAAATATCATCATATTAAATTCACTTCTTTCAATAAATAAATAAATAAATATATATATATATATTAAAAAATTAAAATATGTAAAAAGAGTATTTTAAACCTACTGTACATTTAATGTATAGCTAAAGAAATAAATAAAATAAGAATGAATGGCCTAAACTATCATTCTTTTGAAAGAAAAAAATAGCACAAAATTTCTTTGTTTTATTATATAAAAGATATTTAATAAATTAAATAATATTTTAAAAGATAAAATATCAAAATAAATTTTTATTAATAAATTAAAAATATAATTTAATTTTTAATTTATTTAAATATTTGATTTATTATTAATTTAAATATTTTGATATCTTTATTCAATGTTTAATATATGTATGAATTTTTTTTAAATAATTAAGTTTCATTAAAGAATATATAAGTAAATCCTTAATTTTTTATAGTTTTGTAATTGAGTTATTTAAATTAGTTTATCACGGTTTGAAATTATTAGAAAAAAGAATACTTGTAACGATTTTATTAATTCTAATTGTCATTGGTGGAAAAAATATTTATGGTCAAGAATCATCATTCTTGAGAATTTTCGAGGGCATTCTTGATTCTTAGAAACTACTATATAATGTTTGACGGGTCATATGTTATATATGATATATAATTTCAGTTAGTAAACAAGTTCTTTTAAAAATTTATAGCATTTCTTGAAGCTATTTCAAGTGACTTTTTTAAAACGTTACCTTTTAGATTTATATATTTATACTTTTATTAAATTCTTTTTTATTATTATCTATATAAGGTAAGATTATATTTTTTCATCTTTTATTCATAAGGTAAAACATTATTATTTTTATCTTTTTTACATGATATATTAATGATAATAAATAATAAATTTATTTTTTATTATTTTTTAAATATTTTATATTACACTATTTATTTTAATCATAATATTATTTATAATATTTATTTTTATTATTTTGCCATTCTACTTTAAGATATTGATATTGATGTATTACATGTTTAATTTTATTTTTATTTTTATGTTGTTTTTTTAATATTTTTTTATATTATACTATTCATTTTAACCATTACACCTAATATTATTTGAAATATGGGAAAGAAATATCATTCAAGTAGTGTTACAGGCAGTAGTCTCTAGAATTACAGGCAGTAGTCTCTAGAATTACTACTGGAAAAATATATAAAAGATCATTAAACCATGATTCTCCATAACAATTATGACATATTCCCTTAACCAATTTAGCTCTTAATGTTTACATTATTTATTTGATTTTGATAATGTCCTTCAAAATATTTTAACCACTACACTAGTTAGCATAAAATAAAATGAGTTTATATTGTTATCCCATCACAAATCATTATTGATATAATTTTAAAATAATTATTGTAAAAGTTAATAAACTTAAGGTAAGTTTATGATTTGATGATTGTGTAAAATTATTTTATATCATTAGAATATGATCTATTTTCTCAAATAAAATTACAATTTATATAAAAATATCTTATAAATATGATTATTTTTGTTACTTTACCTACTTTGACCCAAAATGTTCACCTCTTGGTGTTAGCTCAGATTAGCAACAGCCTGAGTCATAGCCATCAAGGCATCAGCAATAACACAGTCGTTTCTACCTCTTCCCAGACATTACTTTTCTTATTCACAGAAAAGTAGGCAGTCAAAATAGAACAAATTAATCAAGACAATCATCACATCTAATCAATATCACAAATCAATCAAGACAATCATCACATCTAATCAATATCACAGTTCAACACAGTACAAGCATAGTAAACACATAACTCATGGCCGATGAATCAACCTGCTCTGATCCTATTAAATGTGATACCAGTAAAATAATAATGTAATTAAAAAGGAAGACAAGGTAATAGTTAAAACCAATGAAACATAATTCGTATTAAGGATAAAAGGTTCACATGGTCATTAAACAAGTTGGTACAAAGTTTTCGAGAAGATTTTAAATCTAAATATTATAATTGAAAAATAAAGTCATTATCATCTTCAAAATAAGCTCTTCAAAATAAGCTCTTCAAACAGCAAAAGACATAGAACAACTATTCTAAATCACAAAGCCCCAATGTCACACTAATTAGAGCAAGACCCCGCCCCTTCAAAACTCGAAAACCACGAGAGAGTACGGTGAGAAATAGCATTCAATCATATATAAACGCAGATAGTACCCAAAATCCCACTCATTACTGTACTCAATTACTAACAGCTCACAAATACTCATATACCAATTACAAGTTCCATCACATTCATAATCCACCACATTCATAATCAATCACATTTCATTCATGTTTACAACGTGCACATGCTCACACAAAGCATATGTCAATCACCACACCTAAGAATCTTGATTCGGAACTCCACACCATGGGAGAACCTCCTCAATTCCTTTAGTTATCGCTAATGATGGTCACGCCGTTAAACACCAGTTATGGCTGGTGTGTCGCACAGTTAAACACCACCTATGGCCCATGCGAAGACATTCTACACAACCGTTAAACACCACCTATGGCCGGCGTGTAGCATGGTTAAACATCACTTATGGCTCATGCATATGAATGTCCCCCACCATTAGTCCATCCTGTTAAACACCACTTTTGGTTAGGGTCCCTGTTAAACACCACATATGGCCGGGCTATTATTGCCACATCTGACTTCTCATGCATTTCATGTTTATGCTCCTCAATGCATTCTCATTCTCATGATTCATACATTGTTCACACAGTCCATAATCATACCATCGTACCAAAATCATATCAATTTAGTCATCATTATCATAAATCATTTACAAAAACACATAGCTAATATTCTTCAATCAATCATGACAACATCACATACATTTACAATTCATAACCGCATGATAGACAATGACACATGCCCAATAATTACATATTTTCATACTTCAATAACAGCTTTCACAAAATGCAACCGATTAAATTATCAATTAAATAAACCAAAATCACAAAACACATTGATGAATCTTTTCTATCGATTAAAGTATTATTCTTTTTTTAGAACCTAATAATCAAACAAATCTGAGAATTTAGATCCTAGAGGGACTTATGGATTACCCTACCCGTACACTCCCGCATTCACATATGGTCGAACCTATCTCTCCTGTATCTTGGATGCAAAGAACAGTGATGATCTGATGCAACTCTGGGACGATTTGAACACCCTAGCTCCTCCTCCCTGCACATCTATGTTCTCTCTCCTCTAGGTCTGCCCGTCCAAAACACAATTTGGGGTAGACTTCGGGTCAATTAATTAAATTAATAAATGAAAATAATTCAGATTAATGCATCATCAGTTTATAAAACCATTAACTCCTCTATTAAAATAAAATTAAATGTAAATATTTAAAATACAATTCTTTAATAAAATAATTTCCTGCAGCAATTAATAATTAAAATAAAATTGATAAAAATAATAATAAAATTTATTTCTAAAAATAATTAAATAAATTTTAGGATGTTTGACAAAACATCTATAATTCAATAAATTATCTTAACAATTTTTAATTACCAACTATAATCATTCAACTGCTAATTTTTAGCTTTTAATTAACTTTTTTGTTTCTAGCTATCCTTTTAGTTACTTTTGCCAAAAATAGGCATAAACATTTATATATGTTTCTTTGGAATGAAAGTTTTCTACATTTGGTTTCAATACAACTTTCTTATATTATAATAAGTGATATTTTTAATTATATCATTTTGGAGAAATAACTTCATTAGTTTATTATTTAATTTTTAAAAATATTTTTATTTATCTTCCAAATTTTTTTATTAGTTAAAATAATTATCTTATTTTATTTTTTAAATAAAAAATTATGAAAATTAAATTTTAACTCGATGAAGGTGTTTAAACTAAAGTTACATAATTTTTTTAAAAAAACTTTTAGACTTGATTAATTTTAATGAAACATTTATTTTTATAAAAATATAAAATAAAATCATCAATTTTATTTTTAAAAAATTAATATTACTAAATTATGATTCAAATATTTCAACATAAGATTTTAATTATAATTAAAGAAAACCTAAAATTTAAATAATTATGACAACAACCTATTTTTAATAATTTAGAAAAATAGAAGATTACCTAATTGTCATTAGGAATTAAAACATCTATAGGTTTTTCATAATAACCGAATAAGAAGAATATCTAAGAGGATAGTCACTAACAACCTATTTTTGAAAAAAAATATTTAATTTTAATGATACAGTAATTAAATTTTTTATAAGAATAAATATAAGAATAATTAGTCTATACCAAAAAATTAAGAAGAATTAAAATTGTGTAATTTTATTTTTATTTATTATATAAATTATTTTACATTTTCTTATGTAAATTATTTAGTATGGGTGGTTCAATCAAAATAATTTATGAGTATAATATGTAAAAAAAATTATAAAGTTAATGACATTTATAAACAATTTATTATGATATTTTTTTATATAAGTTAAGATAAATTTTCTAAATAATTTAATAAATTATAGGCATGGTTATGTTTTTTTTATAAAAATATTCTTATAAATTTTAAAATTATAAATATATTAGTGCCATATTTATTTATTTATTAATTTAACTTTAACATATATTTTTTTTATTTTCTATACTTTAAATATTTCCTTACATTTTTATTAAAATAAATTTTTAATGTTGCAGTGATAATATTCTTAAAAAATTTGTAAATTCATACTTTGCAAATTTTGTAAATAATTAAAAAATAAAAATATTAAAAAAATATAATTTTTAATATATTAAAAAGATTAAAATAATATATTTTATAAAAAAATTCTATTTTTAAAATTTTACTAAGTAATTATTTATCGCATTTATTAGAAAATTGTTTCAAAATTTCTAATTACATCATTAAACCTTTTTCTCAACTCAAGAATTAGATTTACATTCCTTATAGATATGTTTTTATGAGAATTATAGATAAAAACCATTCTTAAAAAATAATATTTTATGAGAATTTATTGAGTTTAATGATGACGAATTGATAATACAAAATAATTTTACATTGTTAACTAATAAAAATTATCATTAATGTAATTTTTAAGATAATTATTGTAAAAGTCAACACACTTACTCTACATAGTTATTTGTGATTAAATAATAATATAAAATTGTCTTATATATATTTTTATTGCATAACTTATTTATTCAAATATATATATATATATATATATATATATATATATATATATATATATATATATATATATATATATATATATATATATATATATATATATATATATATATATATATAAAAAAGATACCAAACATGAGAAACAACTTTTTCTATTACTAAAAAACTAAAGTTTCCCAAGAATCTAATTATAAAAATTAGTAGCACAGAAAATCAAGAAATTCAAGAGATTAAATTACAAATTTTTTTAACATGAGGAATAATAAATTACAATTTTAAAGATTATTTTAACATAAAAAAGTCTTAACAATTTTAAAAACTTATACAGAAATATAATAATTTATAATATTCTTTTAAAAAAATTTATAATCAACATAAAGTTTGAATTTTAATAAATTTATATAATAAAAATTTATAAGATTTTAAAAGATTTGGTAAATATATAGGAATTAAAAGGAGTCTATGAATTTATAAGAAAACAATTATTTTCCCGTTCTTTTAATAGTTATTCATTGTAGCTTGTCCTCCTAAGTAACATTCCTCCACATATCTAAAGTTATATAGCATCTTTTAGTTTGTGCTCTTGGGTTTGAACAATAAATTTAAAAGTATGATATTCATTAACTGGTAATACTTAAGATGAAGATTCATCTATTTGTTCAATTAGAAATTTATCGTCGACATTCTTTACTAAAAAAAATTATTTTCTGTTGCATATTCTAATACAAACTTTGCTTGTGTCTTAAATAAAAATTGATGTACTCACTTAAAAATTGCAAATTGCAATTTTAAAATACCCAATATTTGCCTGATCACATTTCTCAAGGACGAATTATGAATATTGAACAATTCGTTCTCAAATAAAAATAATTAATTTTCTAATATTAAGATACCATTTATATTTAAGTGTTAAAGTTAAAATAAGATTAGGGACCAGACTCTTAAAATAGAATTCGTCATTACACGCAATCGAAAACAAGTATATTATATATACGACAAAAAAATTGGCGTTAATATTAACAATTATATATATTAATAATAACTATAAATAATAACTATTAACACCAACTCACTTATTCAACTCAATAATCTAACAATATAATAATTAAATCATTACAACAATAAGGAAAAAAATATATTACTTAAGATTTGCTATACAATGAATTCGATTATAGGAGTTGATAAAAACAAAAAAAATAAAAAATAAAAATAAAAGATATTTTATTTATATGATGTAATACAAAATTCATTTTATAAAATAATTTATCAAAGTATATGTTTTTAATATTAAAATTTTTGCAAATAGTAAAAAATATTAATTAAATATCACTAAAATTTATTATTCTTTTTAAAAAAACTTGATAGTCAATATTATAAAATTTATTTATATTATTTAAAATTCTTAAATGAATATCAAATATATTTATTTTGTATGGAAAAGAGTGTTTTAAGATTCTTTAAAATGGTAATATAATTAAAAATTCTGAAGCAATTATTAAACCTTCATTCAACTAATTGATTTTGGGATAACTGAGATGATTGGGTCTTTACCTTTTCTTGTGTATATGAATGATCTCTGGTAAGGAGTAGGGCAAAAGTCAAAATTAGAGAATAGGAATAGCATGGCCTTGCAAGCAGGCATCAACAGCTCCAAGGTTCTGATTCTTGTTGGAGCTGGTAAGTAATTTAAGTGGCTAATTTTATTATCGATTAACTTGTTTTGCTACTGCTGCTTCATTATTATTATTATTTTAGGTTTGACTGGTTCTGTTGTGTTGAGGAGTGGGCAATTGTCTGGTCTCATTGCACAGCTTCAGGAGTTACTAAAGGGCGTGGACGGCGTTGAGATTTTACCCGGCGGATATGATGCTGCGCTTATTGCTGATCAGGTTCATATTTATCATCTCATCACCATTCACACTATTTCTTTATTCCACTGTTACAATAGTAGACTTGTACTTGATTATGCTAAATTGCTAAAGCTATTTCTTCCACACCAAACTTATTGAATTGTTTATTTCACTCTGTGTATTTTAAATTCAGATTAGGCAGCTAGCACAGGAGATCAGGGAGCTGACCTTGTCTCACCCTGTCACTATCTTCAATGCCAATTCTTCTTCAACTGGTACTTACCCTGAATTCTATTGCAAATTCTATGCCTACACACTTGGGTTTTTTGTATTTTTCTTTCCTCAATGGTGATGTTAACTACCATATCAGATGATAAAATCATTGATTTTTTGGACCTTAAAGAATCTTATGACAGACTGTTGGTGACTAACATTTTATTTGAGCTTGTTTCTTGATTGGCTTCGTGATTATGATATTAAGTTGTACAAAGCTCATTTTTTCTATACACTTGCTTCTTGCATTACACTGTATAAGGATTACTAATGATAAATATCTTAGGCTTACCAAAGTAAATAATATAGACTTTGACCCTATTTGGATAAACTTCTCTGTAAAAGAAAAGAAAAAGGTAAAATGAATTAGGTTTCTCCCATAAGTTAAAATTAGCTTATGCATAAGTTAAACAAGCTTTTAGAGAAGCTAAATGAGAAAACTTCAATAATTTAGTTTATGCATAAGTTAATTTTAACTCACAGGAAAAACTTAGTTTATTTTACCTTTTTATTTTGTTCTCTTATAAGTATTTATTGAGAAGTTTATCAAAACATGACCTTAACCTTGTAAAAGCTATTTCTTTTAACCAGGGAAGGGTTGTTTTAAGGAAACTGCTATCTTTAAACCGTAAACTGTTTGCTTCCGTTATAGGTATTTCTAAGGTTGCCTCACTCAACCAGTGTGCAACTTTCCCTGTCATGTATGCATTCAAATTTCCTTCTTCTGTTTGATAACAATTGATGTTAACATGTTTGCACCATTGTTATCAATTTTGGATAGTGGCATATAGCGGTGGACCCCAAAAGCACTACAGCAATATAGCACATAGTGAGATGATTGCTATTTTGAATTTTTTTTATACAGTTTATATAATTCATAAGTAAAGGCATACAAATACTCAAAAATAAAAATATGTTAGTATATCTTTTATATGTTTTAGTTTATCTTTTATATCTTCTAGTTTATCTTTTAGATAAATGATAAACCAAAAGAAAGCTATTTTATCTTTTATTCTCATAGATAAAAGAAAGCTGTTTTATTTGTATATATGGGTACAAATGTAACCCAGAACGACAAATCGAATAAAAAACAATTTCTTCACTTTCAACTCATTTTCTTCTATTTCAATTATAAGATCTAATTGCATGGAATCAAGGTCAGGGGGGAAGGCTAACCAAAGCAAGGACAATAAAAAATGTGCCGCATTGCTCCACGTGTGTTTGTATTATTAGTCAAAGTGACACATTCCTAGTATTAGGATGCAATCATAGGATCCACAATCATAACCTAGACAAACATAATCGATAATTAATAGTGGAAAAACGAAGAATAGAGAATTAAGAGAAGAAAAACAGAAAGCGAATTAAGAATCAAAATGGCTCGCCACTAACTCCTAGGAATTAGATTAGAGATTGTAGAGATTTGCCACAAGTATCATTGAAGCTTGATAAGAATTGGATTTCTTGTGTAAGACAAGAGTAGAGAAAACGCTTTCAAAAGTGCTACGGCACAAACTAAATTTAATTCAAAAGTTTGGTTTTTACACCCTTGATTATGTCTTAATGTTTCCTAATCAACCGATAGAAAACAGAAACACGCTTCAGGGGCCAAAGACATGTGCCCGACAACTACCAGTCATAGCTGAAACTGTTATAACTACCAGGATTCAGAAATCTAATTACTAACAGAAAATACTACCAAATAGGGCTGTTAGCCCAGGACTAAGTAGTCCTACGTGAAATGAATTAAAAAATACTACAAAACTACAACCTCCAGCTCTATACATTGCCTTGAAGGCAGCTGGACACGTGGTACACAATACGTCCCTTAAGTGCCTCCTCTGGGCCATGCAACATGGTCAGTCCTTTGGACGCATTTCCTCTTGGTTCTTTTTTGGAGCCTACCCTTTGTCATAGGGCCTTCAAGTGTAGGGGTAGCTTCCTCCACCTCGTCCTCTTGGCTGCAGCTTTCTGGGTATGCATCACAAAGGCATAAGGGTGTCAAAGTTAACAATAAAATTATCAAGTTTACCAAAGTATGTTTCCATGTCCATGTTGTCTTCAAATTAACAAGGTTCGAAATGATGGTGTAGAGACTATTGATGTCATTGGAGTGCACTTTTTTGGCTTTGTTCCAAACCTCAGAGAGGTCATGAAGGCACCATATTGAACCTGTAGCTTGGCATTGAGAAAGTACCACAAAACACTACATAATGAGGCATCAATTTGTTTCCAACAAGATTGATTGACACGATCTTAAAATTGGACCATCTTGAAAGCAGATGAAAAGAGGAACTTGACCCTAGTCGCGACCTGCCGGTAGAACCAAAGTTATCAGAAGTGCGACCCTAACCGCGACCTGCTGGTAGAACCAACACTATAAAAGTTCTTTAACCTCAGAACCAAAGGAAAAATGCTCACAAATAAACACAAATTTTATTCAAATTCCAAATTCTGTCATGCTGGATGGTTACAAGAGTTTATTTATAGGCTTAACTAGACAACCCTGAAATTAATGTCCATTAATATTTTAATTGGCATAAAATCTCATGGATTTAATGTCCATTAATACTTTAATTGGCATAAAATCTCATCCACTAGATCTCCCCACTAACCTTTTATTTGCATCATTAATGACCTTCCTATTTTTCCACCAACTATCCAACTTTCCCCTTTTCTACCAACTATCAAAAAGTGATTTATGTGAAAATACATGTAAATAAATCATAATTAACTACTCGGCCCAAATTACATGACAATGACTTTGGACTTTATATATGTTCTTCAATATGGGCTCCAATCTTCATCAACTTGTAATAAAGTGACCCATTTTGGTGCAGCCTCTGATTCACTTTGCTCTAAATTTTCCGTAATTCCCAAACTTAGGTCTGGCAACGATTGCTTCATTATTTGGATTTTGGGCCTAGTCATGGGATCTCCAATGTCACGTAAATTATCTTTGACTTTGTTGGTTGGATCTCTATCATTCTCTCCCTCTTCAAAAGGATTCGTCCTTGAATCAAAGTCCTCACCTACAACAAATAAAGATAAGTCAGCAACATTAAAGATAGAACTTATATTACCATATGTGGTTGGTAAATCCAGCTTGTAGGTGTTGTCATTAATCCTTGCTAAAACTTGAAAGGGTCCATCCCCTCTTGGTTTCAACTTGGAATTTCTTTGAATGGGAAACTTTTCTTTCTGCATATGAACCCAAACCCAATCTCCAAGTTCAAAGGTGACTTTAACATGCCATTTATTTGCTTGCCTTGAATATTGTTCATTCACCTTCTCAATGTTAGCTCGAACTTTGGCATGGAATTCTTTAACAAATTCTGCCTTCTGCTTTCCATCCAAGTTAGTATACTCATTATTTGGCAAAGTTAAGATATCCAAAGGAGTCAGTGGATTAAAACCATACACAACTTCAAAAGGGGAATAAGAAGAAGTAGAATGGACAATTCTATTATATGCAAACTCAACATGGGGTAAACATTTTTCCCACTTTTTCAAATTCTTTTGAATGATTGCACGTAACAAGGTAGCAAGAGTTCTATTCACAACTTCAGTTTGCCAATCGGTTTGTGGGTGTGCAATGGTGAAAAACAAGAGCTTAGTTCCTAACTTATTCCACAAAGTCCTCCAAAAATGACCTAGGAACCTAACATCTCTATCACTTACTATTGTTCTTGGCAACCCATGCAAGCACACAACTTCTTTAAAGAACAAATCAACAACATGTGTTGCATCATTGGTTTTAGAACATGCAATGAACTGTGCCATTTTACTAAATCTATCCACAACAACAAATATACAATCTTTTTCACTATGAGATCTTGGCATCCCTAATATAAAATCCATTGAAACATCAGTCCAAGGTTGACTAGGCACAGGTAAAGGTGTATAGAAACCATGGGGCATGACTTTAGATTTGGCTTGCTTACATGTAATGCATTGATTACAAATAGATTGCACATCATGTTTCATATTAGGCCAATAAAAATGCTCATTCAGAATTTCTAGAATTTTCTTTACTCCAAAATGTCCCATTAATCCCCCACCATGAGTTTCTCTAACTAGCATTTCACGCAAGGAGCAAGTAGGCACACACAATTTATTTTTCTTAAACAAGAACCCATCATGCTTATAATAGTCTCCAAAAGCATGTTTAATACAATAATTCCAATCATGATGAAAATTAGAATCATTGACATACAAGTCCTTTATAATCTCAAAACCAAGTAACTTAGTTTGCAAGGAAGTAAGCAACGCATACCTTATAGACAATGCATCAGCCACACTATTCTCCTTACCTTTCTTGTACTTGATCACATAAGGATACCTCTCTATGAACTCCAGCCACTTGGCATGTCTCTTTTGAAGCTTACCTTGAGATTTTAAAAACTTCAAACTTTGATGGTCAGAGTGGATCATGAACTCCTTTGGCCACAAATAATGTTGCCAACTTTGCAATGTCCTCACCAAAGCATACAACTCTTTATCAAAGGTAGAATAGTTCAATGCAGCCCCACTTAGCTTCTCACTAAAATATACAATTGGTTTAGATTCCTGCATCAATACAGCTCCTATTCCAACACCAGAAGCATCACATTTAATTTCAAAAGCATTATAAAAATTAGGCAAACAAAACACAGGTGCATTGGTCAACTTATCTTTCAACAAATTGAAAGTTTTCTCATGTATATCATCACACTTGAACACAACATCCTTTTTAACAAGCTCATTTAAAGGTGCAGCAATAGAACTAAAGTTCTTCACAAACCTCCTATAAAAACTTGCTAAATGATGAAAACTTCTTACCTCGTTTGCATTCTTAGGTGTAGGCCATTCTCTAATTGCCTTTACCTTTTCTTCATCCACACTTATTCCTTTTGAGCTTTGAATTTCTTTTATTTGCTCAGGATTTGTTCTATAGGCTGGTCTATTTGAAATTGGACAACCAGGAACAAGGTCAATTTGATGCTCAATACCTCTTAAAGGAGGTAATCCATAAGGCACTTCCTTTGGAAAAACATTAGTGAATTCCTGTAACAAAGACTCAATTTCACAAGGAAGAGAAGAATGAAATTTGTTAGTGAAATAAACACCCTTGTACAGGAGTACAAGTAGTTTCTCTTTTGCTGATAACGCACTCTCAACCTCTCTTGTCTTTGCAAATGCACTCATTTTCTTACTTGCCACTTCACTGCACTCAATTTCATGTTTTTCTTTCTTTTGCTTATTTTTACTCATACTTTTTTTTGTCTCTCTTGCAAAGAAACTCATTTGCTTTTTCTTTTCTGAATAGATTTCTTTTCTTTTGCTTTTCTCATTCTTTTGTTCACATTTTTCTTTTGTTCTTTCATTCTTTTTTTCTTTTGATTCCTCACACTCTCTCATTTTTATTTGGTCTTCACATACTTGCCTTGGAGACAATGAAGTAAGAGTAATTTTCAGCTCATTGTAAATAAACGACAAACAATTGGTATACCCCTTGTGGGTCACCTTGCGGTCAAGCTGCCATGGGCGGTCCAAAAGTATATGCCCTGCCTCCATAAGAACCACATCACACAGTACTTCATCTTTGTAATTCTCAATAGCAAAAGGCACTAAAACTTGCTTGTCAACCTTTACTTCTCCAATATTACTAAGTCATTGCAGCTTATAAGGCCTAGGGTGTTTGGCAGTTTGCAAATTTATTTTCTCCACTAGGATAGTATTAGCTACACTGGTGCAACTCCCTCCATCTAGAATCATGCTGCACACTTTCCCTTGATCAAGGCACCTAGTATGAGAAATATGCTCACATGGCTCCACATCACCATCTTCCTTAGGTTGTATGCTAAGAGCACACCTAGTATCAAGTACAACTCCATCTACAGGTTCAGCAACTTCCACATCACTAGAATTCTCCAATGGTGGCATTTCATTATCACTTGAGCTCTCACTTTCTACTTCTCCATTATCCATCATCATCATTGCTCGTTTATTTGGACATTGAAAAGTAATATGTTCAACTCCTTGGCACCTGAAACACTTGATATCATGTGATCTATATGATGTCTCAGTGTTAATTTTACCTTTAGGAGGAGCATTTGAATATTTGGCAATCACATCTTCTTTAGGATTTGTAACAGTTGTACTGTTCTTCCAATTTGATCTCCATAAAAAGCTAGAAGATGAAGCAAATTTGGAAGAGCTTTTAGACTTCAATTGCCTCTCCACTTGAATTGCTTTGTGCAATAAGTCCTCTATCTCCATATAATGCTGCAACTCCACCACATCAGCAATCTCTTTCTTTAAACCTCCAATGAATCTAGCCATAGTTACCTCACAATTTTCCTTCACATTGGCTCTAGTCATGGCTATTTTCATCTCCTTATAGTAATTCTCCACACTCAGAACCTTGTGTCAAACTTTGCAATTTTCTGTGCAAGTCTCTATGGTAATGACTTGGTACAAATCTCCTTCTCATGATAGGCTTCATATCTTCCCATGTACGAATGAATCTTTCTCCATTTCTACGCCTGTTAATCACAAACTGATCCCACCAAATATTAGCATAGTCAGTAAATTTAACAACTGCTAATTTTACCTTTTTCTCCACTGAGTAGTTGTGACAATCAAACACATGTTCAACTTTTCTCTCCCACTCCAAGTACAATTCAGGATCATTCTTCCCTTGGAATACAGGGATTATCATCTTTATATTACCCGAGTAATTGTCATGTCTTGGTTCACCTCTTCTTCTCCTTTCATTTTCATTATATCTTCCATTTGAGTACTCCTCTTCTTTTTTATCATCATTATGTTGACTTGTAGGAATCTTATACCTGGGTATAGCTTGTAAATCATCCAACTTGGCATTTACAGCTTTGAATTGTTCTTGAAAAACCTTGATGAATAATTTGAGATCAACATCTCGTTCTCCTTCTTCTCTACTCATGATTAAAATATTGCAAAAATCAAGTTAGAAAGAAACAAAAAATCCTCACACAAACACTCTCTCACGTGTTTACGCTCCAATTGTGTTGTAATCACTCGTGTATCACTCAATTTGGCCTTTTTTTTTTGTTTCACCACTCTCACCTTTTACCATTCAATTTTTTCATTATGAGCTCTTAAGTAAAAACCTTTAAAATTGATGGTACACAGCAAGAAACAATAAGAATTTGGTAATTTGATAACTTTAGAGAACAAGAATTAGCAAGAAACAAGAAATTCTAGATTGTTTGACATGTACAATGAAAGTAGTGTAAATGCAATGGGGGAAAATATGACAACAATTCAAACTTTTCTGTTTAGTTTTTTCTTTTGGCAATATGCAAGTCAAGATAACATATTGACTACTAGCCCTTTTTTTCTGTTTTTTTTTGCTCTTTTTTTTTCACCTTTCTGTTTCGTTATATCAAAAAATTAATAGATTTTTTTTTTTTTTTTTTTTATTATTTTTTTTAATAAATTGAAAAAAATAGAGACACAAAGGATAGAGAACACCTGATTTCAAGAGCCGAAGCTGTGGTACCAAATGACACGATCTTAAAATTGGACCGTCTTGAAAGCAGATGAAAAGAGTAACTTGACCCTAGCCGCGACCTACCGGTAGAACCAAAGTTATCAGAAGTGCGACCCTAACTGCAACCTGCCGGTAGAACCAACACTATAAAAGTTCTTTAACCTAAAAACCAAAAGAAAAATGCTCACAAATAAACACAAATTTTATTCAAATTCCAAATTCTGTCCTGCTGGATGGTTACAAGAGTTTATTTATAGGCTTAACTAGACAACCTTGAAATCAATGTCCATTAATATTTTAATTGGCATAAAATCTCATGGATTTAATGTCCATTAATACTTTAATTGGCATAAAATCCCATTCACTAGATCTCCCCACTAACCTTTTATTTGCATCATTAATGAACTTCCTATTTTTCGACCAACTATCCAACTTTTCCTTTTTCTACCAACTATCAAAAAGTGATTTATGGGAAAATACATGTAAATAAATCCTAATTAACTACTCAGCCCAAATTACATGACAATGACTTTGGACTTTATATATATTCTTCAATATGGGCTCCAATCTTCATCAACTTGTAATAAAGTGACCCATTTTGGTGCAGCCTCTGATTCACTTTGCTCTAAATTTTCCGTAATTCCCAAACTTAGGCCTGGCAACAATTGCTTCATTATTTGGGTTTTGGGCCTAGTTATGGGATCTCCGATGTCACATAAATTATCTTTGATTTTGTTGGTTGGGTCTCTATCATTGGTCCTTGGTGGGGATATCCTTGAGCTGTTTGACAAGATGATTGTGACGACCCTGTCCCTCAAACCAAACCTGGACAGCAGCAGCCCAGGTGGCATAATTGGCAGACCCAATTAGTTTTTTCACAGAGAATGAAAGGGATGCCGGTGAAACTAATAGCTGTAGTGGTTGAATTGGACCCAAAGTGGATGCCATGCTGTGCTGGGGCTGGGGGCAGTATGGTTGAGGTTGCTGAAAGAGATGATGGTGAGTAGGTGTCACTGGGAAAAGACAGGTATGTGAGGTAGACATGCCAAGTGGGATGGTGCATGTGGAGGCACGTGCGATGGGGGATAGGCTGGCAACAATTGGAGGTGGGTCATCAGTGGTGTCTGCTCCTTGTTGGGGGGCATAGTAGTGAAAAGAGGTGGTGGGGGTACAAAGATAGACCAGGGTAGGGTGCTGGTACTGTTGACGTGAGGCTAGGGCCGTGAGGTGAGGAAATTTGCCTAGAAATTTGCCTAGACTACTGATACCATATTAGATTGGGTAATTGTGTGTCTAATGCTGACCATACACCATACACTGTTGTATTTATGTTTACACGAGTGAGGTACAGTAATATTACATAATAAATGCTAATCAACTCCTAACAATGTGCACATGTGCTGAAACTAATTTAAGCATGTCCTACATGTGTTAAATGTTCTACATCTAACATCAATAAATGGTTGTTAACTTAACCAGTTTTCTAGCTAGTTTCACAGCTTTAAAGATTTCTTTTATCGATGATGCCACCTGGTCTGCAGATGAAATGTTTGTTTTCTTTTATGAAAGTCCCCTCAAAGCATTCGAATTTATAAATTCATTACAGAACTCTACATTTTGAGTATATTATTTGGTTGATTGATTCCCATCTCAGTAATGACAATTCCATTATCCCTTGGTCCTTTGAGAATAAATAACCTATTTTTATTTCTATTTCATTAGTGACGTTTGAAGAGATATTCATTTTATTTGTTACATGTTGTATGGTTTTGGACATTCTGTATCTTCTGGCCCGGTGGAAGCAATTTGTCTAATCATGGAAATTTTGTTTCCAGTGTAAACAGATTTTATTTTCAGATGTAATCTTTTTCTTTCTTTATCTATCTATAAGTGTATCTTGCTCACTATATAATGTTGATGTTAACATTTGAACATAGGGAGTTTTGCTTCTTACTTACTACCTGCTGCTGCAATAGGAGCTATGGGATATTGTTATATGTGGTGGAAGGTAAGACAACAATCCAATCACTTTTCCTTAACAAGTACATTTGATTAACAACCAGAATAGGATGGGATGATGCTGATTAAACCCATATATTCTTACCTCGTGCAGGAATGGTCATTTTCTGATGTAATGTTTGTGACAAAGAAGAATATGGTTAATGCTGTGGCAACTGTGTCAAAGCAATTAGAAAATGTACATGAAACATTGGCAGTAAGTAATATGCGTTGGCATTCCTATTTTACTATATTAACAATTTTCAACTTTGGATTTTGCTGAAAATTTCTGTTTATTTAATTTGCAGTCAACAAAAAAGCATCTTACAAAGAGGCTGGAAGGTCTTGACTTGAAGCTGGAAGAGCATAATGAGTTAGGTCAACTTATATCAGATGATGTAAGTCAATTTTATTTTTTCCTAGGTAATTAAAGGTATTAAGGTAATTCATAAGGATTTGTTTAATCAAAAGAACTTCCTAGCACAATAATATAGGATCAAATGACCATTCTAGATTTTTTTTCTTGGGTGCATCAAACATTAAGACTAATAACTATTCTTCAACACTTCCTCAAGTTGAAGCATAAATGTTAATCATGTTAAGCTTGTTATAGTATATATTCTGTTCTTGTTGAGTGCTTTGGTGAAGATGTTTGCAAATTGTTCTCCAATCCACATGTCCTGCAACAGCTAGCCCTGTTGGATCTTTTTAAGCACAAAATGGCAATTAGCTTTGATATGTTTTGTTCTTTCATGAAAAATTATTGGAGGTAGTATGATTGGTGGCTTGGTTGTCATGTCCTATTTTGTACACATGGCACTCTTGACTCGTTTACTTGATTGTATGATTACCTTTACTAAAGACTGTATTATCCTACAAGACTAAAGTTTGAGATAGATACTTAGTGCCAAATACAAATCGTATGACCTCTATCAACTCCCTAACCTCTTGTGTTTGCTTTATGATGGATTCCCCCTCCATTGTCCATGATTAGTTCATTAGTTGGGTCACCCTAACTGATAATGACTTGGGTATTATGGGATGCCTAAGTCCCACATTGAGGAGTATGGGATGTTCAATGGAGTATTTAAGTACTTGGTTCTCCCCCCTTGATGGCTAGCTTTTAAGGGAGGGTTCCCCAAATGCTTAGAAGCTTATCAATTGGTATCAGAGCTGGTTGTCGATGTTTGAAAGGGCTATCTATGGAGAGATTGACTAGAAAGGTCGAGTGAAGCGTTGTAGAGTGTTAACAAATGCTTTTAGTGTGGGGTATATAAGGGTTTGTGCTTTCCCACTACAATAGCTAGCTTTTGTGGTGTGGTTCTCCCAAGGTTTTTATCAATTGGTATTAGAGCCTTCCACTATGTCTCTCAACTGCAAATGAGCGATGTGGGTGGTGATGCTTGCACTCAAGTGTTCGCCTTGGACTTGTCAAAGTGCTAGTGCACAACCTTCTTTCATGAGCACTGAGGCTACGGAGCGTGGTGAGATGTTAGGATCTAATTGCAAGGTATGAGACTTGAGTTCCACATTAGAAGAATGAGATTCTAGTGTGGGGTTTATAAGTCTTTGGGATCTCCCACTACAATAGCTAGCTTTTGTGGTGTGGTTCTCCCAAGATTCTTATCAATATCAAAGACCAACTCTATTAGAAGCAAAGCTAGTAGGTGATGTCCCAAGAATGGTTTTGTATTTCTAATAAGGAGTTACATTGATTTTAAAAAGAAAGTAGACATTGTTTCGTTTGTGTGGTATTATTCAACTTGAACTTTATTTAGTCCTTCATAATGTTGTATTTGTTATGGTCTAGGTTTGCAGTTGATTAAGAGCTAGTTCCTTTGGTAAAATTCTTTTTAACCTGTGTTCAGATGCATTTCAAATTATTTTGCATGCAGGTGAATGAAGTGAAGTCAAACCTTTCTCGGATTGGGTGTGATATTGAAGTTATACATCAAATGATATCTGGGCTGGTAAATTGCAGAACTTGCTTTCTCTGCTGTCTTTTTTGAGCATCCAATCAACTGGAACTGTCCCCTTGTTGATGTTCTAACTTGACTCAATCAATCAACTTGATAGGAAGGGAAGCTCGAGCTTGTTGAAGGCAAGCAGGTTATATAAATTTACCATTGCAAACATGGGTTTGATTCTAGCATGTTTTACAAATTTTTACATATTTATTTCCCTTGTTTTTTTCTTGAAAAAATATCGTACAGGACACGACCAATTCAGGTCTCTGGTATTTGTGCCAATTTGCTGAGGGGTTTAACGACAGGCCAAATGGTTACAAGGTTAGATGTTTCGTCTTCGTATGTGTTTTCCCCCATTTATAATCTAATTGAGTGTATAAAATTATCAGGAAAAGGGATTCCGGAGATTTTTTATTTAGAAAGGTTTTTGTGATATAAGACTATTGTAAATGCAACTACAAGTTACTAGTTAATACTCATGTTGAAATTCATCTTTGTCAGTGAATAAGAGTTCTGTAGATTATCATGAAAAAATTGTAATTTCATATGCAAATATCGACTCTTATTTTTGAGTGATTTAACAGGATATTGCAGAACAGACAACTCGTACAATAATGACACATGAGGAGAAATCACTCAAGGTTTATCATCTATGGCATCTTTAAAGCTAAGTAGTTCTTCAACATTCTAATCATACGTGACTTATTTCCAGTAAATGGTTTCAGGGGTTACAATTCATTGCCACAACTAGAGACTCAGCTGAGAACTCATCCACAATAACAAAGAAAGTTGGTCTCAATTCTTCAAATGAAAAAGAACCGGTTTCCAAACCAAGAATACACAGGTCATTTCCTGTTGGCATTTCTGTGAGCAAGGGCATTACTGGTTTGGCGTGCGATTAACATTTTGCTTCAATAGCATTACTTCTCTCGTGGAGTGTAGATATATTTTACGGCCACCAAAATTTCTCATACATAGACACCACACCTCAAAATTTACCTTTTTGTATCTCTTATATACGAAATTTCAAGACAGCATACACTCATAAAATCTTTGTATCTTCTGTTGTCAAAGTGTGTTTAAAAAGGCTCAGTAATTTTCCTTCAGATATTTATTAGAGTGTTATATTAATCATCGCTGGTTAACGTAAAATTAATTCATTTCTTGAGCCTTGTTTCGAACCATGATTAAGCTGAGTGTGAGAGACACTGAACATTAATGAAATGCCTTGAGCCCTTGAGGTGTACCTTGCCAAGAATAAATTATTGGGACTGATGCAAAAGTATAGTATCTGTAAATACAATTAAATTTAGTTTTTGTCCTTTAAATTTTCTTTTTGTTAGTTTTAGTTATTAATTATAACATTTTTAAAAATAATCCTTATCGCTACTAATGAGTGACGTAGTATGTATTTAAAATTGTCATGTCACATGTTTTAAAGTAGTTGTTGACAATAGGAGATGCATGCCATATCATTATATGATGATAAGATTTTTTTCTTTAAAAGTTAAAATTATTAATTTTTAAAAGACATAAAATTAAGTTTAGTTGTATTTATAAAAAATAAAAAAATATTTAAGTCATTTGTTTATAATTCATTAGTTTGATTGGGTTGAACTATAAATTGGTAATAATTAAATATGTATTTATAATATTATATGATATAAATAATAAAATAACAAAATTATTAAAAATTAAACTAGACAAAGTTTTGAGTATGCATAATAAAATGATTATATTATGTTTTAAAGATTAATTAGAGGATAAATATGCCTCGTAAACTCTAAATATAATATTATTTACGAATTCTAAAAGTGTGTTGGGACTAGAATTAAAAAAAAATTCAAATTATAAGGACTTAAAAATATTATAAGATAAAGTATATTATCTAGGTTTAAAATTGTACTTAATTAAATAGAAAGTCTCAAAATTTTCCAGTTCTCTCTTCTTAATCCATTTTTGTGTGTTCATGTCTTAAACTCTCATCTTTTCCTTCTTCCAAATTGCTCAAAACTTTTTGTCTCTAAATGCTTTAATGTTTAATTTGTGGTTCTTCCTCCCTTCTCTTAGGTAATAACCTATCCCAACCCATTTTACATTTCTCTTTCTCACACTCTTTTTCTTTTAATTTTTATTTTTTATAATATAATCTTATTTTTTTTCCTGTTTTCTTTCTAGCTTGATTCTTTGATTTCTTTCAAAGTGTAAGTTCTTTGAGCTAAAGTGTATGAGAATTGAAGATTGAATCATTGTGAATTTTATTTTTAATGTTTGTTACATCAGAATTGTATTTTGCTTTGTCAAAACTTTCACTAAATAATGATATTTTTCTAATTTTGTGTTTGTACGAGTGTAAACTTGATTACAAGCTTCTTTAAATTTTTGATAGTTAGGTTCTCTAGGCATTGACTAAGCATCTTGGAATCAACATTGTTGTTATTTGATTGGAAATAAAATGTAAATGATGTATGTTTTTACATTAATAAAAAACTTTTATAACTTTTATCCCTATAAGATACAAATATGTTGAATTAATAGTATTGGTGACATTTACTTCAATAAAAGATTGTTATTGACTTTATATCTTTAAGTCATGCTCTTTGACCAATTAAAAGATGTGAGTTTATGTATTGCATTGAAGACTAGTCAATTCAAATATTTGATTGAAATAGGATATTAGCAATATTGTTTCTTGACCAACTGCTATTTGATGCAAATAAATAACTAGTTGACTCGACTGGCTCTTAACAAGAAAAATAAAAATGGAGTTGTGCTCTGTTAGATCTTACAAAGTTGAACATTAAGATCCAACTTTGTGAAGATCTATTAGTTTATTATTATGTCAAAGTTGGATTACATGGTTGCTCATATATTATTAACTTTCTACATATATGTCAGAATTCAATTAATAAGAAGCTTAGTGAGAATTTCACACCATCACAATAAAAATATGCGTAAATACAATATTATATACTTGAACATCATAAATCCATAGTGTCAAGTAAGTAAAAACATATAGCTTGTCATCAAGAATAAATTCTATCAAAAGATTTCCCTACTAAGCTGACATTAGAAATATATGCATAAGCCAAAACAATTTTGATCTATCCTCCCAATAGATATATCAAAAGAAAAGAGATCCTATGTTAGAGTAGTCAGCTACCTATCCTCTATTTATAACCCATATACATAATACTCTAGATACCCTAATGAATTCCCTCAAATGGGTTATCCATAAAATTCACAACAACAATAGCATCCTTTTTAGGACTTCACAACTCAATACCACCATTTAGACTCTCTAGGTTTGTGCATACATTCTTTATAGTACTAAATTGTATTCTTCTAATAACATCCTTAACCAGAGCAAATGATGCCTAAACATATAGGAGATTCAAAGTCATCTATCTTACAATTCCATATCCTTTCCAAAACATTTGGCAAAGTTTTCTCTATTTTTCAGTACTTTCCCACATACCCTTATCAAGATCCACCTGATAGACAATTTATATCTTATAATCATCGATATATACATCAATTTCTTATCATAATACACACAATCACAATGTTGATCAAACTCATCTCATAATCAAAAGTCAATTTGCATTTCATCAATTTTGGTTCAATTTATTCAATTCAAATGGTGTAAAAATGATTCTTTCCTTAAAGGTTTATAAGCACTAGATATTTTTTAATTATTTTAATTATAATCACTAATGGGATTTTAAATTAATTCACAATTTATAACTTATTAAACAAACTTGATTCTCAATGTTAGGTTATACTAAGTTTTATAAAATTTATCCTTATTAATCTAGTATACATAAATCACTTAAGTAGTATTTCTATCTAATCTTAATTCATGCAAACTAAATCAAATCATTATCCTCAACTTATTTTCTCTAAATTTGTGGTCCACCTATGGCTTGGGAAGATTAAATTTTATTTATTTGAGATAATACTTCAAGACTCATTTCTATAATTCACCTACATGATTCAAGACTTGCATCCTATCATTTTTTACTTGCTAAGAGCCGGTTTGGGATGATTATGAGTTTTTGACTTTTAAATGTAATTTTCAAAATAAAACATGTTTAGCTAAAATAAAGTTGCAATGGTTTTTAAAATCCAATTTCAAAACACTTTTTCATTCATTTTCAAAACTAAGAAAAATGATTTGTGAATTTTGTATTTTGTTAAAAAAAAGTACACTCTCACTCCATTTCACAAGACCCTTCTTGTTGTTTTCATCATTACCATTACCACCAACAACAACAACAACATCGCACCACCATCAACACCCGCACCACTAATGTTGTCGGTTTGTTGTCACCACCATTAGCACCATTATCATTACCATCATCACTATCGTTGCCACTACCATCCTAACCCTAATGGTACTATCACCACTACTACCACCACCACTATTGGCTCTACTACTTGCTTCATGTACAAGTCCTAACCCTTGGAACTCACTAACTCATGCACTAATACTAAATTAAATTGGTACTTGAGATCCTAATCTATAACCTATAATATTAGAATTAATTCAATTTTATTTTTGGTCCTTAAAAATCAAACTATTCATGGTACATACAAGGGTCAAGGCATAAGAACATGTTTGGATAAACTTTTCTATTAGCACTTATAGAGAAGAAAATAAGAAAGAAAAATGAAATAAGCTTCTTCATAAGCTAAAATTAGCTTATATATAAGTTAAAAATAAGATTTTGGAGAAGCTAATATGAAAGAATTTCTATAAACTAGTTTATCATAAACTAATTTTAACTTGTAGAGAACCTTATTTATTTTTCCTTCTTATTTTCTTCTATTATAAATGCTTGTAGAGAAGTTTATTCAAATAGGAGCCAAAAGTTTCATTTATTCTAACACTTCAAGGCTTTAATCATTAAAACAATTCACCACTTCTACCTTAAAGTAATTTAAGTCTTGGTATTCTCCAACATCTAGAAGTACACTTTGTAATTCATGAAGTAACATAATGGCATATAATAATTCATCAAGTAATCATAGTAAATACTAATAATCAAAATTCCTACTACTTTTTAATAACAAAATCATGGGACTACCTCCTCACAGAGAGGGTCGTAATGACCAGGTTTGGGCAACTATATACCAAAAGCACATGTCTTTGCAAAGTCGTAAGACCATGTATGGAGGCTGATGCTTGTCCAATGGTGGAAGGTCAAGGAAGTTGGTGACTTGATAACAATGGAGCTGATGATCAAAGCCACACCAAGCCAATTTTTTATTTTCGAAACAACCCAAAATAAACATAATCAACTAATTCAATCACAAACACAACAATTTGCTAAGCGCAACCACAATGACGCTAAGCACCACCGTGATCGACAGTTTCCTGTTAGCATATGTGCAAGGGTGATAATCGCCACTATGACGCTAAGTGATAAAGCATTTTTGAGGCACTTAATAGTGACTTATGCTGGACATATTTGACATCATTTTATGGTTAATATAGATACATTGGTTGAGTCTTGATTAATTGGACTTAATTGGGAAGAGTTGCTAATCTTTGCTTATTTTTGCACTTAATTTTCATTATGATGTTGCTATCTTGTGCAAACCATATCTAGAGCTACAAGTCTTCAAATTGGACAATCTTGGTGGCTTTAGAAAGCTAAGACAAAGATCTACAACTTCTCTCTTTTAGTATCAATCCATTTCGACCTTCTTTAGTATCAAAAGTCTTTGCTAAGTTGCAACCTCTGCACCCACTTTATTGGGCCTCTCTTTGTATATTCTAGCCCAATTTTGGAACCTTGGTTGGTGTGCCTTTGGACTGAAAATTCCTCTGACTCAGACCACCTTCATTGGCATTCAAAGCATATAATAATTAGTAGTTGGTTAGTAGGGTTAGATGGGAGACTTTTAGGATTTTCTAGATTTTGAGTTTTAGGAGGTTTCTTGAATCGCAAATTTTCTCTCTTTTCCTTTGGCTGTTACTTTGTATAGTGCTACACTTTCTGTAACGATTGTCATGGAAGACTAAACTATCTTATCAATTCAAGGTTTCATGATTGTAGTTCGGTTCGAGTTATTGAATATTTCCTTATGCAAATTCTATTATGTTCTTTTCTTTCCAATTCTTGACCTATTTTCATGATTATGATTTCACTTGAAGTTTTAGATTGTGTTATGTTAGGTAATCAATTGATCACCTAAAGTCAACCAATTGTGTGCTTGAATCCATACTAATTAGGGACTGCAATTATGATATCAATATGTATGAATGAATGTTAGATGATTATTTAATGAATATTGGGTTGATGTGAATTAGCACCCTTATTAGAACAATGATAACATAACTGTATGATTGAATCCTTGGATTGATGTTACATAATTTTGTTTAGTTAAATTCTATTTAGCTAAATTATGTTCTACATAATTCCTCTACATTATTCTGTTTACACACAATCCCCCTTTTGCATTCAATTTGATTTCTACTCAACAAGATTAGACATTGCATGATTTTATCCTTGAAAGATTCGACGTAGGTTAGTCCTTAAAATTAAGGGAATATAGTGATTTGGATAGTGTTTCGACACCATTATCACTAAGCACAACCCTCAATGACTCTAAGTGTAGCCACATGACACTAAGTGCAACCCTATCTATAAACATGTTTTATTTTTAATGCTTATTTGAAATTGCACATGTTTTCTACTTATTTTGGGCCTATGGACTTAGTTTGCGAGTTAATGTGTTTAGAAACCTTAAGCTTGATACCTAGGGTATAAATACTATTACAAACACTTTTATAACTCAACTTTGATGTTAGTTGAGACTAAGCATTGCTTAATTAGAAAGGTGAGAAACCTCTACTTTAGGTTCTTGAGTTGAACCAATATCAATTCTCATAAAAGATTATCTGAATCCTTTATGATGGATCTTTGTTGGACTAGCATCAATCCATTGGATGTGTTGTCTTCTCGATTCATACCTCATCTTCATCATTTTCATATTTTCTTCATCTTAATTGTATTACCTCTTAATTGTATTTTCGTATTTTCTTATTTTGATGCATTACCACTTAATTGTATAATTAAACTAGCCTTGTAATGTGTCTTATGAGGTCATATGGGATATTGAGATTATGGGCTAAGTTGCCTTAAAAGAACTATAATGCCTACTTGGAAAGCTATAGCCAAGAGGACAAGGAGGAGGAAACTACCCCTGCACTTGAAGGCCCTATGGCGAAGGGTAGACTCCAAAAGGAACCAAGAGGAAGTGCGTCCAAAGGATTGACCATGTTGCACAGCCAAGAGGAGGCACTAGCGAGGCATATTGTGTACCATTTGTCCATTTGTCTTAACTACACTGTACAAAGTTGGAAGTTGCTATTTAGTAGCATTATATAAACTAGAAGTTGTAGTTTCATTGTACCTTGTGTTATATTTCTCATAAGAATACATAAGCCTAGTCTAATGACCCTGTTAGGTAGTATTTTTTGTTAGGAATTAGATTTCCGAATCTGGGTAGTTATAATGGTCTTCGCTAGGAATGGAAGTTGTCGGGCATGTTTCGTTGGTTGTGAAGCGCGTCTCGGTTGTCTGTCAGTAATCAAGGAACATAGTTAGGACATCATCAAGGGTAAAAAAAAAAACCTCCGTGCAATTAGAATAAGAATTTTTGAATGAAAATTGAGTTTGTGCTTAAACACTATTGAGAGCATTTTCTCTACTCTTGTCTTGTGCAAGAAATTCAATTCTTATCAAGTTTCCATGATGCTTATGGAGAATCTCTACAACCTCTTATCTAATTATGAGGAATTAGTGGTGAGCCATTTTGAATCTCAATCCATTTTTTGTTTTTCTTACCTTAATTCTTCGTTCTTTGTTTTTTTTTTTTGCTGTTAATTACCAATTATGCTTTACTAGATTTTGATTGTGGATCCTAGGGTTATATTCTAATACTAGGAATACATCACACTCGATGGGCAGATGTACCATGCTCATGGTGTAGATGTTTCCTTAATCATTATAGTGATGTACATGTCATCAATACATATTTTGACAGCGGTAATCATTTACCATGTCAAACAAGTGTTTGTCTTGAAATAATTTGTTGTTTTGGAAAATCATGGCCCCAAGATTTAGGCCCTCTAGGAACCCACTCTAAAATAATATGATTGTGATGTAGGTTTAACAACAAGCTATGGCAAAAAAAAAGAAAAAGAAGTTAAGGTCATAGTAGCTACACAATTATACCTTGTCAAGTAAGACTTTGGTTCGCAATTAGAGTGATAAATATGACATAGGTTATAGGTGGTTACAACACATGTTAGGATGAATAAAGATCTAATATCACAACTAAAATAAATAAGAAAAAAAAATACAACTAACATATGTTTTTCCTTTTAATAGTAAAAAAAATCATTTTTATAGTACAAAATCAAACACAGGAAATTCTAAATATTTCATAAAAACGATCATTTTCATCTTACTAAATCTCATTTTACTTAATAGTTACTTTAATAATCTAGGAAGGACTTAAATAATAAGTACAATGCTATGGGATAATTTATTAATTGAAAATAATCTTTATTAGATCTACTAAAGTACTTATAGGAAGAATGCGACTTCCCATATTGGTGGTCATGCATTGAGATGGACAATCTCCTATATATCGCTAGAAAATGGCTAAAAGGATAATATAAGGGTTCTTTGCCCAATTCTTATTTCATGTCAACATAAATACATCATTGATAGTAAACCCTAGAATCCAAGGGAGTCCTATAGGTGGCTTCATCTCCTATAGCTAGGAAGATACTAGAATGTTCTTTTATTCTTTGACTTATTACAAAAATTAAAACATCAAAACTATTATAAATGTTGAAACCTTTAAGCCAGTTGGGCTTGTGACTCTTTCTTTTGGGTTTAGTCTTGGGTGTTTCCTTATTTGGATCCATAGATCCATCAAGTACACACAACAAAAATGAAAAAAAAAATTCTTGAAACTTGAGAAGAACAAAATATAAGAAAAATAATGTTGCTTTTATGTGCATGGTAATGTAAAACAGTGGATTGTAATTGGATGACTGTAAAACTCTTTACACTCACTGTACATGACCTATTTTCTCTTATCAAAATGCCTCCTTTTTATTTTCTCTAATATTTTATGGTATTACTAAATCTACCTTCGCATTGAATTTCTTTCTTTGGTTGTTATACATTTGATAAATTTAGGCCTATAAGGAAACACTTCACTAACTATAGTAATTTATTAATATTTGTTTGAGGAACTTAAGCATATTTCTCTAAATAAACATGTTCATAGTTATACTAAAACATATCTAATTAAGCAGTTTCAATTGGACGTAATTAGACTTAAGTGGACATTTGACCCTTTGAAGGCTTCAAATCTTGGCTCCTTGGCTTGGAACTTTAACCAACATAGATGTAGTCCTTTAACACAAAATTTTGGCTACACCTTGTTATTCTTGTCCACTAATGTTGTTGCTGGGTAGATAACAACATCACCACTAGGGTTGTAGAATGAGGCCATGGACATTCTAGTCCCATTAGTTTGTGCAATCACTCAATAATCCATACTCTTGTATTTACCATTGGTGATTATCTATTTAACCAAATAGTGCTTCATTAGAATCACAGTTTAACTTTATTGGAAAAAATCCAAGTCTCATGTCAGTTAGAGATAAAACTTATATAGACTTTATAATTGGGGTACCCTTTATCTCTTGAGTTAACCTTTAGGGTTGAGTAGGTCAAAACACATTAAAATGTTATAAAAGTCTATTCTAAATCAGTTAACAAGTCACTTACCATATTATCCATGCACCAAGCTAAATAGTACTAGGTGT
The DNA here is from genome assembly GCA_025330945.1 of Mucuna pruriens. Classification (NCBI taxonomy): domain Eukaryota; kingdom Viridiplantae; phylum Streptophyta; class Magnoliopsida; order Fabales; family Fabaceae; genus Mucuna; species Mucuna pruriens. The sequence goes on along the minus strand of JAENHJ010000103.1, from coordinate 71,745 downwards.
GAGAAAGTGTATTGAAAAAAGTTCAAGTCTCAAATTGGCTAGAGATAGAGTTTGTATAAATTTATAAGTGAGAGGTAACTCTCACCTCTTGAGTTAGCTTTTACGGTTGAGTTAAACTTAAAGTCACTTTTTAAGAAATTTGCATTCAACATGCTTAGCTAATGATTAATTATTCCACATATATGTGAACACATAATTTTGTCCTACCTAAAGTTAGTTCAAAATACAAGAAGGTAAGATAAAATATCAAAGTTAAACGGGATGTCCAAACCCCTTTGGACACCTAAAGCCAGGTCCACATCCTTTAGGCGAGCAAGTTTTCTTTCTATGCATCCAAGGTAGAACATCCAAACCCATTTGGATGTCCAAAACCAGTTCCATAACCTTTGGAAGCCCAATTCTCCTAGGTCCAATTCCCTCTAGGAAATTGATTTTTAAGTCAAGCTTTACGGCTCTATTGCACCTGCTCTTTACCAAAGAGATTAACAAATTACAAAGAAGTAGCAAACAAGTGGGCAACATACAAGCAACTGGTTTTAAGTCTACTTTTGTGGCTCTATTTCACTTGTTCACCACCAAAAAAACCAACCAATCAAGAAGAAGTAATAGGCAAGTAGGCAACATACAAGCAGTTTGATTTTGCTTTGCGGCTCTGCTACACTTGCTCATCACCAAAGAAACCAACCAATCATGAAGAGGTAGCATGCAAGTAGGCAATAGGGAGCAACTTGGTTTTGCTTTGCAGCTCTGTTACACTTAAGCAATCCTACAATAGGACAAAGGTAAGGAAGGGAGTATGTTTTGCTCTATGATGTAGCAATGCATCCAAAGAGGGTGTATCTTTCTCCTCCCTTCGTCTCTGAACCTTTCTTCTCTTTACATAAGGCATCCTTGCAAGTTACGACTAGGCTCTATTTTTTGAAAAGTTATTTGCAAATGGTCAATTTGCAAGGAAAGACAGCTAAGTTGGATTAAAAAACTAATTTACGAATGCCTATAAATAGGACGTAAACCAGAACAAGAGGGAACCTTTTTGGCAGAATTTGGAGAAATTTGAGTAAAAAGAAAGTACGAGAAGAGACCCTGAAAGAGAGAAGAAAGGTAGAAGTTGAGAGAAGAACTTCTAAGAGGAGGAGACAAGGTACGAGTTTGTAAAAGGCTCAAAAGCAAAGGAACTCATTTGCAAATTGGTACCACTAATCCCATTTATCCTCATTACTCATTGCATATAAACTCTAATTTTCATCATGTAGTGATGCCACCCCTTTAGATGACCCTCTTGGGTGACTTTTTCTTTCATTTCTACCTACTATTTATTGTTGTATACATTTCCATTTCACCTACACTATTTGTTTGTGCCTTTGGATGTGAAAGCCAAAGGTTGATCTCTTTCCCTTTTTCTTTAAGCTATCATGTTTTCCTGTTAGTCCATGCCTTTGGATAAGGCAACCTTGAGTATTTTCTTTTCCTTTTGCCTTGATCTATTTCTATACTGTTCATCCATTATTATTGACATGGACTCTTTGGATTCCCCTGGACATTCCATACCATCACATAATTTTTTGCACCTTTCAGCCTTGCATTTGGATGCATAGACTCTTTGGATGTCCCATAGGCAATCCACTACATTTTGTCGTTTCCTTCTTCAGCCTAGTGTTTGGATATACAGGCTCTTTGGGCGCCCTTGGGAATCCACTCTTTTTTGTTATCTGTTATTTGTTCTTTTCTTTTGGACGTAGGAGCTAACAAGTGGCTCTTGCTCCTTTCTCCTATCCCTGTTTTCTATCATTTGCATCCATGGCTTTGGACACAATAAGCCAATTAGTGGTACTATTCCTATTTTCTGTCAACTACATCCAGGCCTTTGGATATAATGAGCCAATTAGTGGCTTTTGCCTTGTTTTCTATCAATTGCGTCTAGGCATTTGGACGCAGTGAGTTAGTTAGTGGCTTTTTCCTTGTTTTTTGTCAAATTGCATCCAGACCTTTGGACGTAGTGAGCCAATTAGTGGCTTTGTCCCTATTTTCTATCACATACGTCCATACCTTTGGGCGTAGTGAGCCAATTAGTGGCTTTGTCCATGTTTTTGTTAACTACGTCCAGGCCTTTAGATGCATTGAGACAATTAGTGGCTTTTTCCTTATACTCTGTAAATCGCGACTAGGCTTTTGGACGCAGTGATCTAGTTAGTGGCTTTTTCCTTGTTTTCTATCAACTACGTCTAGGTCTTTGGATGTAGTGAGCCAATTAGTGCGTATGTCCCTGTTTTCTGTCATTTGCGTTCATGCCTTTGGATGTAGTGAGCTAATTAGTGGCTTTATCCTTGTTTTCTATCAACTACGTCCATGCCTTTGGATGTAGTGAGCCAGTTAGTGGCTTTTCCCTTATTTTCTGTCAACTGCGTCTAGGCCTTTGGACACAATGAGCCAATTAGTGGCTCTGTCCCTGGTCTTTGTCATTTGCATCCACGCCTTTGGACATAGTGAGCCAATTAGTGGCTCTATCACTATTTTCTATCAATTGCGTCTAGGCCTTTGGATGCAGTGAGCCAATCAGTGGCTTTTTCCTTGTTTTGTGTCATCTACATCCATGCCTTTGGATGTAGTGAGCCAATTAGTGACTCTATCACTGGTTTTTGTTAATTGCGTCCAAGCCTTTGGACGCAATGAGCTAATTAGTGGCTTTGTCCCTATTTTCTGTCATCTACGTCCATACGTTTGGACGAAATGAACCAATTAGTGGCTTGGTCCTTGTTTTTTGTCATCTACCTTCATGCCTTTGGACGTAGTGAGGCAATTAGTTGTTTTGTCCCTGTTTTGTGTCATTTGTGTCCATACGTTTGGATGCAATGAGCCAATTAGAGGCTCTGACCCTATTTTGTGCTATTTCCATACGTTTGGACACAATAGCTCACCTTCCACCTTTCTAAGTTTTCTGCTACTTGTGTCCATTGCATTTGGATGCAGCAGCTCCCTTTCAACCTTTCTATGTTTTCTGCTACCTGCATCCATGCGTTTGGACGCAGTAACCCCTTTCAACCTTTCTATTTTTTTTGCTACCTGTGTCCATGATTTTGGACGCAATAGCCCTCATTTAACCCTTTTATGTATTTTTGCTACCTACGTCCATGCGTTTGGACGCACTAGCTCCTTTTCAACCTTTTATATTTTCTGCCACTTGGTCCATGCATTTGGACATAGTAGTTCCATTTCCATTTCACTTACTTTGTTGCTACTTGTGTCCATGCATTTGGACGTAGTAGCTTCCATTCCTTGTTCCTTGTTCTTCTGCTACCTGTGTCCATGCATTTGGACGCACTAGTTGCCCGTCAACCTATTTTTGTTTTTCTGCTACTTGCATCCATATGTTTGGATGCAGTATCCCCTTTCTATTTTCTTTGTTTTTTTCTAAGAAAAAATAATGTATAAAAAATAAATAATTTCATAATAATATCACATAATTAAATCTAATTGAAATTAACCGATTCAAAACTTTAATGATAATATCACATAATAATACTATATAATTAAAATTATCATTGAAGCTAAGATGGTTTGTCATATTTCTTTTTATGTTAGAAGCTCCACCCTCTTTTTTCTAGACTGGGACATGCTTAGCAATTATAGCAAAATAAACATTATTTAGTTGGGTTAAAGTTTTTTTTTTAATTCTTTAAAGTTAGATTAACTGAAAAGGAAAAATAATAATTATATAATATAAAATTATTTCATTTTCCAATTCAGATAATAATAAAATATTTAATTTTTAGAAATTTGTTGTTTTTTATATTTCATTTGTTTTAAAATATAAATTTATATATATATAAAGATTAAATTATCTCAAAAGTAATTATAAAAAAATTAATTATCATCCTTACATTTAAATTTTTTTAATTTAACAGTAAAAAAAACTATTCATTAGAACTATTAAATTAAAAAAAAAGAAAAATAATGAGAATTAACTTTTCTAAAATATATACAGAATAACTTTCTCTGTTTATATATATTATTAGGTTTCATCTCTTTTATATATATACATATAACTTTGGTTTCGTGGCTTACTTCTATCTATTATTTATGCACTTAAATAATTACTTCATTATAATGTCCACGTTTATAACAATTATTATTTTTACTTTTGTTTTTGTATCGGTCGGCAAACTGATATGGAGCCTAACCACGTAGAGCGTACTAGCTGGTTCAATCGGTCGTCTCCATACACAGGTACGACCATGTGCCGCACTGTACTTATCTGTGTACCGGTCGGCAAACTGACCTAGAGCCCAACCGCGTGAAGCGTACTAGTCGGCTCGACCGGTTGGGTCTCTGTACACAAATACAACTACGTGCCGCACTATACCTGTCTAGGACAGAGGTGCCCCGCGTCTGACATGCCAGAGTACTCTCCTGGTAGCGCCGTTGTGCTCCTGACATCCTTGTACCATTGTCGAGTGACGTAGTCATCTTGTATATATATGTACATTAATGAAAAGAGAGGCATGTTCCATTTTTTGGGAGGAACTCTTACCTTGTGAACAGAACATTGGCATCCACCGTGGGACTTCGGTGAAACTTCTCGCGACACCCGCAAGATTGAGGATCTGAGTGCGAAGTCCTGAGCTAGAGGAGAACGAAGAAGAGCGACGACAGCCACCGCGTTCAGGAATAGCGACAATCGAAGTCGGCGGAACTCTGTCGCACCCTCACACATCAATCTGTTTACACCACCCTTAACTACTAAACGAGGTTTTATTTTTCCCCTTCATTCCTAAATAAAAAGAGGTATGCGTTTTCTTCGAAACCTTTACTTATAGCGAACGCGCAAAGCAGACACCTTTTTTAGGTTGCAGTTCGCTTATGACTCCCCGTATTTGCTTTTCTTTATATTTTTTATTGATTAATGAAGTGAAAGGCACATCGCTTATTATTGATTGAGGCTCTCGCTTTGTTTTTAAATATTTTTATTGATTGATTAAGCTTCTGACGTTCTTGTTTTGTTTTTTTAAAAATATTTTTATTGATTGACTAAGGCTTTGATTGAGGCTCTGAGAGAATAGCAGCGCAGAGAATAGTCCAGTAGTCCAGCGACGATTAAATTATTCTGGCGATGGGCAGCGCAAAAGTGAAAGGACCTCTTTATTCTAATCTTAACAGAGAAAAATACATTTCGGGAGCAAAAGGGACTTTAACCACAACCCATTAAAGGACGATCAAAAAGGTCGATTCGGGATACAATGACGTTTCTACAAACTCATTAACAAAAGGTCGAATCCGAAGTACGATGACGATTCTACCTATTAACGAACAGTCGAAGAGGTCGAATCTGGGGTATGACGACGATTCTACAAACTCATCAACGGATGACCGAAGAGGTCGATCCGGGGTTCTACAAGATAAAAGACTTGGGCATAGATCCCAGGCAAGATGTTTAAAGACTTGTCAATGACGAGTTGGTCGAGATCGTCCGGGGCATACGCAAAGATCGAAAAACTTCATAGTTGAGAGGTCTCGGCCAGTCGAACATCATCCCGGCTACACCTTCAAACTACCTATTGCTCCACCTGGCACTTGAGGGGCTGGATACCAGTCAACTCACTGGACAGCCCGAATTCATTCCCGCACCAAGGGAGGGAACAATACCAACCTGGCCAACCCAAGAACCATGCTCGGTCACCCGAGCCTATGCGTGCAACGCAAGAAGCCCATTCGTGTATATATTAGGACCTTGGACATGTTTTTTAGGCCCTCCGCAAGCTGAGAGCAGAACAACCACGAATAACTAAAGAACCACAAAGATGACCAGCTACCCTAGCCGTAAGGACAACTTGCTGACTAGGAACAAAAGTTGTGACCAGTTACCACGATCGAAAGAGAAAAGTTAATCAACCGTCCTGGCCATGAGACGTAACCGAGATGGAATTAACCGGAGACCGGGACCGGTATGACCGATTCGTCAGTCAAGACCTAGGGTTGTGTACTGGTCGACCCTCAGAGTCCTCCTGGCCAGCAGAGGTCACCTCCAATTAGCTGAATCCACTCCCGGGCAACGTTCTCCCGTAGCCACATGCTTGGAAGAGATATTAAGCTTATGTTTTATGGACAAAACTTGAGGGGCTGTGTACTGGTCGGCAAACCGACCTGTAGTCCAACCACATGGAGCGTACTAGCCGGCTCGACCGGTTGGGTCTCCATACACAGGTACGACCACGTGTCGCACTTTACTTGTCTGTGTACCAGTTGACAAACTGACCTGGAACCCAATCACGTAGAAACGCTATTTAGTCGGCTCAACCGTAGGGTCTTATTACCGTGACACGAATCGACCACGTCTTGCACCGCACTGCCTGTAAACAGAGGTGCCCCACGCCCGATATCCGTGAGTACTCTCCTCGATAGTGCTTAGTTGTGTTCTCGACATCCTTGTACCATTGTTGAAATGATGTGGTCATCTTATTTATATATATATATATATATATATATATATATATATATATATTAATGAAAAGAGCGGCAGGTTCCATTTTTTTTTTTTTTTTGGGAGAAACCTTACCTTGTGAACGGAACAGTTTTCCTCTCAATAGCAAATTGTCAACCCAAATTTCTGACGAGCAAACTAATAATTTTTCCCTACATCATATCTTAGATTGGTACTCGTCAAATATTTTCATATTATTTTGCGAGAGCGACACGTCTAAGGTTTTAGAATTGAGTCAATGCTAAGGAGTACAATTTCAAACCCAAACACACCAAGAACTAAGTTCTATATGTAAACCCAAAGAGTTTTTACATTTATTATACATAAAATTTTTTACATTTATTATACATAATAGATATTTGGTATTTTTTAAGGTATGAATTTAGAAGAATAAACGATCATAATGTCTTATAACTGACTATTATAATAGAATCTAATTATTATTATTACTATTATTATTAAAACAACTATTATGAATTTATAAAAATAAATAATATAATATTGAAATTGATGATCATATATATAAATTTAAAAGAACTCAATTTATTATTACTGTCATTAGTTTACAATTATTAAAATTATGTAATAATTATCATTAATATAATCAATTTTATTCTTTTATCAAAAGTAAATCATAAATGATGTTTATATATATATATATATATATATATATATATATATATATATATATATATATATATATATATATATATATATATATATATGAGAGGATAGTTTATCTATTTTTATTTTAAATTTAATTAAATATCTACCATGCCTTTATTTTTAATTATTATTTTTCTTCAAATATATTTTAAAGTAACTAAATTAAAAATAAAAGAAAACTTATAAATATACATAATAATTTATTTCCTAATTTTTATCCTTAATTATTAATTAAAACAAAATATTATGAATTATTTTAAATTTAAATGCATAATTACATAATATTACTTTTAATTATTATTATTTTTGAAATATATTTCAATAAATAAATTAAACAATAAAGTATACTTACATATGTGCATCATAATTTATTTTCTTAATATTAATTAAAATAAAATATTATGTATTATTTCAAATTTAACATGTTTAAAAATTTTATTTTAGTTATTATTGTTCATAAAATTTGTTTTAAACTAACAAATTTGAAAGAAATTAATTTGAGCATAGTTATTAATATAATATTTAATTTAATATTATTTTTATTATTATTATTATCATGTTTATATATTTAATTTTTTTATTTCATCTTTACCTTTTGAAATATATATTACTAACTTATTACTTCTAATAAAATTGTATAATAAATATAATCAATTTAATCATGCATTAAATATAATTAAATCCGTTAAACTTTATTAGATTCGATCAACAACTAAAATATCTATTATCAAATAAAAAAATTATAAATATGAAATAATATGAAATTATTACAAAGAAAAAAATTAACAATTTTTTTTAACAATAGTAGATTTCCTTTATATCCTCTTAATGTAAGTTAAAAATATAAAATGAAAGTTAGATCATTAATTTTGTTGCTCTATATTAATTATAATATAGTAATAAAATAAAAACATAAGATTATACATGAAAAACGTAATAGTAAAATAAAAGGAGAAAAGAAAAAATTTACAAAGGAAAACTTGTATAGAGAACAAAAAGAAATAATGAAAGACGGTAGTAATAAGCAATTGAATTGAGTAAAAAAAATAGTTATTTAGATAATTCTCCTTTATAAAAAATAATGCTAAATGAAATGTGTAAAAAATTATAAAAAAAAAGAAAGTTAATAAATAAGGAGTTGCTACCACAATAGACCCCTTTTGATTAAAAACAAAGAAAAATTGTAAGTTAAAGTATAACACCAAAATTAGATTATTGAGTTTTTGTTTTTCAAAACCTATAATGATATATATATATATATATATATATATATATATATATATATATATATATATATATATATATAATATAGTAGTAAAAAAAAAAAAAAAACATAAATAAATAACACAACATTAAAATAATATTGAAACGGTGTGATTTTTATTTAAAAATAATATTTTGAATTATTAAAGATAATAGTTTTAATTATATAGTTTTATTAAAGTTTTGAATTGGTTAACCTCAATTAGATTTTATTATGTCATATTATTATTAAATTATTTAATAATTTTGTGTTCTTTAAAACATTTTTATATTTATCATAAATAATGAATATTTATTATTTTTTCAAGGTATGAATTTAGAAGAATCATCCATCATAAAGTCTTATAACATACTATTATGATATAATCCTATTATTATTAATAATATTAAATTAAAAAATAAAGTAGACTTATAAAAATACATAATAATTTATTTCAATTAATTAAAATAAACTATTATGAATTATTTTAAATTTAACCACATATTTATAAAATTATTTATGTTAACTATTGTTCATAAAATTTATTTTAAACTAAATATTTTGAAAAAATTAGGTTGGGCATAAGTATAATATAATATTTAATTTAATAATAATATTATATACTTGATTTTTTTCATCTTTAACTTTTGAAATATATATTATTAACTTCGTTTTTTTTCTTATGGTTAGAATATAAACTATGTTTTTTATTTAGTGTTTTAAACACTATAATCATTCTTAATGTTAATTTTTGAATTATCATAAATATTTACTTATTAAATTCATATAAGATTCTTTTAAGAAATCTATATAATTACTGAAATTAAATCATTTAATATTATAGTTATTAAATAAATAAATAACTTATATAAACAAATAGTTTAGCAATTATAAATTTCTAATGTACAATACTAACGTCGCTTTTGGAGAATTTGCTAATGAGAAAAGTAGCAAGATGCAATGGATGACCAATATTGAAAAGAAATACAAGCGGGAAATGTGCATATTGATTAAATTACCTTATAAATAACCCTTCTTCTACACGCGCATCATAAAAATTAGATGCAACTATGCACGTTCAAAATTGTATATGTAAAATTCAGGCAGCCTCACTAGCTAAAATAGTTCTGTTCTTGTCTGAGTACAAGAGTGTTCCCTTCCTATAGGAGATCCTTCCCTCTATGTATATCGGGTTCTCTCTATTGCAAGCTCTCTTACCTTGGGCTGATCCTGCTAGGTTGGCCCAATTATCGATAAGGGTGTGTTGTTATTGGGCCTGGGCCGACAGTGCTAGTTGGCATGCGGTCGGCCTGCCGACCGGTACAAGTTCTTTTATACATTCTCATCCAATCCAATTATATATATGTAATTATGGTTAATAATAATTAAAAGGTTTAAATATATTTTTAATTTCAATAAAATAAGTAATTTTTTATTTTAGTTTTTATAAAAAAAAATTAATTAATTTTTATCTCTCTAAAATTTAAATTTTTTTTAATTATTATTATTATTATTTAATATTTGTTAGTTATATATATTTTTAAAAGAAGGTAAATTGATTAGTATATATTATATACAGCAGTGTATTAATATCATGTTAACATATGACATCTTAAAAAAAAAATTTAGATCTCTAAAATAAATGTTATTTATTTATCTTAAAATAAAAATTAGAGATTAAAAATAGATATTTCAAATTTTAAAATGATGAAAATCAAATATAAATATTTTTATGGAGATCAAAATCAAAATTTATTTATTTTATAATAATCAAAACTAAAATTTGTATTATAAATTTTAAAAAAATAAAAATTAATCAAAAAATTTATAAAAACTAAAATAAAAATTCACTTATTTTTTAGAATTAAATACAAATTTAATCCTAATTAGAATTACTAAATTGATTTCTAATGCAGTAAGTGACATAGCAAATTGATTATCTAAGCGGGCCAAGAAATAAAATAGTAGATTAAAAAAGTTTAACACACTCATCTCTTTCGTTAGTCTTTCTCCTGCATTACTTTTTCAATATGAGAGAGAATGTTAACAAATCATGTCAATTATCCAACACATCAATGATAGTTCGCTAGATCATTTATGGAGACATTATTGCTTTCAGTTAGTATACCTACGTCGGTACGTGTATCGAAGCATCCACACTTAAATATGTTTTATATTTATGTAAATATAATAATTTTTATTTTTAATCTTTAAAAATGTATTTTTAGGTTTATTTTTGTAAAATAAACGAGTTTTTATTTTAATCTCTGTAAATTTTTTTTTTATCAATTTTCATCATTCAAAATTTGTAATTATTAATTTTGATCTCTATAAAATGAGTAAATTTTAGGTTTGATCCCTATAAAATATTTTTATTTTTCTAAAATTTAAAATATTTATTTTTAGTTTCTAATTTTCATTTTAAGATATATAAATAGTATTTTTTTAGACATCTAATCTTTTTAAGATGTTATATGCTAATATGATATCATATATACTAATATGTATAACATATGATGATCACTTAATTTTTCTTTGAAAATATATGTGACTAACAAATGTCACATAATAATAGAGATAAAAAACAAAAATTTAAATTTTAGAAGAATAAAAATTGATCAAAAAATTTTATAAAAATTAAAATAAAAAATTACTTATTATTCCAAGACTTAAATATATTTAAGCCCTTCTATTTTATATCCTGCAATGTATTTAGTTCTCAGTGCGGCTACAAGTCGAAATTTACTTGCATATCAATCAAGTAACATTCTACTATATTTTGTAAAGGGTAAAAACAAAAATCCTATATTTTATAAGAAATAAAAATTAAAATTTGTTCTACTTACAGAAATATAAAATAATATATTATTTTTTTTTACACTTAATCAAAATGAATTATACACTCTGATATTATATTAAATTTTAACTTAAAACAAATTAACAATAAATGAAATTGTCTAATAAATATATAACCTCCATTAAAAAAAATTGAGACACACTACGTACTTCTAATATCTATAAAGAACTCGAACATTTTTAATTTGAATAATCATAAGAAAAGTGCTGGAATAGTACGTTTGCATATTTTTTAAAAGAAGAAATTCTTCTAAAAATATTAATTTGTCAGAAGCAAGTGAATAAGCGCATTGAAGAAATCCATTACGCAAAGCCACATAATGACATTACATGAGGTACATATAAAATTGAGAATATTTGATTAATGCAAAAATTGAGCTAATGAGTTCTTCACCAGGTACTTTGCAATGATACCATTGGTTTTCTCGGTTGGATGGAATGAGTCCCAAAATACATATTTGGAAGCATCAATGCAACTTAAAGAACCAGTCCTGCTGCATGCATATCCCATCTCAAACAATCCAGTTGCACAACATGCCATTGAGGTCACTTGAAACCCTGATCATAAAATTATTATAATTTTATGTATCATATTTTTTTTATTTATATCTAATCCACTGCTGTATAATATATATAATTAGTTTTTCATGGTATTTTTCTCAAGGAAATTAATGAATAAACAAACATAAAATGAATTTTCTTAGATAGTGAAAGACCATATTTTTCTATTGATGTTACATAGAAGATGGAAAGAACAGATATGAAAAAAGAAAGACAAAATAAAATGAAACAGTAAGGATAAATACAAACACACCCTGATTCAAGTGGCCAAAGAGTTTGACCGCTGATACTTATATATTAATTTTGATAATATTTAATAAATATCTATATGAAGCATATTGAAAAATGTCATTATTAACATTTCAATGGAACTAAATATTACTATATTTATTATTTTTAAAAATTTACCAATACTTCTTTTATTAACATTTTTATTTTTTAGTAATATTTATTAAATATAAAATATTATTAATGATATTATACAACATGATTCATATACAAAATTTTTTAAAATATTATAAAAATTAATAGATAAATTTTTTTTATATATTTATAATATTTTTTAAATTTGGCTAAAATTATATATATATATATATATATATATATATATATATATATATATATATATATATATATATATATATATATATATATATATTTTAGTAAAAGATGTTAAAAAATTTTACTAATAAAAATATTGATAATATTTTTATACTAAAATGTTACTAAAAGTTATATATGTAGTAGTCATATTTTGAATAAAAAAAGAAAACATTACTTTTTTAAATGGAAGTTGTCATAGAACTTGAACAAATAAGGGGGTTTGGGAACTTTTGATTTTTAAATCAATAAAAATACAAGTAGTTGAAGCATAATCTATTTTGTTATTTAATGAAATTATTTTTAATGTATTTTTTAACTAATTAAAATATTTTTTATTTTAAATTTAGAATTTAGAATTATAATTATTTCAATTAAAAAATTTAACTACTATTTTAAAAATATTTTAATCCTTTTTGTTACTAATAATAATCATTTTAAAATTAAAGTAACTATAATTTTCAAAATTAAAAAAATTAAATAGATATACTAAATTAAATTATATTAATTTTATTTTTGAATAACAAAATAATGACACAACAAAAACTTAAATACTATTGATTTAAATATTAACAGTTCCAAAACCCCTCAAATTTATAAGGGTCCATAGAATTTATCTTTTTAAATATCAAAGTTCTCGAACCAGAAACAATGAAGTGTTAAAGAAAATATTTTGGTGTATATTTTTATTATATATTAATATATTGTTTAACATGTCCAGATTGTTATGAACATGCAGCAAAAGGTGCAAAAGAAATCTAATTAATTGTAAATAGTATTGATAACTTACCATACTGAGAGGGCCTTTTAATGATATGCAACAAAACATCATAGGGATTTGAAAATACCAATCTGATCCCAGGAAGTTCCTTGTTGAGTCTGGTTGTCAACTTACTGAGTTGATCATTGAACTCCAATGCAATGTTATTGTAACTGGCCACACACTCATTCCCACCAAAAAAATTTGTGGTTCTCTCCAGTGGCAAGCACCCCATGGGAGGTAAACCCCCTAGGGATATTTTTCTAGCACCAAGACCATAGAGTTTGTGGATGAAATTCTCAGCTATTCCAGCCAGAAAATTTTGATACTCTCTTGGAGTATATTCAGATGCCCTGCCAGGCATGGCAAAATAGTTCTCTAGGAAGTCATTTGTTCCCAGACTTATTATGTGCAATGCTTTATCAATGGTCTCTTTTGCCCTACTTTCTCCAAGGTACACACTGAGTTTCTTTTGGTATCCTTTATAGTACTCCAACTGCTTCCATAATGGTATCACAGACTGCAACCCAAAACTCAAATTATTATGCATGTAATGTGATGTTCCTTTTCCATGCTTGCTTGCATTTTACTAATCCAGCGTATTAAAATAATGAGTTTAAATATATTTTTAATCCTGTAAAATAAATGACTTTTTATTTTTGTTTCTAAATTTTCTTTATCAATTTTACTTCTCTAAAATTTGAATAATTATTTTTTATTATTATGTGATATTTATTAGTTATATATATGCTTAAAGAGAAGGTCAAAGAACAATCACATGTTATTACATCAAGTAACAATCACGTTATATATACTGATGTATGTGGTATCATGTTAATCTATAATATTTTTAAAAATAAAATTTAAATTCTTAAAATAAATATTATTTATCTATCTTAAAATGAAGATTAGGGACTTAAAATAGTTATTTCAAATTTTAGAGGAATGAAAATCAAATAAAAATGTTTTATATGGACCAAAACAAAAACTTACTTATTTTATAGAGACCAAAATCAATGATTAAAATTTTAAAAGTTAAAAATTGATAAAAACTTTTATAGAGACTAAAATCAAAATTCTTTTATTTTACAAGGACTAAAAATATATTTAAAACTAAAATAATGTTATCCAAAGGATGGAATAATTTTCACTGTACGAACCGCTAAATGTGAAAGGAATTTACACTAAAATTTAATGTTCTTTAACCGGATAAAATAATTTTTAAGATAATTACATAATTTATACTTTAATTACATAATTTATTTTCTCTTTAAATTATTCTATCAAGTATAAAAAAATGCTAATGTGTTGATAATATTTCTTCAAGGGTATATACTCCATTTGAATTGGTGATCACTGATCAGCACATTTTGCTGGAAAGTAACTTCGAGAAAAAACAAAACAAAGGTTACACGTACGTTAGTTGAATTTATTTAATGAAGTATTAAATGTACATAAGATTTTATAAAAAATTATAGACTTGAGAAGTACTTTTAACTTATAATGGTTTATAATAAATTTTAATATATAAAGAGTTATTAAAAGAAATAACTATATCTTCATCTCTCAGTTGTATATATAATTAGTTTGTTAATTCTAATACGTAGACATGTAGTTGCAAAATTTGTAATTTGTCAATACAATTAAAAAAATTCTTGAAAAGGAAATATTTATTATTTTGATAAACTCTTGAAAAGGCAATCTAATATTATTTTTGAAAACAACTCATTCATTAACGCATTAATTATATTTTTACTTAAGTTTTTCAAATGTTGAATACTCCATGATTAATTTGTTTATTCATTTGAGCATGACATTATTAATAAGTAGTCATGTAACTTTATTATAGAATATCTTCATCATAACGCTAAACATAATAGAATAAATAATATAATATAAAAATAATTTAAAAATAAAATAAACATATTTATAATCTATTGATATCAATATCTTATAATATTAAAATAATAAAATAAATATTATAAATAATATAATAATTAAAATAAATAGTATAATTAATAATAAAAAATAAAAAATATTATTTATCATTATCAATATGAAATATAAAGGTAAAAATAAACAAAATTTACCTTATATTAAAAAAAGATAAAAATAATAAATCTATTTTACTATCAGGAGAAGAGAAAATAAATATATATGTAGAAAAAAGTAAAACAAAATCACAAATATTTTAAAATTAACAGGAAAGCAAAATATAAGAAACTAGAAGCTAAAATAATAACTTAAAAACTATTAAAAAAATTTGTTTACAGTTACTGGATAAGATCAAATAAATTTTTGCATCTAATAAAAAAAAAAAGCAGTTGACAAAGAGATGTAAACAAGTTAAGAGAGTAAGAAGAGGTATATTACTCACAAGCACATCTGAAGTAGCATTGTCATAGCCAGTAGCGGCAGAAGCAAAGGTGAGGCCAGTGGCAAAGTGTGAAATATTATGATTAGGATCCAAGTATGGTGGCACATAAGGTTTGATTCCAAAGGCTTCGGATAAAAAATCTGTTGCTATTCTGCCATTGCTGAATCTCCCTGTTGGTTTCCCACCCACAAAGTCACGCCCATATGGCTCGAAATTGCTCCGAGCAACCGTCGCTATGTAATTGTTGTTCCCCGCATCCACCGATGAGTCTCCGAACACGATCATTGCCGGAACCTTACCACTAACCAGCGACACCCATGGAAGCATAACCATGCACAAAATTATGTGCACTTCCATAGTGTTTTGTGTTGTGAGTTGTGAACTAACTGTGACGCCACGCATGCATATTAAATATTGGTTTCGAGTATTAATGGTTTTTAGGTGAGGGGGTTGTTGGGATCCTTAATGCCTTGGGATGCCTGGCCTTTACACTTTTTTGGATATCAATGCATGTTTCAACAAATGTGGTCTGAGAATGACCGCAAGTTTCTTTTAGCATATGAAACACACTCAGCGGAGTGGCAAGTGTGCACTTGGCGCGGCTTTTCTAACTTCTTAGACCCGACACTATGTAACTGCCACCAGAAAGTGCCTACAATTTAAAATAAACACTGTCACTGTTTAAAGCATAGGTCAAATATTATATAGACTAAATTCATAAATTGTTGTTTATAATTTATATTAGGTTTAATTCTACTTTTCATCATATCATATGCGTATGCGAAATTTTTTATTTCTAAATTCTAATTCAACAAATTTAATCACTTTATTATCCTCTTATTTGAAAATTGAAGGATTTGATTATAAATTAGCGAAAATCAGAGAGATTAAATTCGTTTATTTAGAACATGGAGACCAAAATTCCATATATAGGAGAAAAAAATGTAATTAAGTTTTTATATTTTTTATTTGTAATTCTATACAGGAAAACATTCATTTTGATTCTTTACACAAAATTATTATATTATGTTCGCTACATAATTAAAAACAGTAATAAATAAATCCCTACAGTTAGTTGTTAACACAATTAAAAGATTTCTGACTTGTTTAACGTTTGTCCTGCAAGGTATTTGAGTCATCGCTTGTAAAGGCTCCAAAGGCTAGAGTATGTCAACAATATATTAATCTAATAATTGAGTTGTAAGTAACAATAGGAATCAATTTTTTTTTTATGTAATTTAAATAATAGTTTAATTTTCATTCATTGTCGATGTTAAATTTTTACGGCGTCAACGGATGAAAAATACAACTTTTAATATAGTTATTATAAAACTTAATAAATTTATGATATATAACACTATATTATTTGTTTATTAAAAATATTTTACACGATAGTGTCTTTCAATTATATTTTAAAAATATATAATTATAAAATATGTATAATTAATTAATTATATAGTTTTAAAAAGGACAATTATTTAAAATTGTAAAGAAGATATGCATATTCAATTAAAAAATTGAAGTAAAGTTTTACGGAAAAAAAAACTTAAAATCGTATTATTTTCTACATAGATCTAACTATAGAATGATAGATAAATAGAACGATAAATAGATAGAATAATAGATAGAATAATAGATAGACAGAAATATAGATAGATATAAAGATAGACTAATAAATAGATAGATAGAACGATAGATAGGTAAATAAATAGATAAAGAGATAGATAGAATGATACATAAATAAAACGATAGAATAACATATTGATAGAACGATAGAATGACAAATTGTTGTTTATAATTCATATTAGGTTTAATTCTATTTTTCGTTTTCTATTTATCTAGGTATTGCATATGTGTGATTTTGATTTTTAAATTTTAATTGAGCAAAGTAAATCTCTTAATTATTTTCTTATTTGAGAATTGAAGGATTTCATTGTAAATTGGAGGTTACTTGAAAGACTAAATTTGCTTATTTAGAAGTTAGAGACTAAAATTGTACATATGTACAATACTTGGAGAAAAACAAAATTAAACCTTTATAATTTTTATTTGTAATCATATACCATTACATTTTGATTCTTTACACAAAAATATTATATTATGTTCGCTACATAATTATAAATTGTAATAAATATATCCTACGGTTAGTTGTTAACAATTGCTAACTTGTTTAATGTTTGTCCTGCAAGGTATTTGAGTTATCGCTTGTAGAGGCTCCAAAGCCTAGAGTCTGTGAACAATATATTACCCTTGTAATTGAGTTGTAAGTAACGATAGGAATCATTTTTTTTTATGTAATTTAAAGAATAGTTTAATTTTCATTCATTGTTTATGTTAAATTTTGACTGCGTCAACTAATCAATCAAGATAGATATGAATTTTAATATGGTTATTACAAAATTTATGATATATAATACTATATGATTAAATAATAGTCTATTAAAAATATTTTATATTATAAGTGTCTTTCAATTATATTTAAAAAAATAAAAGAAAATACAAATAAGAGAAAATATATAATTATAAAAATATATAATTAATTAATTATATAAAATTTAAAGTTTAGGATTTATAGATAGATATAAAAAAATGTATAATTAAATAATTAATTATATAGGGTAACCAGGTAGCTAGATAGATAGCTAGAGTGATTAATGTTGCCTTTTGTAGTAAAATTGTTGTTGTTTAAGTGCTCTTGTCCGATTGTTTTGAGATTTTGCTGCTATTTTACTATTGTTTTGGTGCTATTATAATGTTGGTATATACTACTATTTTGTGTTGGGTTGTTTTGTTATGTTTTGTCTAAATATTTAGGAAAGTTTTTTCATCTTACTTAAAAGTTAAGACTTTGTTAAATATCAATCTAATAACAAGATCAGTGACATTCAATGCAAAGCAACTAATTAAGAAATATAATTTTATTTTAATTAAAAATAATTTTTTTAAATACGACCAATTTGGTTTGATGGTCGATCAAAACAATCCAAATAAAATGTGAGATAGTCCAACCCGAATCAAATTCATGCTTTAGTTTGTTGGACAAGGCTAAGTCGACCCTACCTATCTATTTTGCCAACTCTACCTAAGATGTTTAGTGACTTGACAGGACATGATTTAAGAAAAGGGTATTTGCTCACTAGGTTTTAGTTTATGATTCTCTCTTGGTTGGAGTGATTCAACACGTTAAGAGTCATAACCATTTCATATATATGTTATGTATGAGTGTTGCACCCCAAACCTGCAAGGCCCAACCCTCCAGAATGGGTCGAAACTCCCAAAAGAGTGGCCCCAAGACTTGGTCAACCCAAGACTAAGCCGAGACCACCAAAGAGCCAACCCAAGACTAGGTCGAGACCACCAAGGAGTCGTCCCGAGACCCAGTCAAATCCGAGACCGAGACTAGAAGCAGAGACCGAGTCTGCTCCAACTGTTACATGAAGTAAGGACCGAGTCGCCCAAATATCAAGGCAAATCTTAACCCCCACGCGGAAGTAGGGATTGTGGATAGACAGACTTAGTTTCCAGCCCAACCACCACCACTATGCGGGGCCAAAGACAGTTACCCCCTGGCAGTTGGAAAACCCTATATAAGCCTCAAACGCGAAGAGTCAAGGGCATGAAAAATTAGAGAAAGAATAAGGAGAATAGAAGGATGAAAAGCTGACGATTGCGAGGAAAAGAAGAAGCAAGGACTCCAAGTCTAGACTCAAAGGCAAACAGAGGTATTGGTCCACGAGAAAGGAAAGCTCTTCCATTCCAAATTCCAGGTTGGTTTCTTTACTTCAAGATTAACATGTTGCATGCTTAGCATAGGGTATTCTTTAACCATGCCGTCAGGGTAAAAACCTTGACACAAACCTTCCCTCCTCGAGGCTGAGTCGGTCTCGGCCAAAGAGAGACCGAAACTAGCCCACAACCAATCCGGTTCCCATCCCACTCATTAACGCCCAGAACTACGTTGACTTTGATTCCTCTGTAGCCGAGGTACGTAGGCACAGGAGGCACACTCCTATCAAGTCGTAAACCCTAAAAAACCTAAAAAACACTATGATGCCTCACCAAAATTTCCTCCCCCCGCAATAACTGAAGTTCGGAACACCTTACTTGACCCAAACACAAGCGTCTCCCTTATTCCTTCCAACTAGCCTAGGGTAACTATCTAATGATAGACATATTGGGGGCACCTTGTGTTCCCGATATGTAACCAACTCCCGAATCCACAGCTCTGATCCTAGACCAGCCTTTCCCTTAGGTTTTCTGGCATTCCTAAGAAAAATGTCGGTGGTGACTCCTGACGGTCGAGAATGATTCGGTCGCTAAGAGGCCGAGACGATCTCGACCCATCTCAAACCAGATACGCCTATGTCACAAATGAGGTTGTGACAATGAGATGCATGTCATGTATGTATAAGATATGAATGCATAAGGTAATTTAACACATATATGAGATGAATGTTATGTTATGTATGTATGAGATATGTATGCATAGAAATTCAACAAATATATGAGATGAAAGTTATGCATGTATGAGATATATATGCATAAGATAATTTAACAAATGTATGATATGCATGTTATTTATGTATAAGATATATAACTAATAAAATCCCTCAAAAGGAAAATATTAGATCATAGCTTACCTTTCAATGCTTGAAACAAGTCAAGACTAGGATCAATTGAGTGTAGGTTTGCCAAAGTAAGAGGTACCTTCATCTATCATGATAAGACATGCTATGATAATTGTAATATCTAATTGTCGACTATTAGGTCTGACTTAATCAAGATAATTTCAATGAAATTGAAATACTTAGAAGAATAGATTTAGGTTTTTTTTTCATAAGATGAACCGAAATAAATGTTATTCACCTAACTATCCAAAAATTGCATGTGATGTAAATGGACAAGATTTATTACCTAAATAACTGAATTTTGGGTGATTAACCAAAACTGATTCAAAATTAGGTGAAATATGAATCTTGCCTCAATAGAAAATCTTCCCATGGAATTTTTCAAATTGATGTCTCCAAGGTCATTAGTTTCAATAAAATAGTAGGAGGCATATTTAATAAAAGAGCTTGTTAAATATATTATAAACATGATATTTATACTCTTTAAACATATTAATATGGAGAAGGATTTTTAATTTTAAATATATAATACATTATGTTGACAATTATTATATTAAGTTATATTTAATATTTTTTTCATAAACAAGATTATTAAATTCTTGGTTTAAATATGTTTTAGTCTTTGAAAAAATTATTCTTTTTAAATCCTTGTTTTTTAGTCTTTATTATTAATTATTGTTAGTTTAGTATTGACATGATAAAATAAATAAATAATATTAATTAATATAATTAAGATAATAAAAAATATTTTAAATTAAGATTATTAGACTATTTTTAGGTACGCAATTTAATTAATATATTTATTATTTTATATAAATAAGGTAATTACATATAATTTATTTAAATAAGATAATTACATATAATTTATTTTTATTTTATTTTTTAATATATTATGAAGATTAATGTTATTATTTTCAATATTATTTGTAATTTTTAATTCACTAATTTATTTTAATATTGTATTTTTTAATTTTTTATTAGTTTTAATATTGTTCTTATTTTTCCTTTAATTAATATACCTTTAATTTTATACCTTTTAAAAATATAATCTAATTATATTCTTATAATTTAATTTTAATAGAATATTTTTTATTTTCAATCATTAGTTTTGACTTATTATAATATGATTTATTTTCTTAATATATTTAAATGAGTGATTTTTATCTTTGTAAATTGAAATATAATATATTAAAAATAAATTATACTATAATCAATACACCTGATGTATCTTATAAAAATAAAGTAAAAATATTTAATAACTTATATTATATTATTTAATATATGAAAATTCATTATTTTTTTAATAATTTCTGATTTGCTTATAACAAAAAATATTATATTGTTGGTATTTTTATATTGTTTATTTCATTTACATAATTTTATTTTAAGAGATAGGCCACTTAAAATTATATTTTATGATTTTGGCTTAAGTTTGGAATAATATTAAAATAAACTATATAAAAATAGTTTTAATAGAATAATGTGATTTTTTTAAATTTTTTATCCGACTTTTGTTTTCAAGAATGTACCTTATCAGATTTACATTTATTTTCAAGAATGATGTTTAATATTATTATTATTATTTTTTATTGGATGGAGAATATTTTATAAAATACATCCAAATTAAAATGTAGTAATGATGTCATTATATATGTATGTATACTATTAAAAATATTGTTTCTTTTGATATAATATTTTTCTCTTAAACATGTATATTTATTATATAAAATATTAAAAATTAAGATAATAAATTTATTTTTTAAATATTTTTATTCTAATTATATAAGATGTAAATTTATTTATTAAATTATATAAAATTATTTATTAATTAAATTATATAATATCTTATAAATTTATTTATTAAATATTTTTTATTTATAAATAATTACTCTATAAATAAAAGTGTGAAAGAAAAGAATAAATAATTTATAAGTAATAAATAAATTTATATAATTGAATAAATAAATTTATATAATTAAAATAAAATTTAAAATAATAATTTTGATAATCATGAAAATTTAAAAGGAGTAGACAAATTTGAAAAAAAATTATATAAGTTTAGAGTGAAATGAAAAAAAAAAATTACGAAATTTAAAGTTAGAGGTATAAATTACAATTAAAATTTTTTAGATATCAATTAATGGTTGATTATAATTTTATAGAATAAATTGATTGATAATATAAATTTAAAAATTATTTTATTTTATTATTAAGTTTAGAGATTAATTTAATCAATTTTATCGGTGATTTATTATAAATTATAGTTATACAAATGAACTAGTTGAAAATAATAGTTAAAACAGAATACAACTCTTAGTTGACAAGTAGAATTTTCCTTTGTAAAAAGTATTACGTAATAGATTAATTAATAATTAATAATTTATAACAAAATACAAATCCAAATAGGCATCTAGATTCTTGTATTGGTGTGGGTATGCGTTAGCGCACACGTCCATGTCCCCGTTCCTATAATTTCATTGACCTTTCCTCAAATTTTCACTCTTTTGTGTGTCAGGTAACTCAATCTCTTCCTGCTCATTCGATGCAATTTCTTATTTTCTCTTTTTCTATACTATTTCTTGAAGCTGTTTCTTTTTCAAAGTTGTTATGCCTTTATTGGTTTTTTTCCATTTTATCTGTTTTGTGCTTTGAGGACGGCGTCAATGGTTTCTTTAATTTTCCAGAATTTGGTTACGGAAGTTGTGAATCTCTTTTAAAATTTGTCAAATTACTGATACTCATTTTGAGTTTAATTTGTTGGTATGTTTAAATTTTGTCAAATTTGGTCGTAAATGTATCTATATGAAGTTGTTGACTTTACTCGCTTATGGATTATGGTTCAATCTGTGAAAATTTTCTTGTGCTGGGATACCTAGCTGCATTCGTAGAGTTTTTGGGCCTGCCCTTAAAAGAATCGTTCAATTTTAATTTTCCTAATATTGGCACTCACATGGGAAGGGGAAATTTTTTAAAGCTTTTGATTGGGGTTAATTTACATGGCATGTTCACCTTAAAGGGTATTATTCCTTTTGGGGCACTGTTTGTACCCCACAAATATAATCAGTGGAAAATGACTAGACTTGTTTTGATTCTTGTAGATCAAATATGCAACCTCAATCAAGCCCTCTTAACCCTCTTAACATCTCTGTTACATGGAGGGGAAAGAAGTTTGTTGTAGAGATGGATATGGGTGCCAATCTGAAGGATCTAGGGCAGGAATTGCAAAAGTTAACAAATATCAAAGAAGATACCATGCGGTTCATTGTTCCACAGGTTTCTGGCAGAACGTCAAAACTGCTGGCTCCCTTTTCAACGGAGCATGCACTTTTAAGTTTGCAGGAAACTTCAATTATTGAGGTACTATCATTTACACATTCTTTATAATGTGGGTTAAGATTTAACATGAAAAATATGGTTCTTAGTGTCTCTCGTTCATATGGATATAGTTTTTATTGTTCTATAAATCTTTGCATTGTATTTGCTGCTTTACTGTAATAGTTTCAATATACTTTCGTTCTATTTAATTAAAATTCAGGTATAAATATTTTTCCTATTTGAACCAAACTACTGTTGACTGCTTAGGAGGGAACCTCTAATCCGGTGATATGCAATTGATCTTTTGACAGACGTTCTTCAGCAGATTTGAGTGGCTGTGGATCTTTTGATATGCTATTTGATAGGAGTTTGAGCCTTGAACCCATTGATCAATTGTCATATGTACAAGAGATGGGCCAAAGTGGGGGAAATGGTGATATGAGTTTCAAATTAAGCTTAAGTAAGAAGAATGGTCTAGCAGGGAACATTGTGAAGGAGGAGAAGTTGTTTATTTTGGTGGGGCCCATGGGGTGTTAGTTATAGGCTTATTGTCTTACGGGTATGTTGAGAGAGTGACATTTGGAAATTTCTTGGGCGTTAGCTGTAGCCATTGTTGAGGGAGATTTTCTCTCTGAAGGAGCATTGCTCTTGGGAATATCTCAGCTGAGATAGTTCTTCTCTACCTTCCATGCTATTACTGTGATTAATAATATGATTATCCATATATTTTCATTTCCATTGAGTCTTAGTTTCAGTTCCTATCACTTTTCTACCAACTATTTTATCATTTTATGTTTATTCCTTCCATCTTGAATTACAATTGTACTCAATTTTTTAAGTATGGAAATGCAAAAAAATACCTTGGTATATCATGTTGGGTTATTTGATTAAAATGTCAAAATATTATTCACCCTTCCAATTAGTCTTTCTGTTGAGGAATACTTTACAGTGATCCTTTTGTTATTATCTTAATTAATTTCTTCATAAGGATTCATTGAATTGTTTATTCATATAAGAAGTCTTTTTTCTACCTATGCTTGTAATTAGCACTAATTTTCCATTGGAAATGGTGGATTTGTTGACTAAATTATTTGGCGTATTGTTCCCCTATATCATTGTTTTTACTCTCCAGGCCAGGTCAATTATAATGATGGGTGTGTCAACAAATGAGGTTGAAGAGGTTCTACAAAATGCAAAAGCAGATTTAAGAATAGCTGGATTTGAGGACGAGGAGAAGAGACTGAAACAGAGAATTTCACATGGACCTCATCTTCCATTGAAACTTCCACAAGGGCAGTATATATTTTGTGAATTTCGCACACTTCAAATTCCTGGAATAGAGGTATTATTTTTCTATATGATTATTGATGTTTGTGCTCAAGCAAAGAATCATGCATCTCTGATATTTAACTTTTATAGCTTCTTATACTCCTGCATTTACATTGTTACTAGTAATTTGCTGTTTTGGTAAAATATTCCAAGAGTATAGGCATTATTTTACTATATGATAATTATTATTGAAATGATAATATTTTAGATATAAAGGGTGAGAATAGAGACAAAATACTATGAAATTGGTTTTGATTTGATGCAATATGATTTGTTACAATGTGATGATATGATATATAAAACATAAATCATTAGTTCTTATTTATACTAATTACAAACCTAGCTAAATGAGAAAACAAATCATGAGATAAGGAAATATGGAAACCAATCCCAGGAGATAATGGGAAAATAAGGAAACTAATCCTAAAGATAATACACTTTAAGATATGATAGAGATATTATAGAATATTTCATATATTTTAACACACTGAAGGTAAAGCTTACTAAGCTTGTTACAATTAAACCCTTTTTTAAAAATAATATGGGCTCCACCACACATGTTTGAGATGATCGACGGTCAGGTTCTGGCAAAATATTGGCTAAGCGGACTGAGTCTCACACACTTGATCAGGTATCTGTCCACAATGAAGGTTGGAGAGTCAACAAATAGGCTCTCAAATATGGATGGTCCCTCATGATTTGTCAGTGGTGAAGGCTTGCAGCAGTGGGATGCTATCGGGTCTGGTTAGAAAATGACAAATGAATATTCTGGTGCTGGTTCTGGTTTGTTAAGATTTACCAGCTGCAATGAAGTCTATCACTCTTGCTAGGTGGCTGCCATGAAGGTGGCCTAGATTTATGCATAAGGACTTCTCTAATAGGTGTGGTTGGGCATGATGACTGTCAAAACAGAATGGGCGATCACCAACAATTAAACAAGGGACAAGCTTGAGGTTGATGGAGGCTGGGAAGGCGGTGCATGGTTCTCACATTCCAGAACATGAAGACAAGGTTGCTATTATTGTAAACATGTGTGAGAGAAAGTTTGGGTAATGAAGGCACAAGATGGACAGTGGCAGCAGAAAAAGGGATTGCTATAAGGAAGAAAAGCATGGGAATAAAATAGAGCTTCGAATTTTTGGTAACTCTAGCATAGTGGTGGGACAGGTCATAAAGGGTAGTACAGCTTTGATACCATATTATAATTATACAGTTTTAAGTATAGTAAGAAAAGAATAGGAACAAAATACTATGAAATTGATATTGACTTGTCATGATGTAATGTGATTTGTTAAAATGTGTGGATATGATATATAAAATCTAAAGCATCAAGTCTATTGCTAGGTGGCTGCCATGAAGGCAGCCTAGATGTTTGCATAAGGACTACTCTAATTTGTGTGGTTGGGTTTGATGATGGTCAAAGTAAAAAGGGTGATCACCAATAATTAAACAAGGGATAAGCTTGTGGATGACCGAAGGCTGGGACGGTAGTCATGGTGCTCACATTTCAGAACATGAAGATGAGGTTGCTATTATTGTAAACAAGTGTGAGATAAAATCAGTGCAATGAAGGCACAAAGGAGAATTCAATGCGGATAAACCGACTACCAAGGCGGATTCTTGACAACAAAAGCCCTATTAAAGTCCTCAACAACTTCTATCCTCATTTTAGGACCTCTAATGGTCTAATACCTAGGATATTTGGGTGTACAACCTTTATGTTCACAAACAACATAGAGGTAAACTTGACCCACGAGTTGTAAGGTGCATCTTCCTTGGCTATTCACCCACTCAAAAGGGGTATAAGTGCTACAATCCATCATCAAAGAAGTGGTCTATATATGCAGATGTAACTTTCTCAGAGCATAAACCTTTCTTCTCCGAGTCCTCTCTTTAGGGGGAGATTTCAATGATGGAAGGTAGCCCTTGTGAGTCCTTTGCACTTCCAAAATTTCTAGCCCCTATGTGTACTTCTCCTAAAGTCCCTAATTCTAAAGAGGTTCCAAATTCTGCTGTAGAAAATTCTGATATTGATCCAAATTTAAATTCCAGTGCTCCCAATGTCAATTCTGGTGCTGTCCCAGCAAGTGTGTCTCAGAATTTCCCAAGATTTCCTCAAGTTTACTCAAGAAGGAAAATTATTCTGAAACAAACACAAGTTCAAGAGTGCAACTCAGATTCAAGAAATAAGTTAAATGGACAAAATATATTGAACTGAGT
The DNA here is from genome assembly GCA_025330945.1 of Mucuna pruriens. Lineage (NCBI taxonomy): Eukaryota > Viridiplantae > Streptophyta > Magnoliopsida > Fabales > Fabaceae > Mucuna > Mucuna pruriens. Next base: position 44,715 of record JAENHJ010000103.1, on the reverse strand, counting down.
TGTAGTAATAATACAATTTGTAATCCCCTTTTATAGGGTAAATATCTAAGCCTAAAAGAGGAAATAAAGAAACTATATCAAGAAAATACGAACCAAATAAAAATCATATCAGAAAAGATATAGGAAATCAGGAATATATTTAACACTCCCCCTCAGGCTGGAGCATATAGATTATATGCTCCAAGCTTGGAACATATAACTTGTATCTGTGGTCCCCTTAAAGACTTAGTGAAAATGTCAGCAAGTTGATTACTTGAGTTGACAAATTCTGTACTTATTTCTTTGGCCAGCAACTTCTCCCGTATAAAGTGACAGTCGATCTCACTGTGTTTGGTTCTCTCATGAAATACAGGATTAGAAGCAATGTGAAGAGCCGCTTGATTATCACAATACAGTTTCATTGGTTGGACATCAGTAAATTTCAATTCTTGAATAAGTTGTTTTACCCATATCAATTCACAAGTGGCTGAAGCCATAGCCCTATATTCTGCTTCAAAGACTAGAACGAAGAAACATATTTTGCTTACTTTTCCAAGAGACCATATTTCCCCAATAAATATGCAAAAACCTGTAGTAGATCGCCTATCAATGGGAGATCCTGCCCAATTCCAAGGCATCACAATAACATGATATATGAGTGTCTCCTTTATCTTCATATAGCAAACCCCGTCAGTGTCTTCTTGATATATTTAAGAATACGGAGGACTGCTGTCCAATAATCAACGCAAGGTGCCTGCATAAACCGACTTACAACTCCCAATCGCAAAGGATATATCAGTCTAGTGATAGTGAGGTAAATAAGTTTACCCACTAGTCTTCTATACCTCTCTCTGATCAGAATAAGGTTTCCCTTGTTTTATCATTAGCTTCATATTTGGATCCATGGGACCGTTAACCCATGGCTTGCAATTACTCATACTAGTCTCTTGTAAGATATCAAGAGCATATTTTCTCCGAGAGATAACAATGCCTTCCTTGGATTGAGCGACCTCTATGCCAAGAAAGTACTTCAAAAAAAGATCTTTGGTCCGAAAGTGGCTAAATAAGTACTTTGCTTTTAATCGGGAAATTTTGATATCATCATTTCCTGTTATGACAATATCATCCACATATACAACCAGATACACACATTTAGCGTAAGAGGAATGACAATAAAATATAGAGTGATCCGCTTCACTTCTTGTCATCCCGAAATTTTGAACAACTTGGCTAAACTTCCCAAACCAAGCTTCCCTGAGATTGTTTAAGTCCATACAAGGATCTACTTGAGCTTGCATACTAACCTGCACTCCCCTGAGCAACAAAAACCACCAGAGGTTGCTCCATGTATATTTCTTCATCCAAGTCACCATGTAGAAAAGCATTTATGATATCTAATTGATGAAGAGGCTGTGATCTAATAAATAATTTTATTGCAAGTAAGAGGCGGATAGTAGTGATTTTAGCCACAGGAGAGAAAGTGTCTCCATAATCAAGACCATATACTTGACTATACCCTTTTTCCACCAATCGGGCTTTGAGGCGATCAACTGTGCTGTTAGAGAACTTTAATAAAGAAATACCCACCTATTAACCAACCGTCCCTCTTGCCCGAGGGAAGAGGAACTAACTCCCATGTACCACTTTGTTCCAAAGGTTCGCATTTCGACTATCATGGCTTGTCGCCATCCGTGATGATTAAGTGCTTCACGGACAGATTTAAGAATAGTAATGGACGAGACGGCATGAGAAACAAAAAAAAAAATACAAAGGAGATAAACGATGATAACTAAGGTAAATAGGATGAGGATTACGAGTGGAGCGAATACCTTTCCGAAGAACAATGGACCAACCAATGTCGAATCATGGGAAGGTGAGGATGGAAGAGGATCCTGTGGGGTCGGTTGAGGGTAGAGGACATGAATCAAGTGAATTTTCACATACTTGGGTACCCATCTCTTGTGTCTGCTTTGACATGTAGACATTGAAGGTGGAGATAGTTCAACTTGAGAATGAAATGAATTGGAAGGTGGGAGTATGTCTTGATTATGTGTTTCAAGGGATGACGACTCTGGTGGACTAAGATATGGAATTGGTAGTGCTGTTGGATAGAGTCACAATCATATTTAGTGAAGAACATAGTTTCCTCAAAGAATGTAACATCACCGACATATAGTGTCTTTTTGTAGATGGAGAGTAACATCTGTATTCTTTTTGAAGACGAGAATATCCAAGGAACACACATTTGATTGCTCTTTGCAGAGAGAGTTTATCACGACACGGGAGAGACATCATGAACAAAACATACACAACCAAAGACTTTAGGAGGCACATGATACATTTTATCGTTAGGGAATAAAATTGAGGGATTTGATTCTCAAGTGAAGCAGATGGCATTCGATTTATTAAAAAACAGGCAGTAAGAATGGCTTCACCCCAATGATTAGTAGGGACATTTGCACTTAAGAGTAAGGTGCGGGCAGTTTCAACCAGATGCCTATTTTTCTTTCAGCTATACCATTCTGTTGAGGAGTATGAGGACAAGTGGATTGATGTAAGATTCCTTTTGAGGACAAATATGAGTTTAGTTCGGAAGAAAAATATTCTTTTGCATTATCACTTCTCAATATTTTAATGGTTTTTCCAAATTGATTTTCCACTTCTTTAGAGAAGGACATTAGGATGGATAAAAGTTCAGATCTTTCTTTCATCAAATGACCCAAAGTACACCATGAGTATTCATCAATGAATGTGACGAAGTAGTTAAAACCAAAAGATGTTACTCGACTTGGTCCCCAAATATCCGAATGGACAATAGAAAAGGCGAATTACATCTTTTGTTGACATGGTTTGGAAAGGTGGATCCGACATGTTTGCCTAATTGACAGACTCACATTCTAAGGTAGACAGCTTTATCGAGACTAGGAACCATTAACTTTAGCTTTGCAAGACTAGGGTGCCCTAAACGATTATGCAAAAGTTTTGGAGATATAGACACAAAACACAACGTAGGGGGTTGTTGGATAAGTAATAAAGTCCTCTTGATTCATGTCCTTTTGTTAATCAGCTGGCCCGTATTCCGGTCCCCGTATAATAAATGAATCAGCATAAAAGGTTATTGAACAATTCAAAGAACGAGTCAATTGACTCAAAGAAATCAGATTGTAAGGACATTTGGGGAACGCATAAACACGTAGTTTAAACTAATTGATGAGGATAGAGAAACTTGACCAACTCCGTGAGATACCATTTTGGAACCATTGGCTAATGAAATGAAGTGAGGAAACTTAGGTGAGGAGATAGAAGAGAACACATAGTCATTACCGAAATGTGATCGAAGACCGAGTCAATTATCCATGGACCTTGATTCCCTATGGAATGAGAAATGCAAGTAGTTGAAACACTTGGTGATGTAGATGATTGGGCGTGGTTGTTGGACTTGAACCTTAGGAACTCTTGATACTTTGATACTCTTCATCCGAGATTAATTGAAAACCAGTCCTTTCATTTGAAGGGATATCACTCAAGATATATTTGCCGCTTTGTTTGGCCAACCAATTATATCATAACATCTATTTTGTAGGTGTCCTTCTTTTCCACAATGTGAGCAGATAAAAACCACAACCACCTTTACCATTTCGTGACATTCCTCTAGTACCATGATCACTTCTTCCTCTACGAGACTACCATAGCAGAGTTTTTAGCAGCAATACCATTACCTTTCATTATGGTAGAACGAGGCCGACGAACGTAACTACGGCAAGAACAAAGGGTAGACAGCAAGTAGCTGGGTGGTGGCGTGAGATTTACCGCAGCAGGCGGCAAGGCGGCAGATGGCGGCGGCAAGCAGACGGCGGCGGCGGGTAGACGGCGGCGGTATCCGGTGGCGGTGGCGGCAGACGACAAATAACACCCCAAACAACAAGCCTCGGTTAGGCACAGGCAGAACTTTGCTCGCTCGATACCAAGTTAAATGGACAAAATATATTGAACCGAGTTGTAGTAATAATACAATTTGTAATCCCCTTTTATAGGGTAAATATCTAAGCCTAAAAGAGGAAATAAAGAAACTATATCAAGAAAATACGAACCAAATAAAAATCATATCAGAAAAGATATAGGAAATCAAGAATATATTTAACAAAATATAAAGGAGGTTAGTACTTAACCTGAATTAATATTGCCAACTAATGTTCTAGTAGAACCTGAAAGGTGTTTAGCAGATGAATTGAACCTTCTCATTGCTATAAGAAAAGGTACAAGGCAGTGCACAAAAAGGCCTCTCTATCATTATCTCACTGTCTCTCATAACAAATTGTCTCATTTTCATAGAAATTTTATCATGAGTTTAAATACTATTTCTATTCCTAATACTATTTTTGAAGCATCGTCAAACGGCAAATGGAGGCTGGCTTTGAAAGAGGAAATGGATGCATTAGAGGAGAATAACATATGGGAGGATGGCTCATAGGCTGAAAGGAAAAAACATTGTTGATTGCAAGTGGGTATTCGTTGTGAAATACAAGGTTGATGGCTCCCTTGAGAGGTATAAAGCAAGGTTAGTTGCTAAGAGATACAATTAAACTTATGGAGTAAACTACCAAGAGACTTTTGCCCTGGTGGCAAAGAAGAATACTGTCAAAATTTTGCTTGCATTGGCTGCCCACTTCAATTGGCAGCTACTGTAGTATGATGTGAAGAACACATTTCTTCATGGTGATCTAAATGAGGAAATCTATATGAATATTCCACCCAGATTTGAAGGTGACAAAGGTAGTGAGGTGTACAAGCTAGAGGCCCTTTATGGACTAAAACAGTCCCCTAGAGCTTGGTTTGGGAGATTCACAAAAGCTATGAAGAAGTTTGGGTATAAGTAGAGCCAAGGTGATCACATCCTCTTCATTGAACACAACTACAGGGGGAGTAATTGCACTTAGTTTATGTTGATGGCATCATTATAACAGGAAATGGTGAGAAAGAAAAGGGTGATTTGAAGCAAAATTGGAGGATCCTCTCAACTACCTGGAAGTGTTTCTCATGGAGTCATGCATAAATTGGCTAACCACACTAATAACATAGGCAATATTTGACCTATTGTGAGATAAATATATTAGTTTTTCCACCAATCTTTAGTATTAGGATTGTTCAATAAGTGGACTTCTTTCATTTCTAGTCTTGTGATTTAGTTCAATGGATAACTCTATGGTCTTGCATCCCAATTTTCCTATTTTCGTAAGCAGATCAAGTACATATTTCCTTTAGGAGATGAAGATGCCCTTTCTGGAATAGGCAACCTCTATTCCAAGGAAATACTTCAACTTTCTCAACTTCTTCATCCCAAAATGCCAGCCTTTTTTTCTGAGTCAATCGCTCTATCTCATCATCACTTGCAATGATCGTATCATCTACATGCAATAGGAGAATAGTGAGTTTACCATTAAGAGAATGTTTTATGAATAGAGTATGATCACCTTGACTTGTATCCCAAAGAGATCATGACTTGAGTACACTTGAGGAGATTGTTTGAGACTATACAAAGCCTTCTTCAACTTAACACACTTTATTCTTGCTACTGTGAGATTCAAATCTTGGGGGAATCTTCATATAGACTTCCTTTTCTAGGTCTCCATGTAGGAAGACATTTTTAACATCAAACCAGTGTTGTTAAAAAATGCTTATGGCGTTGCCATGGCGGTATGGTGTGGCATTTTGGACCCTCTTTGCCATTTGCCATTCGCCATATTGCATTTTATGGCATCATTTGCCATTCCTGATATGGCGCTCACTATTCGCGTGGTATCCATGGCATGTGCAACAATTATGGTGAAAATTGAAGAAGACTTGTCGAAGAAAAAAGAGAAGGATGATCTGACTTAAACATAAACCCAAAACATTTAAAAACCCTAAGAAAAAAAGAAAAGAAGAGTTCGGACCATCTAATCTGACCCGACTAAAGGCCCAAAATGTTTTAAAAGTACCCTAAAAGAAGGCCCAAAATGTTTAAAAAGTACCCTAAAAGAAGGCTTGTATTCTTGAGATACAAAAACATGACTAACTAAGCAGTTTAGGCATTCTTTCAGCGACAATCATCACTGGCAGTGACGATCATATCGAGTGACGATGTCCATCTTTGGTGGTGACAACCATATCCAGTAGTGACAACCATTTCCGACAAACTTGACTTCTTTGTTGCATCTACTTATTTTTCTGTTTTTTCTTTTAGCTGTTCTTTTTTTTTTTTATAAATTTCATTTTCTTTTGTTCTCTTCCTATTCTTTTATGCTTCTACTCATTTCTTTTTTTCCTTTTTTTCATTCTTTTTAAAATTCTTTTTTAATCTATTTTTTCTTTCCTTCTCTTATTCTATTATTTTGTTTTTAAATTAAAATTATTTATATTCTTATTTATGGAAAATATTATTTTGGTTTTATATTTTAATTCTTTTTTAATTTTTTTAAAAAACTATTACTATTTTTATTCAATTTTAATTCTTTTGATTATGTTTGTTAATTCTTTTTTTTTAATTCTGCTATATTTTTAATTAAGTTTTCAAATTCTGTTATTTAATTAAGTTTTCAAATTAGTTTTTAATTAATTTTTAGGACTTTTCCTTCAATAGATCCTTTGCATACTTGGTTTGATGCATAACCATTCCATATCGAGTCATTTCAAATTCAATCCCCAAGAAGTAAGAGAGAAGTCCAACATCTCAAACTCATTCATCATCTGTTTTTTAAAACTAGCAATTTCTACCTCACTGCTGCCTGTAATCAAAAGGTTATCATCATACAACCATATAAGCAATTTCTCTGATTTCAAGCTGCCTTTCCAGCATTTCACATAAACTCCATATTTTGAGGTACATTTTTTAAAGCCAATCTGCGATAGGTAACCATCAATTCTCTTGTTCCAAGCTCTTGGTGCCTGTTTAAAACCATAAAATGCCTTCTTCAGTTTGTACAACTTGTATTTTTTGCCTTTAATTACAAAACCTAGCAGCTGATTCACATAAACTTCTTCAAGTGGACCATTGAGGAAGGCAGATTTCACATCCAGCTAATGCATAGACCAGCCAGCATTAATTGCAATGGCTACTACCAGCCTGATAGTCTCAATCCTACTATCAATCCTGGCTACTGGTGCATAAACTTCTCCATAGTCTATTCCAACTTTTTGCAAAAAACCCTTTGCCACAAGTCTGGCTTTGTTCTTCACCACTTCACCTCTTGGGTTAACCTTTACTTTATAGACCCATTTTAGTGCTATGGGTTTCTTATTTGAAGGAGGATCCACCAATTCCCAAGTCTGATTCTTCTCTATAGAGTTGATCTCCTCCTTCATAGCTTTCAACCACTTCTCCTCAGTCACTGCCGTTTCAAACTCAACAGGTTTTAGCTTCTGCTATAAGTACAGAGTGAATCAATTCTCCTTCTAAGTTGACTGTTGAATCCTGGAACAGCTCTTGGTCCCTTAATTGTAATGGTCTTCTTACAGCAAAAACTTTGTTAAAGACTGGTGTAGCTATGAGTTCTTTTTCTTCTTCTTCTATTGTTATCCTTGGTTGAGCTTCATTGCTTGTGATTGCTAGAAGCATCACAGCTTCAGAATCTGAATCTGTCCCTTCATCTTGTGCCAGGTGTGCACGATTGTTGGGTTTGTTCTTGGCACCTTCTTCTGCTCAACGTTCTCTTGCATAATGACCAAGTTTCTGGCAGTTATGACATCTCATTTTTCTCTTGTCAAACTTCCATTCCTTGCTGTTTTTGGAGCTGCAGCCTTACTTCTGTGCTTGGTCTGTCCTCCTTCCTTTAGAAGACTCACTAGTTTCATCAAATTCTTGATCTTGGTGTTTCTGATTGGTGCTGGATTTATTCCCTTTCCAAGGACTTTTCCTTTGTAGTTGGTCCGTGCCTGAGTTCTTTAAGGACTTTTCTCTTATTTACCCTCATCTCATGCACCTCAAGGGAGTGTTGCAATTCTTCAACCTCCATAGTATCTAGGTCCTTCGACTCCTCAATTGCAGCAACTACATAATCAAATTCTGGTGGTTAGGTCCTCAATATTTTGTCTACCACTTGCTGATCTGTAACCTTCTCCTTGCAGGTTCTCATTGCATTGACTAGTTCTTGAATTCTGTCAAAATAATTGACAATGGATTCATTGTCCTCCATTTCAAGAAGTTTATACTACCTTCTCAATGTTTGCAGCTTAACTTTCTTGTTCTTTTCTCCATCACCATATATTTTCACTAGAATCTCTCATGCATCCTTTGAGGTGAATGCATTGGAGATCTTGTTGAATATCTTTGAATTTACAAGTTGGTAGATGAGAAACCGTGCCTTGCTGTCTAGTTTTTGTTGCTGTTTGAAGATCAATCTCTGCTCCTCAGTTGCATTCCTTCTAGGCTCTACAAACCCAATTGTCACCACTTCTATCACATCTTGGAAGCCAAAGACTGCTAGTATTTTGACTCTCCAATTATCAAACAACTTCCCATCGAAAATTGGTAAGGATCCTGGGACAAAACTGCTCGAGCCTGCCATGTTGCACCCTATTCCTTTCTCAATTTTGCTTTCTTTCATTGTTGCAGGTTCTTCTATGCCTGTTCTTGCTTCTCCAAGAACTCCACTCACTCACCACACTCACAGATTCAATGGTGGAAGATAGTAAAGAATCACTTACAATTTTTTTAGTTTTCACAAAAAAGGTTCAAAGAAAAAGGGCTTCTCTTAGTAGGTGTCAACAATATTTGCTCTCTTTCTTAATCTTCACATGTCTAGGTTTGAATGGGCTCTGATACCATGTTAGTAATCACTCATATTATGAATGAAATGAATTATATTTGATAGAAAGTGTATTACCCAAAAAATGTTTATAACTAACCTTGTTTATATAGCTAGTCAACAACAAAAATTAGTTAGGAGTAACAAATTCCAACTAAGTATTAGTTAGGAGTAACAAACCCCAACTAACTTTCTAACTAATCTTCCTAACTAACTTTTCAATTAGTTCAACTTTGAATTAATCCTAACAACTCTTACCCTTTATGGTCAAGGAACAAGTGTTAGAAACTTTACTAAGATTATTGGGACTCAAAGAGATGACCTTTTCTTTAGCCATGATAGATTTGTGAAGAATAAGCCCTGAAATAGGTAGATATTGTATTGGTGATTCTTTCTGTGGTGGCTTCGATGAGTGGGTCACACTAGAAAATGGTCACTTATGAACAATGTGCGTGAACATTAATGTGAGAATAGTAATGCATGAACATTAGCGCGTGAACAATGACGCGTCAGTTTTTCTAATTTTCTGGTCCAACCATCGGTCTCATAGGTGGTGACAAGGGTGGTGAACAATAGTGTCGGTACTAAGCAAAAATAGAGCCACCCCTAAGATTGTGATCTCTTATACCAAGTTGAAAGAAAAAGAAATTGTATATTAATTCTATATTTTGTATATTGTATATTAATTCTATATTTTGTATAATCACTAATTTTTCGTTTATAGGATAAAAATTATGCCTAAAGAAGGAAAGAGCGAAAAAGGAAATAATAGTAATAGGAAAATAAATATCTCATGATATGTTCTAAAATATCTATGATATTTACAACATAAGAAAATTAATCCTTGAGACAATTTAAGATGCTATGTGATATGATGAGGATATTATTGGATACTTTTACTTCAACAATTATTAGTCCTTGTGTTAAGCAAAGAATCATGTGTTTCTGTTAATTTATTAATTATAGCTCCCTATAGTTTGACATTTACGTTGTGACTAGTGATATGGTGTTTTGGTAAAAAAATATTATTTATTTGCTTTGGGACTGGGAAAGCATAATCTATGAATACGACATTTTGCCTCATTAACTGATTTCTTTTACTGGTTATTGATCTTCCATCATATTCTTTGCCACCTGTCAAGAAATGTAAAATTTTTAAAGGAGGTTTGTCAACTGATCATGGATGAATTTTGCTTTTCCTTATCTTCAGCTGAATCCTCCCCCTTCTGAGGCACTTAAAAGAATGCACATGCTTGCTGCAGATCCTGGAATTGTTGCTGTCATGAACAAGGTACACTACGCATACCCAAATTAATTGTGTTATAATGACAATACGCCGCATTTCTGACAATATTTTTTTACATCTTATATAGCATCGTTGGCGTGTAGGAATTATGACTGAGATGGCTCCCATTGGTTATGTTGGTGTGAGCCCAAAATGTATTCTTGGTTTTAACAAGGTATTGTATTGGATTCTTTAGGATGACAAAACATGACATTTTAAGTATCCAGCATTGTCCTATTATTGATTTCTCTTGTTTTCATTCTTATCTACAGAATCATGGAGAGGAAATATCATTGCGTCTTCGAACTGATGACCTCAAAGGTTTCAGGAAATATGAAAGCATCAAGAAAACTCTACTGCATGAACTTGTAAGCTATAACATGCACTGGAAGTATCATATGTTTTTTATTGATCCATAAGTATTTTAAATAAGAAAATAAGGAAAAACATAAAATACATATTGAACTAACTTACGTTTTATTTCAGGCTCACATGATATACTCTGAACATGATGCGAACTTTTATGCACTGGATAAGCAGGTGCGAGCACATGCTTGAGTGTTTGGTCATCAGTCCATTATTATTCTCTGATTTAGTGCCATATGATGATTTCATTTGTTCCTTTGGCAGTTAAATCAAGAAGCTTCTAGTTTAGATTGGACTAGATCTGCAAGCCACACTTTGAGTGGAGTAAGGAATACTACAATCCATGAAGATGACTTTATAGCAGACAGTAGCAGTATTCCTCAGAAGCTTGGAGGTAACAGGACAGATCAGATAATAAGTGCTCGTGAATCTTCAGTTGCTGCTGCTTACCATCGGTTGGCTAATGTTTCTGCCAACAAGTCGGGAGGGTCTGAAGTAAATCAAGAGCTGGATCTTGATTATTCTAGTTTTAATATGAGTGAAAAATCTGATTGTATGATATCTGCCTCCAAAGAAATTGAAGATATTGACATGGCCATCATTGTTGACAAAGGACTTAATGGTGAGCCTGACCCTGATGATCATATTATCAATGGAATGATACACGAGCCTGATCCAGATGATTCTCATCATGGTAAATCTGTTGGTTATGATGTTAGTTTAGGAATTACTGATGGCAAAACTGTATTCAAACAAAAACCTAATGATTTTGGTGTAGCTCAAGTTTTGCATTCTGAGGCAAGCACGGGGAATATGGCTGCAACATACACATCCATCGATCCTTATCCAGATGATTCAGAAACATCTACAAAATCTATTGCTTCAGTTATAGGTAATTGTTTGCCAGAAATGATTAGTCTATGTAGGCTATCCTGTCAAGGATGGGCATTCTGCATTCATAAACTTGACAATGATGACTTGAAAGCAGAAAATAACAATTTAAAACATGGAAATAGTTAAACAGACAAAATATAGTGAACTGAGTGGTATCAATGATACACACTTTGAGTTTTATTTATATTAGGACCTTGTTTACACAACTCAGCAAAGTATATCAGCATATATACAGTAAAGTTATGCTTACAAGAAAAGTAATGATACAGAGAGAAGAAAGACTACTACAGAAAGCAATAAAAAAAACAGCCATAGGGAAAATAGGGGAAAACAATTATATACAAAAAATATATTCAACACTCCCCCTCAAGCTGGAGCATATATATTATATGCTCCAAGTTTGGGACAAATAGCTTATATCTGTGGTCTTCTTAAAGATTTGGTGAAAATGTCAATAAGTTGATTATTCGAGTTGACAAATTCTGTACTAATTTCTTTGGCTAACAACTTTTCTTGTACAAAGTGATATTCAATCTCAATGTGTTTGGTGGTTCTCTCATGAAATACGGGATTAGAAGTAATGTGGAGAGCTGCTTGATTGTTGCAATACAGTTTCATTGGTTGGACATCAGCAAATTTCAATTCTTGAATAAGTTGTTTTCCCATATCAATTCACAAGTGGTTGAAGCCATAGCCGGTTATTCTACTTCAGCACTAGAACGAGCAATAGTATTTTGCTTCTTACTTTTCCAAGAGACCACATTTCTCCCAATAGATATACAAAAACCTGTAGTAGATCGTCTGTCAATGGGAGATCTTGCCCAATCAGCATCACAATAACCTGATATATGGGTGTCTCCCTTATCCTCATATAGTAAACCTTGTCCAGGTGTCTTCTTGAAATATTTAAGAATATGGAGGACTGCTGCCCAGTGATCAAAGCAAGGTGCCTGCATAAATTGACTTACAACTGCCACTGCAAAGGAGATATCAGGTCTAGTGATAGTGAGGTAAATGAGTTCATCCACTAATCTTCTATACCTCTCTGGATCAGAATAAGGTTCACCCTGTTTTACCATTAGCTTCATATTTGGATCCATGAGACTGTCAACTGGCCTGCAATTACTCATACTAGTCTCTTGTAAGATATTAAAAGCATATTTTCTCTGAGAGATAACAATACTTCAGGTGGCCAAGATAGTGGTTGAATAAGTACTGCTTTAATTGGGAAATTTTGATATCAACATTTCCTGTGATGACAATATCATCCACATACACAACCAGATACACACATTTACCGGAAGAGGAATGATAATCAAATACAGAGTGATTTGCTTCACTTCTTGTCATCCCGAAGTTTTGAACAACTTGGCTAAACTTCCCAAACCAAGTTCTTGGTGACTGTTTAAGTCCATACAAGGATCTACAAAGCTTGCATACTAAACTAGACTCCTCATGAGTAACAAAACCAGGAGGTTGCTCCATGTATATTTCTTCATACAAGTCACCATGTAAAAATGCATTTTTGATGTCTAATTGATGAAGAGGCCAATGACGAATAGCAGCCATTGCAAGTAAAAGGCGGATAGTAGTGATTTTTGCCATAGGAGAAAAAGTATCTCCATAATCAAGACCATATACTTGAGTATATCCTTTGGCCACCAACCGGGCTTTGAGGCGATCAACTGTGCTGTTAGGTCCAACTTTAATAGCAAATACCCACTTACAACCAATTGCCTTCTTGCCTGAGGGAAGAGAAACTAGCTTCCAAGTACTACTTTGTTCTAACGCCTGCATTTCAACTATCATGGCTTGTCGCCATCCAGGATGGGCAAGTGCTTCACAAACAGATTTAGGAATAGTAATGGACGAGACAGAGGAAACAAAAGAAAAATACGAAGGAGATAAACGATGATAACTAAGGTAAATAGGATGAGGATTACAAGTGGAGCGAATACCTTTCCAAAGAGCAATGGACCAACCAATGTTAGAATCATGGGAAGGTGAGGATGAAGGAGGATCCAGTGTAGGGTCATATGAGGATAGAGGACATGAATCAAGTGGATTTTCACATACTAGAGTACTCATCTCTTGTGTCCTGCTTTGACATGTAGACATTGAAGGTGGAGACAATTCAGCTTGAGAATGAACAGAAGATGAAGGTTAGAGTATGTCTTGATTATGTGTTTCAAAGGATGACGACTCTGTTGAATTAAGATATGAATTGGTAGTGCCCATTGGTTAGAATCAAAATCATCTTTGGTGGAGAAGAACATAGTTTCCTCAAAGAATGTAACATCAATTGACATGTAGTGTCTTTTTGTGGATGGAGAGTAACATTTGTACCCTTTTTGAAGACGAGAATATCCAAGAAACACACATTTAATTGCTCTTGCAGAAAGTTTATCATGACCTGGAGAGACATCGTGAACAAAACATACACAACCAAAGACTCTAGGAGGCACATGATACATTTTATCTTTAGGAAATAAAATTGAATGAGGAATTTGATCTCAAGAGAGGCAAATGACATTCGATTTATTAAAAACAGGCAGTAAGAACGACTTCACCCTAATGATTAGTAGGGACATTTGCACTTAAGAGTAAGGTGCGGGTAGTTTCAACTAGATGCCTATTTTTCCTTTCAGCTATACCATTTTGTTGAGGAGTATGAGGATACGTGGATTGATGTAAGATTCTTTTTGAAGACAGATGAGTTTAGTTCGAAAGAAAAATATTCTTTTGTATTGTCACTTCTCAATATTTTAATGATTTTTCTAAATTGATTTTCCACTGCTTTAGAGAAGGACATTAAGATGGACAAAAGTTCATATCTTTCTTTCATTAAATAGACCTAAGTACATCGTGATTATTCATCAATAAATATGACGAAGTAGTTGAAACCAAAAGATGTTACTTTGCTTGGTCTCCAAATATCTGAATGGACAATAAAAAAAGGAAAATTACATCTTTTGTTGACTTGGTTAGGAAAGGTGGATCTGACATGTTTTCCTAATTGATAGGATTCACAGTCTAAGGTAAACAGTTTATTGAGACTAGGAATCATTAACTTTAGCTTTGCAAGACTGGGGTGTCTTAAACAATTATGCAAAAGCTTTGGAGATACAGACGTAAAACACAACGTCGAGGGGTTGTTGGATAAGTAATAAAGTCCTTTTGATTATGTCCATTACCAATCAGCTGGCCCGTATTCCGGTCCTGTATAACAAAGGAATCAGCATAAAAGATTACTAAACAATTCAAAGAACGAGTTAATTGACTTAGAAATCAAATTGTAGGAACATTTAAGAATGTACAACATAGAGTTTAAACTAATTGATGAGGATAAAGAAACTTGACCAATGCCCTGAGATACCATTTTAGAACAATTGACTAATGAAATGAAGTGAGGAAACTTAGGTGAGGAGAAGAGATAGAAGAGAACATAAGTCATTACCAGAAATGTGATCAGAAGCACTTGAGTCAATTATTCATGGACCTTGACTCCCCATGGAATGAGAAATGCATGCAGTTGAAAAACTTGGTAATGCAGATGATTGAGCGTGGTTGTTGGACTTGAGTCTTAGGAACTCTTGATACTCTTCATCTGAGATTAATTGACAACCAGTCCTTCCATTTGAAGGGATATCACTCGAAGATATATTTGCAGTTTTGTTTGGCCAACCAATCAAATCATAACATCTATTTTGTAAGTGTCCTTTTCTACAATGTGAGCAGATAAGCTTACCACGACCACCTTTACCATTTCGTGACATTCCTCTAGTACCATGACCATTTCTTCCTCTACCACGAGAGGCTACCATAACAGAGTTTTCAACAGCAATACCATCACCTTTCGTTATGGTAGGAACCTGAAGAAGCCTAGTAACTAGACTATTTATAGAGGGAATCTACTCGCTTGACAAGATTTGATACCAAACATGCTCATAGTTAGGATGCAGGCTTTGTAGGATTAGAACCATCAGTAGTTT
This sequence comes from Mucuna pruriens, assembly GCA_025330945.1. Lineage (NCBI taxonomy): Eukaryota > Viridiplantae > Streptophyta > Magnoliopsida > Fabales > Fabaceae > Mucuna > Mucuna pruriens. The sequence goes on along the minus strand of JAENHJ010000103.1, from coordinate 29,416 downwards.
GTCAATTCGCTTTGTTATTTCCTCAACAGAGTTACATACGAGTAAACCTTTCAATTCTTCAGCAGCAGCCCGAGCTTTGGCTATGTGCGACACCATATTATGGTTGGTTTGTTGAAGAGAAATAATCTTTTGAGTTGAATCAAATAGACGTTGAACATTATTAGGTGAGGAGAGGAGATAGAAGAGAACACAAGTCATTACCAGAAATGTGATCAGAAGCACTTGAGTCAATTATTCATGAACCTTGATTCCCCATGGAATGAGAAATGCATGCAGTTGAAACACTTGGTAATGTAGATGATTGAGCGTGGTTGTTGGACTTGAGTCTTAGGAACTCTTGATATTCTTCATCTGAGATTAATTGAGAACCAGTCCTTCCATTTGAAGGGATATCACTCGAAGATATATTTGCAGTTTTGTTTGGCCTACTAATCAAATCATAACATCTATTTTGTAGGTGTCCTTCTTTTCTATAATGTGAGCAGATAAGCTTACCACGACCACCTTTACCATTTCGTGACATTCCTCTAGTACCATGACAATTTCTTCCTCTACCACGAGAGGCTACCATAGCAGAGTTTTCAACAGCAATACCATCACCTTTCGTTATGGTAGGAACCTGAAGAAGCCTAGTAACCAGGCTATTTATAGAGGGAATCTACTCGCTTGACAAGATTTGATACCAAATATGCTCATAGTTAGGATGCAGGCTTTGTAGGATTAGAACCATCAATAGTTTGTCAATTCGCTTTGTTATTTCCTCAATAGAGTTACATACGAGTAAACCTTTCAATTCTTCAGCAGCAGCCCGAGCTTTGGCTATGTGCGACACCATATTATGGTTGGTTTGTTGAAGAGAAACAATCTTTTGAGTTGAATCAAATAGACGTTGAACATTATTAGCGAAAACATTTGTAGCGTTCGTCCAAAAAGAATAGCAGGTCTTGAACAACCTTAAGATTTCTAATAATTCAGGACTAACAGAATGCAACAAAATAACACAATTGATAGTCAAGCTTCAGCCATGGAGCTTTGTTTTCTTTTAGTATTTTAGCCTCTTGTTTCTCTAAATGGTCATGAAACTCTGTCCCCAAAACCACAACTCAACTGAATCTAACCAAGCTCTATAATTTTTCCAGTTGAGTTTCTCCGCTATGATAGTTGGGGTTCCTGAATAATAGATAATAGATCCTTAAGAGAAAATGAACTGGCAATGACCATTTTCAACCTCAAACAGTTCTAAACACTGAATTTTTTTTTTTTATTTTTTTTGGTGAACAGTAGCACGGTAACTTAGATCTACTGGTTATAATACTTCCAACCAAGATTCTGAAGGTTGAAATAGGTAGGAAAGAGGCAGACGAACAAAACGGCAGACGACAGTGGATGGCGGTGGACAGCGGTGACGACGACGACTCTCAGTCACGGGACACAGGAAAACAAACTTCCAGACGGCGGCAGCGACAACCCAGACAACGACCCTTATTTATGGGCATAAGCAGAGCAAAGCTCTACTCTGATACCAAGTTAAACAGACAAAATATAGTGAATTGAGTGGTATCAATGATACACACTTTGAATTTTATTTATATTAGGACCTTGGTTACACAACTCAACAAAATACATCAGGATATACACCCTAAAGTTATGCTTACAAGAAAAGTAAGGATACAGGGAGAAGAAAGACTATTGCAGAAAGCAATAAAAAAAACAGCCATAGGGAAAATAGGGCAAAACAGCTATACACAGAAAATATATTCAACAGAAACTATTGGACTCTAGGATTGAACACACTCAAATAATTATTTTTTACTAGAATAATCTGGTTTATAGACCATTTTTGAAGAACAGTACATCAACTACACAGGGTTTTCCCTTACTGAGGTGCCTCCACCTCCAATACACCACAGAAAACAGTTTGACACATTAACTTCCCTATAGGTCTGTCACTCCACACGGATAACACTGGTACTGTAATACCATAAAATATAACTGCCTAATACTGAATTAACACAAACATAACTATCTAATAGGAATTGCATCGTCTGTTTTTAATTTTTTCCTAATGCCTTCGGTGGCCTCCGACCATCTCCCTGAGAAGGTCCAACAGAACTTGCCCTATCAGAAACAGTATGTTGCTTTTAGGAATTCAATTAAAGAAAATAAATTAGTGTAACGTTTGATTGAAAATTAACAGAATAGGGAGAGAGGTCTCTCTTCTAAGGCTTTCCTCTTCTAAGGCTTTCCTCTTCATAATGGGCTTCCCTTTTCATAATGGAACACTTGGTCAGTCTTCTCAAATTACAATTCTCTCCATCTCTGCCTTATTATCTGACTAATTGTTCTAACTCACTAAACTAATTACTGTCTTCCCTTTTCCTTGAATCAACTACCCTTCTGTCCTAACTGTTATTTCATTCAATTGGTTCCATATTTTCCGAAAATGTTGGATGTTAAGTTAATGAAAGAAATGTTTATGAGGAACCTACTCATGGTGAATCTTATGTAGAAATAAATGTGATGGCAGAACCTGATCCCAATGATGTGGTTACCACACCAAAATTATCTACACTGCAAACTGATGAGCCAGATCCTGATGATCAAGAATTTCAGAGGATAAATGATACAACAACTGCTGTTTGTAACCGTTTGTGGAAGGCTCTGGAAATGCTAAGAAGTGAAGATAGTGCAATGCAGGCTACTTCAATCCTCCAAACTCTCCTGAAAATAATTAGGTATGCGTATGTAAATGTTGATTGAGTGATCATTGATACCCTTTATGAGTAAGATGGACATCCTCTTGCTTTAAGGATTTGGATTTGAGAAGTTTCAAAAAGTACTTTTAGTAAATCTATGTGTAATTATGACTTTAAGCTTTCCCTTTTCCATATATCATTGTTTCTATCTGATTGCAGGAATGTGATTGAACACCCTGAGGTGGAAAAATACAAGAGATTACGGATGGTATATAATCTATGTTATCTGTCACCATGCTGCCTGAAACAATTTTTATCCTAAGATTCCCTTCAAATATTTCCTATTTCTATATAACGAACATTCTGATTGCAGGCTAATCCAGTCATTAAGAGGAATATTGTAAATAATAAAGGTTTGCATCTTCTGACCATTAGGTTTTAATTTAGTAGTGCTTGTTTGTGTAGAACTGAGTTTCTTGTGTACAATGGAAGATCGTAGATATGTTTCTCTGCCGAGAAATGTGAAAGCAATTATTACAATATCTTAATAACAACTTTTTGCAGCAGCTGATGCTAATATCGTATATGCAAATTTGGGCTATTATCTTTTTCATTTTTACTTCTACAGCTGCCTTGGAAATTCTATTTTTGGTTGGCTTCAGCGAAGATGTTATGTTTGACCATCTTGGGAAGGAAGATGCTTACTTGGTGTTGAAGCGGAATGATCCTGGCTTATTGTGGCTAGCTAAGTCAACCCTCGAATCAAACACAAGCTTAACTTGCTAGCTCAGAAAACAGTTCTGAAAGGCAAAGCAAAATTGTATGTCGAAGTATGCACTTCAAAAGATGTCCATTGTATGATATTTGGGTTAGTAAAGTTTGACATTTTGTATTTTTAGTCACTTGTCAAATAAATAAAATTGAACACATGGAAATATCCGGGTTATAAATAGAACTACATTTGAAGTGCAAACAGAAACATGGTATATTATCGGTAGTAATATTCGTGTAGAGTTCATTGTAGAATGCAAGATGTCATTCCGTTGTATTTTAGTGAATGTAAATACTTTTCTTAAATAAAGAAATTCATTAAGTGTTGTTTTGTTTATGATTGGCGTTTGGGAAAGGGTAATTGGGATAGGAGACAAATAATAAACGGGGTGTACCCCAAGAGATAGCACCCCTAATTGAATATAACAGTCAGTATCTGATTAAAGCCCAACTCATAGATCAGTAGAATTGCAGGACCTAGGTTTGGAAGATTTAGATAATGAAGAATAAGAAACAGACTTAAGAGGGAATGCTTACGTGGTTAGTTTTATGATTCTGTTATTTGTAGCTTATAGGGTTATGTATTTGTTATTCTATTTTTATCTTTTTCTTTATTAAGGGAGAGTTGGTAGATGGAGATGATAATAAATATAGGTCAGTCTGTTGAGGGGTGGGGGCCGATTTTGGAGGTTTTTCCTTGAATTGTATTACTCTAGGACAGGGGGCATTAGATTACTCTACCAATCTCTTTGTTCTCTTTGAAATAATACCATTACATACCACGCTATGAGTGAACGAAGAGAGAAGGAAAACGTGACTGAATTGGTCCTAATTACTCTTTAGAACGGAATAGAAAAAAGAGGGAGGTTTTCAAACCGAACTAGGAAACGGATCCAATGAGGGGGAAGGGGAGGGGAAGAATGAAATTAAGAACACGGGAGAACATTAGGGTCATTCAAATACCCTATACCCTAATACTTTGCATTTTATCTTTTATTTTGGTATCACTTTGATCAAAGTAAGAGCTATTGTATAATACATCCAATCATTATGTATTGATTTTTTTTATATATGAGATAGGTACGAAGTGTCTACTTACAAAAGTAAAGATTAATCCTTGCTAGGAATTGTGAGCTCACTAAATAGTGAGTATTTTTCTCCCAACATAATTTTTTTCATACCCTAAGTCAGGATTCGAAATCTTAACATCTTGGTTAAGAGTCATAAGTGACTATCGTTTGTGTCAAATAATGTTGGTTCATTATTTATTGATTGCTATTTTTTTTTTCTATTACTAGTTTGGTTTTTATCAAACTAGTATTAAAGTCTTCAATCATATCTTTCAATTACAAACAAGTGATGCAAGTGGCTGTACTAGCATTGCAGTGCTTGTTTGGGATTAGTTGTAGGGTTAGTGCATAGTCAACTTGCATAGGGATGTTGGGGTTACGAAACATGGTAGGGTGTTAGTATCTAATTGTAAGGCATGAGACATGAGCCTTACATTGGAAGTACGAGATTCTTGTAAGGTTTATAAAGCATTAAGTTTTCCAATTACAACAACAAGCTTTTGTGGTATGATTCTTTCAAGGTTCTTATAAAATAGTATTAGTTTTTTGCCTTTTGGAGGGGGGCGAGGAGAAGACATGGAGAAAATATTCAACATTCATAGTTGAATACAGATTATTCCAAAAGAACACGTCTCAAACCTTATCACTTGCAATTGTTCTTGAGACTTGTTCTTATTCTTAAAACATAGAAAGTATTTCTAAAGATTAGATTTTATTATTACAAAAGAAGTGTTTATTATTTTAGAATCTTGGGCTTGACAAGAGTAGTCCCTTACTCCTATGTATCCCTAGGTGCAATAGATAAATGAGAGTCACGTAGTTTTGCGAGGATAGAAAATGTTTGTGTTTGATTTTTATTTTTATTGAACTTTTGGGATTTTTGAATTGTCACCGTTCATATATCTTGAGATTTGCATAATTGTACTCTTAAACCAAGTTATTACTTATTTTTTATTGAAATAAGGTTTAGACCCATTGATTTGGAATGTATCTAAAGGACCTAAGAATCGTTCAAAATCTTCATTGTCCAAAGACTCCATCATCCAAAGAGGGCGACCAAAGGACCTAAGAGCCCTGCAAAGACTCCAATGTCCAAAGTAGTAGGAGCCCTCCAAAGACTCTAGTGTCCAAAGGACCTTGAAGCCGTCCAAAGGTTCTAGCATCCAAAGGACCTAAGAATCGTCCAAAGACTCAACGTTCAAAGGATTTAAAAGCCATCCAAAGGCTCCAACGTCTAAAGGACTCAAGAACTGTCTAAAGGCTCCAACTTCCAAAGAGGGACTAGGTTAGAAAGTGAATGAATGGAAAGGGAGGGGATTGCCCAGATGGACATTCAAAGGACCTCAATGTCCAAAGAGAGTGCTGGAACACTAAGTAAATAGATGGAGATGGAGGGGATTGCCTAGATGAGTGTTCAAAGGGAGGCTAAGTCAGCAAGAAAAATATTGGGAAACGAGAGGACTCCCTAGATGGGTGTTCAAAGGACTTCAATGTCTAAAGGGAGGCTGGATCAACAAGCAAATTATTGGAAAGGGAAGGGAATGCCCAGATGTGCATCCAAAGGACTTTTGCATGCAAAGGGAGGGTAAGTCAGCAAGCAAAATATTGGAAAGGGAAGGATTGCTTAGATGGGTGTCCAAAGGACCTTAGTGTTCAAAGGGAGGATGGGTTAGAAAACAAAAATATTGGAAAGGAAGGGATTGCCGAGATGGGCATTCAAAGGACTTTAGCATCTAATAGGAGGATGGAACAAGAAAATAAATGGAAATGGAATGAACTGTCCAGATGAGTGTCTGACGTGACCTAAATTGCGTTGGGGACGATTTAGAAATATAAAATAAAATAAAAAACTAATTGGTTCGGGACCGAGACCAACTCGGCATTGGATGCAAAAATCGACCCAGAGTTAGATGAAGTGTATTGTGGAATGATGTATAGGGAGGAACCAAGACCAACTCAGTTCCAAAGCAAGGCGGACTACATGTCTGCCATCTCGTTTGTTACTTTGAATGGTCAATGTGAGAGGATGTAAGTGATGTTAGGGAAGGAGACTTACTTGGTCTCTAGAGATGCTCGACCTCGAATGTGGAAATTAATTCGGAGTCGGATAAGAAGTATGGTAGCATGATGTATAGGGAGGAATCGAGACCGACTCGATTCTAGAGCAAGGCAGACTACATGTCTACCATCTGATTGGCTTTGAATGGATAATATGAGAGTGTTCTTTGCAACTTGACTGCTTATGCGACGTTAGAGGAAGTTTTACCTGGTCTCTAGAGATGTTGATGGTACTTTTGCTTTTTGCTTGAGCTCTAAACTCAGTAATGAATTTCCTCAGCAGCTCAGTCCTCACTCAGCTTCTTAGTTCCCACAGTGCAATTCTTCAACAATTCGACCTAATCTCAATTCTTACCCGAAATTTTCCCTCTCAAAGCTTTAGCCCCGTCTTCTTCGCAGTGAGGCCTTTTATAACATTTGGAGGATGCCTAGGGCACCTATTAGATCTTGCCACGTGGGGGCTGCCCTTGCCCTTTGATCCAGGTTGTTAGCCTTGCCAATCCCCAAGTTGATGCTCGTTGAGTCCCATGTCCGGCCGTGGTACGTTCCTCCTAGAATGTGGCACGTTCTTCAGGGCGTGGCTGACCTAGCGAATTCTGTTTTCCTTGGGTTGTTGTGATTGGCGAGGATCTTCACGTTATTGGAGTTGGTGGGGTCCCTTGTCCCTTGAAGTGGCTTTATCGAGAGCTCCCCTCAACTCTTGAAGGATCTGACGACTAAGGGCCTCTTGGATCCTGTGAGGTGGTGTCCCCTTTATTGAGGTGGTTGATTCTGCTTGATTCTCTATTGACCTATCCGGCTTAGTCAGCACTGGACTGGAGCTCTTGAACCTCTTTTGGGCTGCTTTTGATTAATTGGGCCGCGTCTGGTGCCTTCTCTACGTTCAGGATGTTTTGGGCCTTCCCTTGCCAAGACTGGGTGGCTTTGAGGAGCCTTCTTCTGAAGCGAGCCAGTTCGGCTCACCCCCCTTTACTAAGTTTGGTTCAGGTCTTCTTTTCTTAAGCGAGTTCCAATCTTAGCCTCATCCTTTTGCTAGGCCGAAGTTGGGCCCATTTGGCTTGGGCGGACAGATTTGGGGTCCTACAGTGTCTAAAGGACCTCAACGTCTAAAAGGAGTCTAAGTTAATAAGAAAAAATATTGGAAAGGGAAGGGACTTTCTAGATGGGCATCCTAGGGACTTCATCATCTAAAGGGAGGTTGGGTCAACAAGCAAAATATTGGAAAGGAAGGGACTGCCCAGATGGGCATCCAAAGGACCTCAACGTCCAAAGGGAGGTTGGATTAGCAAGTAAAAAATATTGGAAAGGGAAGGGACTTCCTAGATAGGTGTTCAAAAGGACCTCAGCCTTCAAAGGAAGGTTGGGTCAGCAAGCAAAAATATTGGAAAGGAAGACACTGCCCATATGGGTGTCTAAAGGATCTTAACATCCAAAGGAAGCTTGGGTTAGTAAGAAAAAAAATTGGAAAGGAAGGGACTACCTAGATGGGTGTCCAAAGGGAGGTTGGGTCAGTAAGCAAAAATATTTGAAAGGAAGGTATTGCCTAGACGGGCATCCAAAGGGAGGCTGGGTCAGCAAGAAAAAAATGTTGGATAGGGAAGGACTGCTTAGATGGGCATCCAAAGGACCTCAAAGTCTAAAGGTTGACTAGGTTAGTAATAAAAAATATTGGAAAGCAAGGGACTACCCAATAGACATCCAAAGGGAGGTTGGGTTAGCAAGGAAAAATAATGGAAAGGAAGGAGCTTCCCAAATGGGCGTCCAAAAGACCTTAGCATCCAAAGAGAGGCTGGATCAACAAGCAAAAATATTGGAAAGGAAGGGATTGCCTAGATGGGTGTCCAAAAAACTTTAACATCTAAAAGGAGGTTGGAACAATAAGAAAATAAATGGAAATGGAGTGGACTACGCAAATGAGCGTCCAAAGATCTTATGCATCCAAAGCCATCCAAAGCAAGGTTGTAGCACTAAGAAAATAAATGGAAATGGAGGGGATTGCTCAAATAGGCATCTAGAGGACCCTAACATGCAAAGGGGCTATATAACAAAGACGCATATGCCCCAGGGACATTTAATGGCCCCAGGCGTAGTATGCGTAAAATGAGACAAGCACTATTCAAACTTTACATGCATGAACTTTTAAGTCCAATGAGAATAAAAGTACCAGTATGTCTTCACATAGTTATTCTCGTGCTTTAGTTTTCCTACAACTTCATCATCCCTTGAGCTCTCACTCTCTATTTCTCCATTATCCATCATAATATTTCTCTTTTATTTGGACATTGAGATTCAATATGTCCAACTCCTTGACACCTAAAACCTTGATATCACATTATCTATATGATGTATTAATGTCAATTTTACCTTTAGGAGGATCATTTAAATATTTGACCTTCATATCTTCTTTAGGATCTGTAACAATTTTATTGTTCTTCCAATTTGATCTCCATGAAGAGCTAGAAGATAAAGCAAATTTGGAAGAGCTTTTAGACTTCAATTGCCTCTTCATTGAATTGTTTTGTGCAAAAAATTCTCTATCTCCATATAATGTTGTAACTCCATCACATTAGTTATCTCTTTCTTAAAGCGTCCAATGAATCTAGCCATAGTTGCCTCATGGTCTTCCTCTATATTGACTTTAATCATGACTATTTCCATCTCCTTATAGTAATCCTTGACACTCATAGAACCTTGTGTTATACTTTGCAATTTTTGTGCTAGTCCTTATGGTAATGACTTGGTACAAATTTCTTTCTCATGATAGACTTCATATCTTCCCATGTACGAATAGGCCTCTCACTATTTCTATGCCTGTTAATCACAAATTGATCCCACAAAATACTAGCATAATTAGTAAATTCAATAATTGTTAATTTTACCTTTTTCTTCTCTGAGTAATTGTGACAATCAAACACGTGTTCAACTTTTCTCTCCCACTCCAAGTACACATCAAGATCATTCTTTACTTGGAATGCAAGGATTGTCATCTTAATATTACCCAAGTAATTGTCATGTCTTGGTTCACTTTTTCTTCTCCTTTCATTTTCATTAATTCTTTCATCTAAATACTCTTCTTCTTCTTTGTCACCATTGTTTCAACTAGTAAGGCTCTTATACTTGGGTGTAGATTGTAAATCATCCAATCTTTCATTTAGAGTCTTGAATTGTTCTTGAATAGCCTTGATGAATAATTTGAGATTAACCTCTCATTCTTGTCCTTCTCTACTTATGACTAAAATACTACAAAGATTGAGTTAGAAAAAAATCTTTACACAAACACTCTCTTGTTTACGCTCAAATTATGTTGTAATCACTTGTGTTTCACTCAATTTGACTTTTTTTATGTCTCACCACTCTTGTCTTTTATCACTCAATTTTACCTTATGAGCTCTTATGTAAGAACCTTTAAGAATGATGCTACACAACAAGAAACAATAAGAATTCGATAATTTGATAACTTTAGAGAAAGAACTAACAAGAAACAATTGAAACTGAAACAAGGAATTCCATTTTTTTTACAAGTTCAATGAAGGTGTTGTAGACTCAAAAAGAGGAAATATGACCAAAATTCAAACTTTTTTTCAACTTTTTATTTTGATTGTGGCAATATGTAAGTTGAAACAACTTACATATTATGATAAATTATAATAGAAAAGAAAAAAAACACATAACAAAAAGAGGCAACATAGACAGATGAACAAACTCAGAAATAAAAAAGGGAGATGAATAGATAAACAAATAGAACAAAGCATGATGACACAGTAAGAGAATTAACAAAAGAAAGAATAGAAATAGTTTTTAAAAATAAAATTGAAAAAGATAAAGAAACAAAGGATAGATAACACCTGATATACCAAATGATAAGGTTTTTTTTATGACTGTCTTGAAATTAGATAAAGGATGACAAGAGGAACTTGACCCTAACTATGATCTATTGATAGAACCAAAGTTATCAAAAGAAAGATTGACTATAATCATGAGTTACTGATAAAACCATTATAAAGTATAAAGTTCTTGACCCAAGAACAAAAGGAAAACTCTTACGATAGAGAAAACTCAATTTCATTCAACTTGAAAATAATGTCTGTTTTGGTTGCTTACAAAAGTTTTCTATTAAGCTAAACTAAGAAGCCTTGAAATTAATGCCCACTAACATTTCCGCTAGACATTAAATTCCCATTAGTTATAACTCCCACTAAGTTTTTGTTTCCCCACCAAAAATGACTTTCCTTTAATCCACTAATTATCATAATGGTTTAAGAAGCTTTAATACAGTAAAAACTGACCTAGAAAAACTGAAAAGGCATATGAACTTATTACATGAACAACATAATGTACGAAAATTATATGTAAATGTTGTTAGTTAAATTGCTAAGAAAAATAAAATAAAAATTGTTGAAAGAATTATTTATTTAAGTTCAGATTTTTCTTTTTATTACACAAGTAGATATAATTTATAATAAATACTTCTTTAGAAAGTTTGTACTTAGGTTAGTATTGTGGTTGGCCTAATACTTTTTAGGGCGAGAGATTTTGTAATGGTATAAATATGTGATCCACAAATTTTAACTACTTCTCTTACTATCCCAACAAGATTAAACTTTGAACATTACAAAGAGTTCTTGAACTGCTCAAGATTCTCCAAACTCATATCTTTAATGAAAATATTCCACCAAGAGGGAAGGCAAAAACTACTCTTTCTATCTCTATGGTGATTGCTTGAAGACGCTTAATTTCTTCTTTTAAGCGATTCTAAACGATCTTATCTTCCAGTCTTAAGGTTTCAACTAACTTTGTTCCTTTTTACTTGCACGATTGCGACGTTGGGTAAACCCTCCATCGAGGTAACGACGAATGATGGCATCGGTCCCAAGGTAGTCACATATAAAGAGCTTGCTGTTTTGTGAGGTAATGATCTTGGCGGTTTGTACTTGGCATAGAAAAAAGAGCTAGGTGAGTTTGTTGATGAGCTACAGTTTTCATTTAGAGAAGGTTATGTCATGCCTTTTTAACTGTTCTACTTCCTTCATCTCAATCTTTCTTTTCTTTGTGCATGATGTTGTTACATTATTTTATCTAGAAGAGGCCATCCCCATATACCTAAAAAAAAATGAAAAGAATTTTCCTTATTGCACTATATATTGTGAGATCACTTGTTAATTGCAATTATTTTAAATCAATATTTTTTAAAATCATCTAATTTAAAGCATCATTTTATAATATTGACTATAATCTTTCCTTGTTTTCTTGTTTACACAAAGACAAAAGAGAAATAAATTTTTTAAAATAATATATATTATTCATTATAAATGTATTATATATTTTATATACTTAAAATATTTATTTATTATGAAATAATTACAATTATATAAAAATAAATATTTATTATGAATAGTATATAGGCTAAAATACTAGTAAAAGTTACAAGTTAATATATTAATAAAGAATATACATGTAGGATTTAATGAGACAATAATGTTTTGTTGTGTACGCATAGGTGCGCATACATATAATTTTCTTAATTTTTTATTTACTTTAATTTAAAAATAAATTTATATCACAATTTAAATTATTTTTATAAATTTAAGATATATTATATATTTTATGTACTTAAAATATTTATTTATTATGAAATAATAAGTTAAAGTACTAGTTAAAACCAAAAGTTAATATATTAATAAAGAATATACATATATGATTTAATCTGAGACAATTTTTCTTAATTGTCTATTTTATTTAATATAAAAATAGATTTATTCCACAATTTAAGAAGGTCTATATCCTGGATATGCCTCAATGTTATGATGGAAGTCATACTTTCTATATGATTGACATGTCTTCTTTTTTAGGAACCCAAGACTTGAATTTGAGAACAAATTCTTTTAAAGATGAGGAGCTTAATGAGAACCTAATTAGCACTAAAGAAGATATCGAAAAGAATAAAGAGGCAAAGGATAAACAAGTACTCAAAGGTCGAATGACTAGATCTTATGTTATTCATTTAATAAAATAAAAAACATATCATTTCTTATAAAATGATGTGTCAAATTCTTTAATATAATATATGTTTGCTTTAATTTTATATATAAAAGTGGATCTTATTTATCATTTCGCCAATGAGTCTATAAAATGTGAGGACCAACCCAGAAAACTATTTACAATAAATTCCAAACTAGTATTAGCCTCACTCTTTCAATAACCTAGAATTTGATTTCCACCGAAATGTTAAGCCAAGAGTACATTATCTGAAAACTGTGCTGGTGAAACTATAAAATTTGGAATTGGTACAAACCAAAGGAGGTGACATTTATGGAATCAAATTTAACTGCTTCTCTTGCACCACTTCAAGGAGGTTAAACTTAAAACATTCAAAAAAGGAGAATTTGAATTGTTCAAGATTCTCCAAACTTATATCCTAAGTTGAGAAATTCTAACAAGAGAAAAAATAAAAACTACACTTTTGTGTCTCTGCAGCGATCATTTGAAGAGGCTTATCATTTGAAAAGGCTTAATCTCTTCTTTCAAGTGATTATGAATTACGTTGTTTTTCAGCATGAGGGTTTGAACTAACTCTTATTATTCCTGTTTACTTGCATAGTTGCGGCGTTGGGAAGCCCTTGAACGATGAAGCAGTACATGAAGGCATCAGTGTCAAGGCAGCCACATGTATAGAGCTTGGCGATTTAGGAGGTAATGATCACAGTAATTTCTACTTGGGTTTAGGGTTTAGGGTTTAGGGTTTAGGGTTTAGGGTTTAGGGTTTAGGGTTTAGGGTTTAGGGTTTAGGGTTTAGGGTTTAGGGTTTAGGGTTTAGGGTTTAGGGTTTAGGGTTTAGGGTTTAGGGTTTAGGGTTTAGGGTTTAGGGTTTAGGGTTTAGGTTTAGGTTTAGGCCCAGGGTTTAGGGGTTTAGGTTTAGGCCCAGGCCCAGGCCCAGGCCCAGGCCCAGGGCCCAGGCCCAGGCCCAGGCCCAGGCCCAGGCCAGGGCCCAGGCCCAGGCCCAGGCCCAGGCCCAGGCCCAGGCCCAGGCCCAGGCCCAGGCCCAGGCCCAGGGCCCAGGCCCAGGCCCAGGCCCAGGCCCAGGGCCCAGGCCCAGGCCCAGGCCCAGGCCCAGGGCCCAGGCCCAGGGCCCAGGCCCAGGCCCAGGCCCAGGCCCAGGCCCAGGCCCAGGCCCAGGGCCCAGGCCCAGGCCCAGGCCCAGGCCCAGGCCCAGGCCCAGGCCCAGGCCCAGGCCCAGGCCCAGGCCCAGGCCCAGGCCCAGGCCCAGGCCCAGGCCCAGGCCCAGGCCCAGGCCCAGGCCCAGGCCCAGGCCCAGGCCCAGGCCCAGGCCCAGGGCCCAGGCCCAGGGCCCAGGCCCAGGCCCAGGGCCCCCAGGCCCAGGCCCAGGGCCCCCAGGCCCAGGCCCAGGCCCAGGCCCAGGCCCAGGCCCAGGCCCAGGCCCAGGCCCAGGCCCAGGGCCCAGGCCCAGGCCCAGGCCTGGGGCCCCAGGCCCAGGCCCAGGCCCAGGCCCAGGCCCAGGCCCAGGCCCAGGCCCAGGCCCAGGCCCAGGCCCAGGGGCCCAGGCCTAGGCCCAGGCCCAGGCCCAGGCCCAGGCCCAGGGCCTTTGGCCCAGGCCCAGGCCCAGGCCCAGGGCCCAGGGCCCAGGCCCAGGCCCAGGCCCAGGCCCAGGCCCAGGGCCCAGGCCCAGGCCCAGGCCCAGGCCCAGGCCCAGGCCCAGGCCCAGGCCCAGGCCCAGGGCCCAGGCCCAGGGCCTTTAGTGGCCCAGGCCCAGGCCCAGGGCCCAGGCCCAGGCCCAGGCCCAGGCCCAGGCCCAGGGCCCAGGCCCAGGCCCAGGCCTGGGCCCAGGCCCAGGCCCAGGCCCAGGCCCAGGCCCAGGCCCAGGCCCAGGCCCAGGCCCAGGCCCAGGCCCAGGCCCAGGCCCAGGCCCAGGCCCAGGCCCAGGCCCAGGCCCAGGCCCAGGCCCAGGCCCAGGCCCAGGCCCAGGCCCAGGGCCCAGGCCCAGGCCCAGGCCCAGGCCCAGGCCCAGGCCCAGGCCCAGGCCCAGGCCCAGGCCCAGGCCCAGGCCCAGGCCCAGGCCCAGGCCCAGGCCCAGGCCCAGGCCCAGGGCCCAGGCCCAGGCCCAGGCCCAGGCCCAGGCCCAGGCCCAGGCCCAGGCCCAGGCCCAGGCCCAGGCCCAGGCCCAGGCCCAGGCCCAGGCCCAGGCCCAGGCCCAGGCCCAGGCCCAGGCCCAGGCCCAGGCCCAGGCCCAGGCCCAGGCCCAGGCCCAGGCCCAGGCCCAGGCCCAGGCCCAGGCCCAGGCCCAGGCCCAGGCCCAGGCCCAGGCCCAGGCCCAGGCCCAGGCCCAGGCCCAGGCCCAGGCCCAGGGCCCAGGCCCAGGCCCAGGGCCCAGGCCCAGGCCCAGGCCCAGGCCCAGGCCCAGGCCCAGGCCCCAGGCCCAGGCCCAGGCCCAGGCCCAGGCCCAGGCCCAGGCCCAGGCCCAGGCCCAGGCCCAGGCCCAGGCCCAGGCCCAGGCCCAGGCCCAGGCCCAGGCCCAGGCCCAGGCCCAGGCCCAGGCCCAGGCCCAGGCCCAGGCCCAGGCCCAGGCCCAGGCCCAGGCCCAGGCCCAGGCCCAGGCCCAGGCCCAGGCCCAGGCCCAGGCCCAGGCCCAGGCCCAGGCCCAGGCCCAGGCCCAGGCCCAGGCCCAGGCCCAGGCCCAGGCCCAGGCCCAGGCCCAGGCCCAGGCCCAGGCCCAGGCCCAGGCCCAGGCCCAGGCCCAGGGCCCAGGCCCAGGCCCAGGGCCCAGGCCCAGGCCCAGGCCCAGGCCCAGGCCCAGGGCCCAGGCCCAGGCCCAGGCCCAGGCCCAGGCCCAGGCCCAGGCCCAGGCCCAGGCCCAGGCCCAGGCCCAGGCCCAGGCCCAGGGCCCAGGCCCAGGCCCAGGCCCAGGCCCAGGCCCAGGCCCAGGCCCAGGCCCAGGCCCAGGCCCAGGCCCAGGCCCAGGCCCAGGCCCAGGCCCAGGCCCAGGCCCAGGCCCCAGGCCCAGGCCCAGGCCCAGGCCCAGGCCCAGGCCCAGGCCCAGGCCCAGGCCCAGGCCCAGGCCCAGGCCCAGGCCCAGGCCCAGGCCCAGGCCCAGGCCCAGGCCCAGGCCCAGGCCCAGGCCCAGGCCCAGGCCCAGGCCCAGGCCCAGGCCCAGGCCCAGGCCCAGGCCCAGGGCCCAGGCCCAGGCCCAGGCCCAGGCCCAGGGCCCAGGCCCAGGCCCAGGGCCCAGGCCCAGGCCCAGGCCCAGGCCCAGGCCCAGGCCCAGGCCCAGGCCCAGGCCCAGGCCCAGGCCCAGGCCCAGGCCCAGGCCCAGGCCCAGGCCCAGGCCCAGGCCCAGGCCCAGGCCCAGGCCCAGGCCCAGGCCCAGGCCCAGGCCCAGGCCCAGGCCCAGGCCCAGGCCCAGGCCCAGGCCCAGGCCCAGGCCCAGGCCCAGGCCCAGGCCCCCCAGGCCCAGGCCCAGGCCCAGGCCCAGGCCCAGGGCCCAGGCCCAGGCCCAGGCCCAGGCCCAGGCCCAGGCCCAGGCCCAGGCCCAGGCCCAGGCCCAGGGCCCAGGCCCAGGCCCAGGCCCAGGCCCAGGCCCAGGCCCAGGCCCAGGCCCAGGCCCAGGCCCAGGCCCAGGCCCAGGCCCAGGGCCAGGCCCAGGCCCAGGCCCAGGCCCAGGCCCAGGCCCAGGCCCAGGCCCAGGCCCAGGCCCAGGCCCAGGCCCAGGCCCAGGCCCAGGCCCAGGCCCAGGCCCAGGCCCAGGCCCAGGCCCAGGGCCCAGGCCCAGGGCCCAGGCCCAGGCCCAGGCCCAGGCCCAGGCCCAGGCCCAGGCCCAGGCCCAGGCCCAGGCCCAGGCCCAGGCCCAGGCCCAGGCCCAGGCCCAGGCCCAGGCCCAGGCCCAGGCCCAGGCCCAGGCCCAGGGCCCAGGCCCAGGCCCAGGCCCAGGCCCAGGCCCAGGCCAGGCCCAGGCCCAGGCCCAGGGCCCAGGCCCAGGCCCAGGCCCAGGCCCAGGCCCAGGCCCAGGCCCAGGCCCAGGCCCAGGCCCAGGGCCAGGCCCCCAGGCCCAGGCCCAGGCCCAGGCCCAGGCCCAGGCCCAGGCCCCAGGCCCAGGCCCAGGCCCAGGCCCAGGCCCAGGCCCAGGCCCAGGCCCAGGCCCAGGCCCAGGCCCAGGCCCAGGCCCAGGCCCAGGCCCAGGCCCAGGCCCAGGCCCAGGCCCAGGCCCAGGCCCAGGCCCAGGCCCAGGCCCAGGGCCCAGGCCCAGGCCCAGGCCCAGGCCCAGGCCCAGGCCCAGGCCCCAGGCCCAGGCCCAGGGCCCAGGGCCCAGGCCCAGGCCCAGGCCCAGGCCCAGGCCCAGGCCCAGGCCCAGGCCCAGGCCCAGGCCCAGGCCCAGGCCCAGGCCCAGGCCCAGGCCCAGGCCCAGGCCTGTGGCCCAGGCCCAGGCCCAGGCCCCAGGCCCAGGCCCAGGCCCAGGGCCCAGGCCCAGGCCCAGGCCCAGGCCCAGGCCCAGGCCCAGGCCCAGGCCCAGGCCCAGGCCCAGGCCCAGGCCCAGGCCCCAGGCCCAGGCCCAGGCCCAGGCCCAGGCCCAGGCCCAGGCCCAGGCCCAGGCCCAGGGCCCAGGCCCAGGCCCAGGCCCAGGCCCAGGCCCAGGCCCAGGCCCAGGGCCCAGGCCCAGGCCCAGGCCCAGGCCCAGGCCCAGGCCCAGGCCCAGGCCCAGGCCCAGGCCCAGGCCCAGGCCCAGGCCCAGGGCCCAGGCCCAGGCCCAGGCCCAGGCCCAGGCCCAGGCCCAGGGGCCCAGGCCCAGGGCCCAGGCCCAGGCCCAGGCCCAGGCCCAGGCCCAGGCCCAGGCCCAGGCCCAGGCCCAGGGCCCAGGCCCAGGCCCAGGCCCAGGCCCAGGCCCAGGCCCAGGCCCAGGCCCAGGCCCAGGCCCAGGCCCCAGGCCCAGGCCCAGGCCCAGGCCCAGGCCCAGGCCCAGGCCCAGGCCCAGGCCCAGGCCCAGGCCCAGGCCCAGGCCCAGGCCCAGGCCCAGGCCCAGGCCCAGGCCCAGGCCCAGGCCCCAGGCCCAGGCCCAGGCCCAGGGCCCAGGCCCAGGCCCAGGCCCAGGCCCAGGCCCAGGCCCAGGCCCAGGCCCAGGCCCAGGCCCAGGCCCAGGCCCAGGCCCAGGCCCAGGCCCAGGCCCAGGCCCAGGCCCAGGCCCAGGCCCAGGCCCAGGCCCAGGCCCAGGCCCAGGCCCAGGCCCAGGCCCAGGCCCAGGCCCAGGCCCAGGCCCAGGCCCAGGCCCAGGCCCAGGCCCAGGCCCAGGCCCAGGCCCAGGCCCAGGGCCCAGGCCCAGGCCCAGGCCCAGGCCCAGGCCCAGGCCCAGGCCCAGGCCCAGGCCCAGGCCCAGGCCCAGGCCCAGGCCCAGGGCCCAGGCCCAGGCCCAGGCCCAGGCCCAGGCCCAGGCCCAGGCCCAGGCCCAGGCCCAGGCCCAGGCCCAGGCCCAGGCCCAGGCCCAGGCCCAGGCCCAGGCCCAGGGCCCAGGCCCAGGCCCAGGCCCAGGCCCAGGCCCAGGCCCAGGCCCAGGCCCAGGCCCAGGCCCAGGCCCAGGCCCAGGCCCAGGCCCAGGCCCAGGCCCAGGCCCAGGCCCAGGCCCAGGCCCAGGCCCAGGCCCAGGCCCAGGCCCAGGCCCAGGCCCAGGCCCAGGCCCCAGGCCCAGGCCCAGGCCCAGGCCCAGGCCCAGGCCCAGGCCCAGGGCCCAGGCCCAGGCCCAGGCCCAGGCCCAGGCCCAGGCCCAGGCCCAGGCCCAGGCCCAGGCCCAGGCCCAGGGCCCAGGCCCAGGCCCAGGCCCAGGCCCAGGCCCAGGCCCAGGCCCAGGCCCAGGCCCAGGCCCAGGCCCAGGCCCAGGCCCAGGCCCAGGCCCAGGCCCAGGCCCAGGCCCAGGCCCAGGCCCAGGCCCAGGCCCAGGCCCAGGCCCAGGCCCAGGCCCAGGCCCAGGCCCAGGCCCAGGCCCAGGCCCAGGGCCCAGGCCCAGGCCCAGGCCCAGGCCCAGGCCCAGGGCCCAGGCCCAGGCCCAGGCCCAGGCCCAGGCCCAGGCCCAGGCCCAGGCCCAGGCCCAGGCCCAGGCCCAGGCCCAGGCCCAGGCCCAGGCCCAGGCCCAGGCCCAGGCCCAGGCCCAGGCCCAGGCCCAGGCCCAGGCCCAGGCCCAGGCCCAGGCCCAGGCCCAGGCCCAGGCCCAGGCCCAGGCCCAGGCCCAGGCCCAGGCCCAGGCCCAGGCCCAGGCCCAGGCCCAGGCCCAGGCCCAGGCCCAGGCCCAGGCCCAGGCCCAGGCCCAGGCCCAGGCCCAGGCCCAGGCCCAGGCCCAGGCCCAGGCCCAGGCCCAGGCCCAGGCCCAGGCCCAGGCCCAGGCCCAGGCCCAGGCCCAGGCCCAGGCCCAGGCCCAGGCCCAGGCCCAGGCCCAGGCCCAGGCCCAGGCCCAGGCCCAGGCCCAGGCCCAGGCCCAGGCCCAGGCCCAGGCCCAGGCCCAGGCCCAGGCCCAGGCCCAGGGCCCAGGCCCAGGCCCAGGCCCAGGCCCAGGCCCAGGCCCAGGCCCAGGCCCAGGCCCAGGCCCAGGCCCAGGCCCAGGCCCAGGCCCAGGCCCAGGCCCAGGCCCAGGCCCAGGCCCAGGCCCAGGCCCAGGCCCAGGCCCAGGCCCAGGCCCAGGCCCAGGCCCAGGCCCAGGCCCAGGCCCAGGCCCAGGCCCAGGCCCAGGCCCAGGCCCAGGCCCAGGCCCAGGCCCAGGCCCAGGCCCAGGCCCAGGCCCAGGCCCAGGCCCAGGCCCAGGCCCAGGCCCAGGCCCAGGCCCAGGCCCAGGCCCAGGCCCAGGCCCAGGCCCAGGCCCAGGCCCAGGCCCAGGCCCAGGCCCAGGCCCAGGCCCAGGCCCAGGCCCAGGCCCAGGCCCAGGCCCAGGCCCAGGCCCAGGCCCAGGCCCAGGCCCAGGCCCAGGCCCAGGCCCAGGCCCAGGCCCAGGCCCAGGCCCAGGCCCAGGCCCAGGCCCAGGCCCAGGCCCAGGCCCAGGCCCAGGCCCAGGCCCAGGCCCAGGCCCAGGCCCAGGCCCAGGCCCAGGGCCCAGGCCCAGGCCCAGGCCCAGGCCCAGGCCCAGGCCCAGGCCCAGGCCCAGGGCCCAGGCCCAGGCCCAGGCCCAGGCCCAGGCCCAGGCCCAGGCCCAGGCCCAGGCCCAGGCCCAGGCCCAGGCCCAGGGCCCAGGCCCAGGCCCAGGCCCAGGCCCAGGCCCAGGCCCAGGCCCAGGCCCAGGGCCCAGGCCCAGGCCCAGGCCCAGGCCCAGGCCCAGGCCCAGGCCCAGGCCCAGGCCCAGGCCCAGGCCCAGGCCCAGGCCCAGGCCCAGGCCCAGGCCCAGGCCCAGGCCCAGGCCCAGGCCCAGGCCCAGGCCCAGGCCCAGGCCCAGGCCCAGGCCCAGGGCCCAGGCCCAGGCCCAGGCCCAGGCCCAGGCCCAGGGCCCAGGCCCAGGCCCAGGCCCAGGGCCCAGGCCCAGGCCCAGGCCCCAGGCCCAGGCCCAGGCCCAGGCCCAGGCCCAGGCCCAGGCCCAGGCCCAGGCCCAGGCCCAGGCCCAGGCCCAGGCCCAGGCCCAGGCCCAGGCCCAGGCCCAGGCCCAGGCCCAGGCCCAGGCCCAGGGCCCAGGCCCAGGCCCAGGCCCAGGCCCAGGCCCAGGGCCCAGGCCCAGGGCCCAGGGCCCAGGCCCAGGCCCAGGCCCAGGCCCAGGCCCAGGCCCAGGCCCAGGCCCAGGCCCAGGCCCAGGCCCAGGCCCAGGCCCAGGCCCAGGCCCAGGCCCAGGCCCAGGCCCAGGCCCAGGCCCAGGCCCAGGCCCAGGCCCAGGCCTAGGCCCAGGCCCAGGCCCAGGCCCAGGCCCAGGCCCAGGCCCAGGCCCAGGCCCAGGCCCAGGCCCAGGCCCAGGCCCAGGCCCAGGCCCAGGCCCAGGCCCAGGCCCAGGCCCAGGCCCAGGCCCAGGCCCAGGCCCAGGCCCAGGCCCAGGCCCAGGCCCAGGCCCAGGCCCAGGCCCAGGCCCAGGCCCAGGCCCAGGCCCAGGCCCAGGCCCAGGCCCAGGCCCAGGCCCAGGCCCAGGCCCAGGCCCAGGGCCCAGGCCCAGGCCCAGGCCCAGGGCCCAGGCCCAGGGCCCAGGCCCAGGCCCAGGCCCAGGCCCAGGCCCAGGCCCAGGCCCAGGCCCAGGGCCCAGGCCCAGGCCCAGGCCCAGGCCCAGGCCCAGGCCCAGGCCCAGGCCCAGGCCCAGGCCCAGGCCCAGGCCCAGGCCCAGGCCCAGGCCCAGGCCCAGGCCCAGGCCCAGGCCCAGGCCCAGGCCCAGGCCCAGGCCCAGGCCCAGGCCCAGGCCCAGGCCCAGGCCCAGGCCCAGGCCCAGGCCCAGGCCCAGGCCCAGGCCCAGGCCCAGGCCCAGGCCCAGGCCCAGGCCCAGGCCCAGGGCCCAGGCCCAGGCCCAGGCCCAGGCCCAGGCCCAGGCCCAGGCCCAGGCCCAGGCCCAGGCCCAGGCCCAGGCCCAGGCCCAGGCCCAGGGCCCAGGCCCAGGCCCAGGCCCAGGCCCAGGCCCAGGCCCAGGCCCAGGCCCAGGCCCAGGCCCAGGCCCAGGCCCAGGCCCAGGCCCAGGCCCAGGCCCAGGCCCAGGCCCAGGCCCAGGCCCAGGCCCAGGCCCAGGCCCAGGCCCAGGCCCAGGCCCAGGCCCAGGCCCAGGCCCAGGCCCAGGCCCAGGCCCAGGCCCAGGGCCCAGGCCCAGGCCCAGGCCCAGGCCCAGGCCCAGGCCCAGGCCCAGGCCCAGGCCCAGGGCCCAGGCCCAGGCCCAGGCCCAGGCCCAGGCCCAGGCCCAGGCCCAGGGCCCAGGCCCAGGGCCCAGGCCCAGGGCCCAGGCCCAGGCCCAGGCCCAGGCCCAGGCCCAGGCCCAGGCCCAGGCCCAGGCCCAGGCCCAGGCCCAGGCCCAGGGCCCAGGCCCAGGCCCAGGCCCAGGCCCAGGCCCAGGCCCAGGCCCAGGCCCAGGCCCAGGCCCAGGCCCAGGCCCAGGCCCAGGCCCAGGCCCAGGGCCCAGGCCCAGGCCCAGGCCCAGGCCCAGGCCCAGGCCCAGGCCCAGGCCCAGGCCCAGGCCCAGGGCCCAGGCCCAGGCCCAGGCCCAGGCCCAGGCCCAGGCCCAGGCCCAGGCCCAGGCCCAGGCCCAGGCCCAGGCCCAGGCCCAGGCCCCCAGGGCCCAGGCCCAGGCCCAGGCCCAGGCCCAGGCCCAGGCCCAGGCCCAGGCCCAGGCCCAGGCCCAGGCCCAGGCCCAGGCCCAGGCCCAGGCCCAGGCCCAGGCCCAGGCCCAGGCCCAGGCCCAGGCCCAGGCCCAGGCCCAGGCCCAGGCCCAGGCCCAGGCCCAGGCCCAGGCCCAGGCCCAGGCCCAGGCCCAGGCCCAGGCCCAGGCCCAGGCCCAGGCCCAGGCCCAGGCCCCAGGCCCAGGCCCAGGCCCAGGCCCAGGCCCAGGCCCAGGCCCAGGCCCAGGCCCAGGCCCAGGCCCAGGCCCAGGCCCAGGCCCAGGCCCAGGCCCAGGCCCAGGCCCAGGCCCAGGCCCAGGCCCAGGCCCAGGCCCAGGCCCAGGCCCAGGGCCCAGGGCCCAGGCCCAGGCCCAGGCCCAGGCCCAGGCCCAGGCCCAGGCCCAGGCCCAGGGCCCCCAGGCCCAGGCCCAGGCCCAGGCCCAGGCCCAGGCCCAGGCCCAGGCCCAGGCCCAGGCCCAGGCCCAGGCCCAGGCCCAGGCCCAGGCCCAGGCCCAGGCCCAGGCCCAGGCCCAGGCCCAGGCCCAGGCCCAGGCCCAGGCCCAGGCCCAGGCCCAGGCCCAGGCCCAGGCCCAGGCCCAGGCCCAGGCCCAGGCCCAGGCCCAGGCCCAGGCCCAGGCCCAGGCCCAGGCCCAGGCCCAGGCCCAGGCCCAGGCCCAGGCCCAGGCCCAGGCCCAGGCCCAGGCCCAGGCCCAGGCCCAGGCCCAGGCCCAGGCCCAGGCCCAGGCCCAGGCCCAGGCCCAGGCCCAGGGCCCAGGCCCAGGCCCAGGCCCAGGCCCAGGCCCAGGCCCAGGCCCAGGCCCAGGCCTGGCCCAGGCCCAGGCCCAGGCCCAGGCCCAGGGCCCAGGGCCCAGGCCCAGGCCCAGGCCCAGGCCCAGGCCCAGGCCCAGGCCCAGGCCCAGGCCCAGGCCCAGGCCCAGGCCCAGGCCCAGGCCCAGGCCCAGGCCCAGGCCCAGGCCCAGGCCCAGGCCCAGGCCCAGGCCCAGGCCCAGGCCCAGGCCCAGGCCCAGGCCCAGGCCCAGGCCCAGGCCCAGGCCCAGGCCCAGGCCCAGGCCCAGGCCCAGGCCCAGGCCCAGGCCCAGGCCCAGGCCCAGGCCCAGGCCCAGGCCCAGGCCCAGGCCCAGGCCCAGGCCCCCAGGCCCAGGCCCAGGGCCCAGGCCCAGGCCCAGGCCCAGGCCCAGGCCCAGGCCCAGGCCCAGGCCCAGGCCCAGGCCCAGGCCCAGGCCCAGGCCCAGGGCCCAGGCCCAGGCCCAGGCCCAGGCCCAGGCCCAGGCCCAGGCCCAGGCCCAGGCCCAGGCCCAGGCCCAGGCCCAGGCCCAGGCCCAGGCCCAGGCCCAGGCCCAGGCCCAGGCCCAGGCCCAGGCCCAGGCCCAGGCCCAGGGCCCAGGCCCAGGCCCAGGCCCAGGCCCAGGCCCAGGCCCAGGCCCAGGCCCAGGCCCAGGCCCAGGGCCCAGGCCCAGGCCCAGGCCCAGGCCCAGGCCCAGGCCCAGGCCCAGGCCCAGGCCCAGGCCCAGGCCCAGGCCCAGGCCCAGGCCCAGGGCCCAGGCCAGGCCCAGGCCCAGGCCCAGGCCCAGGCCCAGGCCCAGGCCCAGGCCCAGGCCCAGGCCCAGGCCCAGGCCCAGGCCCAGGCCCAGGCCCAGGGCCCAGGCCCAGGCCCAGGCCCAGGCCCAGGGCCCAGGCCCAGGCCCAGGCCTGCCCAGGCCCAGGCCCAGGCCCAGGGCCCAGGCCCAGGCCCAGGCCCAGGCCCAGGCCCAGGCCCAGGCCCAGGCCCAGGGCCCAGGCCCAGGCCCCAGGCCCAGGCCCAGGCCCAGGCCCCAGGCCCAGGCCCAGGCCCAGGCCCAGGCCCAGGCCCAGGCCCAGGCCCAGGCCCAGGCCCAGGCCCAGGCCCAGGCCCAGGCCCAGGCCCAGGCCCAGGCCCAGGCCCAGGCCCAGGCCCAGGGCCCAGGCCCAGGCCCAGGCCCAGGCCCAGGCCCAGGCCCAGGCCCAGGCCCAGGCCCAGGCCCAGGCCCAGGCCCAGGCCCAGGCCCAGGCCCAGGCCCAGGCCCAGGCCCAGGCCCAGGGCCCAGGCCCAGGCCCAGGCCCAGGCCCAGGCCCAGGCCCAGGCCCAGGCCCAGGCCCAGGCCCAGGCCCAGGCCCAGGCCCAGGCCCAGGCCCAGGCCCAGGCCCAGGCCCAGGCCCAGGCCCAGGCCCAGGCCCAGGCCCAGGCCCAGGCCCAGGCCCAGGCCCAGGCCCAGGCCCAGGCCCAGGCCCAGGCCCAGGCCCAGGCCCCAGGGCCCAGGCCCAGGCCCAGGCCCAGGCCCAGGCCCAGGCCCAGGCCCAGGCCCAGGCCCAGGCCCAGGCCCAGGCCCAGGCCCAGGCCCAGGCCCAGGCCCAGGCCCAGGCCCAGGCCCAGGCCCAGGCCCAGGCCCAGGCCCAGGCCCAGGCCCAGGCCCAGGCCCAGGCCCAGGCCCAGGCCCAGGCCCAGGCCCAGGCCCAGGCCCAGGCCCAGGCCCAGGCCCAGGCCCAGGCCCAGGCCCAGGCCCAGGCCCAGGCCCAGGCCCAGGCCCAGGCCCAGGCCCAGGCCCAGGCCCAGGCCCAGGCCCAGGCCCAGGCCCAGGCCCAGGCCCCCAGGCCCAGGCCCAGGGCCCAGGCCCAGGCCCAGGCCCAGGCCCAGGCCCAGGCCCAGGCCCAGGCCCAGGCCCAGGCCCAGGCCCAGGCCCAGGCCCAGGCCCAGGCCCAGGCCCAGGCCCAGGCCCAGGCCCAGGCCCAGGCCCAGGCCCAGGCCCAGGCCCAGGCCCAGGCCCAGGCCCAGGCCCAGGCCCAGGCCCAGGCCCAGGCCCAGGCCCAGGCCCAGGCCCAGGCCCAGGCCCAGGCCCAGGCCCAGGCCCAGGCCCAGGCCCAGGCCCAGGCCCAGGCCCAGGCCCAGGCCCAGGCCCAGGCCCAGGCCCAGGCCCAGGCCCAGGCCCAGGCCCAGGCCCAGGCCCAGGCCCAGGCCCAGGCCCAGGCCCAGGCCCAGGCCCAGGCCCAGGCCCAGGCCCAGGCCCAGGCCCAGGCCCAGGCCCAGGCCCAGGCCCAGGCCCAGGCCCAGGCCCAGGCCCAGGCCCAGGCCCAGGCCCAGGCCCAGGCCCAGGCCCAGGCCCCCAGGGCCCAGGGCCCAGGGCCCAGGCCCAGGCCCAGGCCCAGGCCCAGGCCCAGGCCCAGGCCCAGGCCCAGGCCCAGGCCCAGGCCCAGGCCCAGGCCCAGGCCCAGGCCCAGGCCCAGGCCCAGGCCCAGGCCCAGGCCCAGGCCCAGGCCCAGGCCCAGGCCCAGGCCCAGGCCCAGGCCCAGGCCCAGGCCCAGGCCCAGGCCCAGGCCCAGGCCCAGGCCCAGGCCCAGGCCCAGGCCCAGGCCCAGGCCCAGGCCCAGGCCCAGGCCCAGGCCCAGGGCCCAGGCCCAGGCCCAGGCCCAGGCCCAGGCCCAGGCCCAGGCCCAGGCCCAGGCCCAGGCCCAGGCCCAGGCCCAGGCCCAGGCCCAGGCCCAGGCCCAGGCCCAGGCCCAGGCCCAGGCCCAGGCCCAGGCCCAGGCCCAGGCCCAGGCCCAGGCCCAGGCCCAGGCCCAGGCCCAGGCCCAGGCCCAGGCCCAGGCCCCAGGCCCAGGCCCAGGCCCAGGCCCAGGCCCAGGGCCCAGGCCCAGGCCCAGGCCCAGGCCCAGGCCCAGGCCCAGGCCCAGGCCCAGGCCCAGGCCCAGGCCCAGGCCCAGGCCCAGGCCCAGGCCCAGGCCCAGGCCCAGGCCCAGGCCCAGGCCCAGGCCCAGGCCCAGGCCCAGGCCCAGGCCCAGGCCCAGGCCCAGGCCCAGGCCCAGGCCCAGGCCCAGGCCCAGGCCCAGGCCCAGGCCCAGGCCCAGGCCCAGGCCCAGGCCCAGGCCCAGGCCCAGGCCCAGGCCCAGGCCCAGGCCCAGGCCCAGGCCCAGGCCCAGGCCCAGGCCCAGGCCCAGGCCCAGGCCCAGGCCCAGGCCCAGGGCCCAGGCCCAGGCCCAGGCCCAGGCCCAGGCCCAGGCCCAGGCCCAGGCCCAGGCCCAGGCCCAGGCCCAGGCCCAGGCCCAGGCCCAGGCCCAGGCCCAGGCCCAGGCCCAGGCCCAGGCCCAGGCCCAGGCCCAGGCCCAGGGCCCAGGCCCAGGCCCAGGCCCAGGCCCAGGCCCAGGCCCAGGCCCAGGCCCAGGCCCAGGCCCAGGCCCAGGCCCAGGCCCAGGCCCAGGCCCAGGCCCAGGCCCAGGCCCAGGCCCCCAGGCCCAGGCCCAGGCCCAGGCCCAGGCCCAGGCCCAGGCCCAGGCCCAGGCCCAGGCCCAGGCCCAGGCCCAGGCCCAGGCCCAGGCCCAGGCCCAGGCCCAGGCCCAGGCCCAGGCCCAGGCCCAGGCCCAGGCCCAGGCCCAGGCCCAGGCCCAGGCCCAGGCCCAGGGCCCAGGCCCAGGCCCAGGCCCAGGCCCAGGCCCAGGCCCAGGCCCAGGCCCAGGCCCAGGCCCAGGCCCAGGCCCAGGCCCAGGCCCAGGCCCAGGCCCAGGCCCAGGCCCAGGCCCAGGCCCAGGCCCAGGCCCAGGCCCAGGCCCAGGCCCAGGCCCAGGCCCAGGCCCAGGCCCAGGCCCAGGCCCAGGCCCAGGCCCAGGCCCAGGCCCAGGGCCTGGGCCCAGGGCCCAGGCCCAGGCCCAGGCCCAGGCCCAGGCCCAGGGCCCAGGCCCAGGCCCAGGCCCAGGGCCCAGGCCCAGGCCCAGGCCCAGGCCCAGGCCCAGGCCCAGGCCCAGGCCCAGGCCCAGGCCCAGGGCCCAGGCCCAGGCCCAGGCCCAGGCCCAGGCCCAGGCCCAGGCCCAGGCCCAGGCCCAGGCCCAGGCCCAGGCCCAGGCCCAGGCCCCCAGGCCCAGGCCCAGGCCCAGGCCCAGGCCCAGGCCCAGGCCCAGGCCCAGGCCCAGGCCCAGGCCCAGGCCCAGGCCCAGGCCCAGGCCCAGGCCCAGGCCCAGGCCCAGGCCCAGGCCCAGGCCCAGGGCCCAGGCCCAGGCCCAGGCCCAGGCCCAGGCCCAGGCCCAGGCCCAGGCCCAGGCCCAGGCCCAGGCCCAGGCCCAGGCCCAGGCCTGTGTGCCCAGCCCAGGCCCAGGCCCAGGCCCAGGCCCAGGCCCAGGCCCAGGCCCAGGCCCAGGCCCAGGCCCAGGCCCAGGGCCCAGGCCCAGGCCCAGGCCCAGGCCCAGGCCCAGGGCCCAGGCCCAGGCCCAGGCCCAGGCCCAGGCCCAGGCCCAGGCCCAGGCCCAGGCCCAGGCCCAGGCCCAGGCCCAGGCCCAGGCCCAGGCCCAGGCCCAGGCCCCCAGGCCCAGGCCCAGGCCCAGGCCCAGGCCCAGGCCCAGGCCCAGGCCCAGGCCCAGGCCCAGGCCCAGGCCCAGGCCCAGGCCCAGGCCCAGGCCCAGGCCCAGGCCCAGGCCCAGGCCCCAGGCCCAGGCCCAGGCCCAGGCCCAGGCCCAGGCCCAGGCCCAGGCCCAGGCCCAGGCCCAGGCCCAGGCCCAGGCCCAGGCCCAGGCCCAGGCCCAGGCCCAGGCCCAGGCCCAGGCCCAGGCCCAGGCCCAGGCCCAGGCCCAGGCCCAGGCCCAGGCCCAGGCCCAGGCCAGGCCCAGGCCCAGGCCCAGGCCCAGGCCCAGGGCCCAGGGCCCCCAGGCCCAGGCCCAGGCCCAGGCCCAGGCCCAGGCCCAGGGCCCAGGCCCAGGCCCAGGCCCAGGCCCAGGCCCAGGCCCAGGCCCAGGCCCAGGCCCAGGCCCAGGCCCAGGCCCAGGCCCAGGCCCAGGCCCAGGCCCAGGCCCAGGCCCAGGCCCAGGCCCAGGCCCAGGCCCAGGCCCAGGCCCAGGCCCAGGCCCAGGCCCAGGCCCAGGCCCAGGCCCAGGCCCAGGCCCAGGCCCAGGGCCCAGGCCCAGGCCCAGGCCCAGGCCCAGGCCCAGGCCCAGGCCCAGGCCCAGGCCCAGGCCCAGGCCCAGGCCCAGGCCCAGGCCCAGGCCCAGGCCCAGGCCCAGGCCCAGGCCCAGGCCCAGGCCCAGGCCCCAGGGCCCAGGCCCAGGGCCCAGGCCCAGGCCCAGGCCCAGGCCCAGGCCCAGGCCCAGGCCCAGGCCCAGGCCCAGGCCCAGGCCCAGGCCCCCAGGCCCAGGCCCAGGCCCAGGCCCAGGCCCAGGCCCAGGCCCAGGCCCAGGCCCAGGCCCAGGCCCAGGCCCAGGCCCAGGCCCAGGCCCAGGCCCAGGCCCAGGCCCAGGCCCAGGCCCAGGCCCAGGCCCAGGCCCAGGCCCAGGCCCAGGCCCAGGCCCAGGCCCAGGCCCAGGCCCAGGCCCAGGCCCAGGCCCAGGCCCAGGCCCAGGCCCAGGCCCAGGCCCAGGCCCAGGGCCCAGGCCCAGGCCCAGGCCCAGGCCCAGGCCCAGGCCCAGGCCCAGGCCCAGGCCCAGGCCCAGGCCCCAGGCCCAGGCCCAGGCCCAGGCCCAGGCCCAGGCCCAGGCCCAGGCCCAGGCCCAGGCCCAGGCCCAGGCCCAGGCCCAGGCCCAGGGCCCAGGCCCAGGGCCCCCAGGCCCAGGCCCAGGCCCAGGCCCAGGCCCAGGCCCAGGCCCAGGCCCAGGCCCAGGCCCAGGCCCAGGCCCAGGCCCAGGCCCAGGCCCAGGCCCAGGCCCAGGCCCAGGCCCAGGCCCAGGCCCAGGCCCAGGCCCAGGCCCAGGCCCAGGCCCAGGCCCAGGCCCAGGCCCAGGCCCAGGCCCAGGCCCAGGCCCAGGCCCAGGCCCAGGCCCAGGCCCAGGCCCAGGCCCAGGCCCAGGCCCAGGCCCAGGCCCAGGCCCAGGCCCAGGCCCAGGCCCAGCCCAGGCCCAGGCCCAGGCCCAGGCCCAGGCCCAGGCCCAGGCCCAGGCCCAGGCCCAGGCCCAGGCCCAGGCCCAGGCCCAGGCCCAGGCCCAGGCCCAGGCCCAGGCCCAGGCCCAGGCCCAGGCCCAGGCCCAGGCCCCCAGGCCCAGGCCCAGGCCCAGGCCCAGGCCCAGGCCCAGGCCCAGGCCCAGGCCCAGGCCCAGGCCCCCAGGCCCAGGCCCAGGCCCAGGGCCCAGGCCCAGGCCCAGGCCCAGGCCCAGGCCCAGGCCCAGGCCCAGGCCCAGGCCCAGGCCCAGGCCCAGGCCCAGGCCCAGGCCCAGGCCCAGGCCCAGGCCCAGGCCCAGGCCCAGGCCCAGGCCCAGGCCCAGGCCCAGGCCCAGGCCCAGGCCCAGGCCCAGGCCCAGGCCCAGGCCCAGGCCCAGGCCCAGGCCCAGGCCCAGGCCCAGGCCCAGGCCCAGGCCCAGGCCCAGGCCCAGGCCCAGGCCCAGGCCCAGGCCCAGGCCCAGGCCCAGGCCCAGGCCCAGGCCCAGGCCCAGGCCCAGGCCCAGGCCCAGGCCCAGGCCCAGGCCCAGGCCCAGGCCCAGGCCCAGGCCCAGGCCCAGGCCCAGGCCCAGGCCCAGGCCCAGGCCCAGCCAGGCCCAGGCCCAGGGCCCAGGCCCAGGCCCAGGCCCAGGCCCAGGCCCAGGCCCAGGCCCAGGCCCAGGCCCAGGCCCAGGCCCAGGCCCAGGCCCAGGC